>BSBK01007035.1:372500-745000 GCA_027943335.1 Chamaecyparis obtusa | reverse complement strand
TACATATACTGATATATATATATATATATATAATTATTACATATAATATTAATTTAATTATTTATTATTGATATAGATATAAACTGGCGTTTAGTATCGGCTGATGAATTTGACTAAGACTGATCTTTTGAATACTGATAAGTATTGGTTAATATCATAAAGTCTTAAATATCAATTTTTATCAATTTGAATATTTTATTAGACCCGATAAACAATCGGTGGTTAAACTGGCTCTGTGCATAAATTATAATGACTGTTTAATATTGGAACACCAATAACAATATCGTTTAATAATATGTAATTTTGAAATTCAATATCGATACTACTATCATTTATTATGCATTTTCATAAAGTTCAAATGAAGACTGTTAAATGAAAAGTCACGTCATGGTAAAGATGTGACTCATCACTGGCTTTTTCACATCCCACCCATGAATGAAATATATGGATGCCTAAAGCCTTATGTACACATGAACCTTTAGCTAATAAACTCAAATTTCTTAAACTAGGTGTGTTTCATCCCCTTTTAGTACATATATGACCTAATAAATACTTCAATAATTTCAAGCTACACATTGGAATATGAAAGATATTAAAATAAAACTATTTAGTTAGATATATAAACTATAACTCGGGAACTCACTCTTCCAACTTGTTTTATTAAACATGGACACTTAGTAAGATCCAATTTTAGTCCTTAAAGGGGATTTGAATGTTATATGAGATTTTTCCCCTATTCTATTTTTTGATTTGAATTAAATATGTAAGAATTAAGTGAAGTGTTAGGTAATTGACAAAATCAACATAAATACTAAGCTATAGACAAAATATGCAAATTTTACAGAATAATATTGAAATGGAATTTAGAAAGAAACTCATGTTCACAATTTAAAACAAAAATTAATTGTCTATGTCAACAAGAACCACTAAATGAAGGTGCCTAATGGAAATTTCATTTAAAATTATATATTAGGATTTCATATAGATCATACTCATTAATTATTTTTTAAAAAATTGGTTCTCTTTATACTGGTGGGTAAAGAGGGTTGACTAGCTTATGCATGTAAACTAGGAAACTAGGTAGGTTTCCTCTTGGGTTACATTGAGAATGGAGTGATACACTTGGCTCAAGATAATTGGCACAAATTAGATTCAAAAATGCATTGTGAGGAGTTGAAATAATTTTAAAATTATGTAAAATAAATGTGGAATCTAGAGCTATAGATGAAAAAATTAGAGATTTTAGCATACAAAAACTATAGAAAATAGATATGCAGACAATAGAATTAGATCTAGAAATGAAAGGAAATGAAGAAACTATTGTTGAAATATGGGTTGGAATCTAAGGAAAAAAAATTACATAGAGTGGTCTTGATCTTGGAGCATTATATGTAGAAAGAACTTGAGGATTTGGGATAAAGATGCTATTGAGAAGGTTCTCCCAAAACTTTCATCAAAAGTGTTCAAGACAAAATTGATCAAGGTAGCCTTGACCCTTCTTTTTCTTGATCTACAAAATATGAATATGCAGGTCTACATATATTTTTTGTAAATCTAAAATCACAGCCTTTTAAGATGTCACTTGCATACAAAAAGAATGAAAATTATTGGGTTGATGGGGTTTCTCTTATGTCAATCCCCAGTTTTTTAATTATCCATGAAATTAAAATAATTTAAATTGAAAATGAAAGTATGATGTAATGTAGTATAGGATATACCTAAAAAAATAACTTATTATACCTCTATAGGATTTCTTTGACTCAAAATATTTATGAAGATATTGATGTTAACTTGTATGGTTAACTTTATGAGTTCAATTGGTCATGGATGCCATTATGAATGCTTCAAATTTGAACTTTACTTCTTGTCTTAAATTCATGAGATATTGCTTGATCACTTTCTCTTAGTATGTGACTATGTGCAAGATCGTGGTATGTCAAACTAGGCCCTTAAGTGGCAATGAAAATTCAGAAAATAAGGTTTACGCGAGTTGCATAAAAATTTGAACAAGTAATAAGTATTATATCAAAAATATGTAAGAAGAGAATCTATAGAAAATTGAATTTAGTTTCCAAGGTAGTAGGCCTTTTTTGAAAAATAATTGTTCTATATGTTGAAAATTTCAAATTTCAATGTAGTAGTATGAAAATTTCAGGAAAAAATATGAAGTACGTGTATGTCTGACCACCTTAAACACAATCAAATGATTATGTTTTTTTTACAATATTCTAGATATAAGTAGCAGACTTATGTCTGGATGTGACACATATTTTTTTGTAATTTATTTCCAAGTAAATAATTAATTATGATATTTATTCTACAACTTTTCCAGAATACAAAAACTCTCGTGTCTTACCACGTTAACTTAGTCTAATCTTTATCAAATTGAAAACTTTTTTTATTTTTCTTGTAGTAGGAAAATCATAGAATGTGACACATGTTTTGGATTTAAAAATGTTATACAATTTGAAAGTTATAGATATTTTTCAATAAGTATATCAATCAGGACTAGAAAGATAACAAGTAGGTGTATGTCTAACCGCATTAAACAAAATCAAATCATAATATTTTTTTATAATATTCTAGATAAAAGTAGTAGACTCATGTCCAATGTGATGTATATTTTTTTATATTTTTTCCAAGTAAATGATTAATTATGATTTTTCTGCTGCAAATTTTCCTGAATATAAAAACTCTCATGTCTGACCACCTTAACTTAGTCTAACATTCATCAAATTGAAAGAGTTCTTTATTATTATTGTATTAGGTGAAGCATAGAATGTGATGTATATTTCAGATTTCAAAATTTTTATATTGTTTGAAAGTTATAGTTATTTTTCAAATAGTCTATCAACCAAGACTTATTTTTCACATTGCCACTTTTTGGCATACCATGATCCTACACATACCCATGTGCTTGATAACTTAGTTTTATGATATTGTTATGGTTTATTTCTTATAAAATAAGAGGTTTAAACTTTCTTTATTTATGTCCAATTATTATCAAATAAGAGTGCAATATTTCATACCATGCTCTCAGTGCTTTCTTCAGTCCATAAAGTTCTTTGAGAAACTTACAAACCATGTTCTTCTAATTAGGATCTACAAAAACTTCAGGTCGTTCATGTTGATCCCTAAAGTTTTTTGTCCATTAGTGTCTAGCACTTAGTCATTTTCTAGGCAATGTTGGTTGGTCATCACTGTGACCGAACCATCTTGTAAAGGTCGAGTGTACAGTTATCAAGCAGTAGTTACTACTAAGAAAGTTAGAGGTCACTTAGTACTTCAGTAGTCATCGTGTAGTTTATGCTGAGTTGTATAAAAGAGTTAGTACCAAGCACCAGTATATGAAGAATAGTAAATGTCGAGTGTTAGAGACTTCATATGTCGAGAAAGCCAATTTTGACATATGTGTTTGTAATGGCACAAACACTTAGGTAAACTGGTTTGGACGACATCTAAACAATATTTAATGTTTGTTGAGGGAATAAAGCAGTTGATTATGTCTCATATTTCTAATCACCAATCCTTATTTAAGCCATGTAACCTATCATAAAAATGGAATTCTTAAGCGGCATAAGTAGAGAATTTAGATCATTGATCTTGATCTAGGAGGTTGATTAGATGTCTATATAAGATGAGATATTAACCCTAAAATGATGTATGTGTATGGATATAATGAAGGATATCTCATATACGTAGAATAAAGAAGTATTTTTTAGATAGCCAGAGATTAGTCAGAGTGACCAAGCAAAGTAGTGAAGGGAAAAATAGAGCTATATTTGATTGAGGAGATCAAACAAGTATTGGAAGGAGAATATTTGTTATCAACATCATAGTGAAAACTAAAGGATCAGGTACTGATACATTTTTGTAGGTGAAGCAAGGTAAATCTCTTAACAGAGTGGTCCTCACAAGCCTATGTAAATCTCTTAATCGAGTGCTTACTTTGTTGTAAGTTTTAAATCCTTTAATCAAGGTAGATTATATAAGTATATAAGCTCTTAATAGGGAAGACCCCTCATAGGGTAGATCATTAGTAAATTTTTAAATTTTGTAGCCCTAACAGGAAAACTTTAATACTCCAGCAGTGAAGATTTGTGCATGTCATCCCTACCCCAGTTTTACCTTTCAAGGGTTTCTGGGTAACCAAAATATTTGTGTTATGTGTCTCATTTCATGGATGAACTTAGATTGTTAGATCTATTTTAGTATTGAATTTAATTTTTATGATACTATATTTGAATTTATGTCAAAGTGAAATTAGTATTGGATATATGATTCAACCTCCCCTCTAAATATCTCACTTTCCCATAGTAGATTTCCAACAATTGGTATCAGAGCTAGGTCTCTTAAATAAGTTTAATAACTTGTGAGTTAAGGTCTTGGAGATGGAGGTTTATAAGTTGGAAAAGATCATAGAGAATCAGAAGATTTTCATTCAACTTGCATTGCTCCAGCTTGAAGCAGCCATAGGAGAATTGAAGACATCCTTAAGAAGAAGGAGATAGTTGACAATCTAACTAAATGAAACACAATATCAAGAAGAGGATACTAAAGGTATATTTGAAAATGGTAATTCTACTAAAATTTATAAAGCTATAATAGACTTGTTAGAAAGAAACAACATACTAAATGAAGAAATCATAAATCTGAAGAGAGAATGGGAAATTCAATTAGTAAGATTATGTGAAGTAATTGAATAGAAAAAGAAATTTGAAGAAGACAAAAGACAAATGTCTATAAGACTTGATGAAAGGACATGTAACATGCAAAGGTTGACAAAAAATCAATTGGACATGGTAAATCAACTATTACTTGGAAATCAAGAGTTGAGCAGGAAAGATATGAAAATCATAAATCTAAGATCAAAGAATAGTCAACTAAAGAATGAATTGATATCTGAAAAGGAACTCAATGAAAGGATGAACAAACCAAATGAAGCTGTGAAATAATTTGAAGAACTGTTGAGGTTGCCAAGAAGATCCAATGATACTTCTGGACTTGGACACAATGAGCACCTATCATCCATTGAAGAAGGAGAATCATCAAAGAATAGAGAATAGAGGAATGTTGAGTCAAAGAGGAACAAACCTACATGTCATAATTTTGGAAAGATAGGACACACAAAAAACATCTATAGAAGCAAGAGTGGTAAGTCCAATCCTAAATCAAAGTTCAATGGAAATTTTTTTAATTGTAACAAACATGGAGATCAGGCACATGAATGAAGGTCAAAGGTTAGTAAGGCACTTACTACACCTAGATTTCAAGGAAATTTCTTTTACTATTAGAAATATGGTCATAGAGCACAAGAATGTAGATCTAATGCTAAGTAGACACCCAATAAGCAGAATAAGGCACCTAGGGAAGGTAAAACATTCAATTGGGACTACAATACATGGTATAGTTGTCATTATTGTGGATAATATCATCATATTGGAGAAAACTATGTGAAGACACATTTTAGAGGTAAATCCAAGAGCTAGATGAGTGGAATTTTGATCTATTACAAATGCCACAAGATTGGTCACATTAAAAGAGACTACAGAGCACATGCATCGAGCAATGAACAATTCAAGAATAAAGAAACTATTGAACAGATAAGGAACTGGATAAATAAGAAACGGAAAAAGAAAGAGGAAGCAAGCAGTAGTGGAGCTAATGAACCTAAGGTCACCCAATCCAATGGATCAAGTGATCACACTACTTCAAACTAAGAAAAAAAGGTATGTGAGGAACTGAATTTTCTATTTTCATATTCAACATCAGTTCCTAAGATTTGAGATGATTAAAGTCCATATTTTCACAAATTAAGATGCATTAGGACAGATTTGAGAAAGAAGTTATATTGCACAATTGATGTTGAGCATCAGTATTTAAGTCCTTAGTGACCAAATCACTCAGTGTGTGTCAAGCTCTTGTGATAGCTGAGATGTGATATCTACCAAGCCAAAAGAAAATCATACTCTTGACTGAGTACATGATAACTAAGTTGACATGAGAAGGTTGACATAGCTTGATGAAGGGTGCTCCCCTTAATACCACAAACATATAACAGATATAGAGAAACAACAACAATATGCAAGAACAGAAAATTGGTTTCTTATTATCTCCACAAATGTGGAATTACAAACTTTCAGAATTACAATATGCAAAGCCACATGGGCATTCCCTTACAATATTCTGTAGGACAAAGCCTTGAACTATTACCTAGATCTACTACCCAGAACTATTCTGAACTGCCTAAGACAATAATATAGCCTTCCTTATATAGGCAATTTTCCACCGCTTGGGAAGGTTCCAGAATTTTAGCCAATAAGGCCAACCAAACTTAGAATTATTTTATTTTACATTTTATTACATCATAGTTGGCTCAAGATAACCTTTGAAACCCGAACAGAAATTTTGAAGAAAATTATTTTCCACCATTTCAGGTGGCTCAACTTCCAAAGACCATAAGTCATCACCAGTTGACCTAATCGGCTATTATAACCACATTTCAGAAAAGCCACGAAGTGCTCTACAGGCTTGTTCAATGCAAGCACCCGTCACCCAAATTTTCAACCTCATCCAGGGCCTCTAAAGCCTTCAAAATTGAGTTTAAAGTTTCTGTACCTTGCTACCAATACCGAAAATATTCAATATCTTCCAATATACACTTGATCTGGCAATGAAACCTTACTGGCAGACTTATATGACCAAAATGAACCTCCAAGAAAGAAATCAGATCATTCTGAGCACATACAAAAATTACCAAAAATAGTAACTTTCCATAAATAGCAGCTCTGCACAAAATAGCCCTTATTGAATATAAAAAATAGAAATATTTTTTTTTTGGTTGATGCAAGATTGCTCTTACACCCAGGATGCTCCTGCATCAGACACCCAGGGTAATTTGAGAAGTGACCCTATCACGACTCAGGTGTGCAGAGGAAAACCAAGACAGCTAACCTCCTCCTTTGTCAGCCATGATGAATCTTCAACAGGTCATCCTTTCCACTTGACCAGATATTCTTCATATGTCCTGTTCCTTGTGCTTCTGCCAACACGACTGTCCAGTATATCTTTGATCTCCTTAGTGTCTGAACTAGTTGCTGGAATACTCCATTGTGCTGCTGTCATCTCATCTTCAACACCTCCTTCATGATACTCTGTCAGATCTAAAATGTTAAACACTGGTCAATAATTTAGCTCAGTAGGCAATTCTACCTCATATGCATTTCCTGAATCATGTTTCTTCAGTATCCTACATGGTCCAAACTTCTTCATTTTCAGCTTGTTATATGTACCAACTAGAAACCACTCCTTCCACAAATGAACCATGACTTCATCACCAACTTGAAATTCCTTATACCTCCTTTTCTCATCTGCCTTAGCCTTATACTATGCGTTCATCTTGGTAATATGCTTCCTCACCTCCCCATGGATGTTCTTCAAGTGTTCTACAAAATCCTCAGCTTCAGCACTACTTATTTCTCCTTTATCTATCTTCCTCAATTTAGATGCATTTCTTGGACTACTTCCATATACAATCTGGAATGGTGATTTACCAGTGCTCCTATTGACAGAATTATTGTATGCAAATTTCGCCTGTGGTAAAATCAAATCCCATCCTGTTGGCTTATCTCCAACCAAACATCTCAGCAAATTTTCCAAACTCCTATTCACCACCTCTGTCTGTCCATCAGTCTGTGGATGATGTGATGAATTGAACTTCAAATCTATCTTCAACTTCTTCCACAATGTACGCTAGAAATATCCAACAAACTTAGTGTCCCGATCTGAAAATATGGTCTTTGGCAAATCATGAAGTCTCACTACTTCTCTAAAAAACAATTCTGCTACATGAACAACATCATTAGTCTTCTTGCAGGGAATGAAATGTGTCATCTTTGAAAATCTGTCAACCACCACAAAAATTGAATCATGTCCCCGATGAGTCCTCGGTAAACCAAGAACAAAGTCCATGCTGATATCCTCCCAAGGCTTCTTTGGTACGGGTAATGGTTGATACAACCCTATATTCTACTTCATTCCTTTCACCATCTGACATACTCTGTAACTCTGTACAAACTTCTTCACATCTTGCTACAACTATGGCCAATAATAATTCTCACTAACCAAACCAAGGGTTTTATCACGACCAAAATGTCCAGCCAATCCTCCGCTATGCTTCTCCTTGATGAGATTCTCCCTCATAGAATTTTGTGGAATGCACAACTGACTCCCTCTGAATAGCATATCATCCTGGATGATGAAATTCAACCATTTTGTCCTGTCTAGAGTAACAGGTTCTGTACAAGCTTTCCAAGCTTCACCAAAATCAGGATCCTCTCGATACAAATTCTTGAGTTCCTTGAACCCAATCACTTCAATCTACATTTCTGTCAGCAATAGTTGCCTTCTGCTAAGAGCATCTACAACCCTATTAGACTTTCCACTCTTGTGTTTCAAAACAAATGTATAACTCTGCAAAAACTCAACCTATTTCAAATGCCTTTGATTCAATTTTCCTTGACTATTCAAATATTGCAAAGTTTGATGATCAGTATACAAAACAAACTCCTAAGGAAGTAGATAATGTCTCCACTTCTTTAATGCCTGAACTATAGCATAAAATTCCTGATCATAAATAGAATATTTTCTCTTGGCATCATTTAACTTCTCACTAAAATAAGCAACAGGTTTACCTTCTTGGCTCATAACAGCTCCTATTGTAGTACCACTAGCATCACAATCTACTTGAAACACCTTATTAAAATTTGGAAGTGCTAAAACAGGTTGTTCTGTAACTTTTTATTTCAACAATTGAAAACTATTTTCTGCCCCATTAGTCCACTTAAACTCTTTTCTATCCCCTCTCATTGTTTCAGTCAAGGGTCCACAAATACTGCTAAAATTTGTGATAAACTTTTTGTAAAAGCTAGCTAAACCATGAAAAGATCTTACCTCAGTAACACTCCTTGGAGTAGGCCATTCAAGGATAGCCTGTACCTTCTCTGGGTCCATTTTTAGACCTTCTACTGAAACTACAAATCCCAAATACACTAACTCTTTCTTCACAAAACTGCACTTCTTCAAATTAATCAACAATTTCTCATCTCTCAACTTCTCAAACACCATATGAATATGCATCATATGCTCCTCCAATGTCTTGCTAAAAATCAAAATATCATATAGGTAAACATTGACAAACTTACCTAGAAATTCTTTTAGGACCTCGTTCATGAGCCGCATGAAAGTGCTCGGTGCATTGGTTAGCCCAAAAGGCATGACTAACAACTCATACAGTCCTTCCTTTGTCTTGAAGGTAGTCTTCCATTCATCTCCTTCTCTGATCCGAATCTGATGATATCCACTCTTCAGATTTATCTTTGAGAAATACACAGCTCCACTCAAACAGTCCATAATATCATCCATTCGTGGCAATGGAAACCTGTACTTGATTATGATCTTGTTTATTGCCCTGGAATCTGTACACATCCTCCATTCTCCATTCTTCTTTGGTGCTAATACCACTAGTAAAGCACAAGGACTCAGACTCTCATGGATCAATCCTTTCTGTAACAGTTCATGTACTTGTCTATTCAAATCCTCACTTTCTGTAGGTGTCATTCTGTGTGCTACCTTATTCGGAAAACTCACTCCTGGGATCAAGTCCATCTGATGACTGATCTTCCTGACTGGTGGTAATCCATCAGGCATGTTATTGGATATAATATCCTAAAACTCATTCAACAAATTTGCAACTTCTATAGGAACATCTTCTACTTCCTCTTTACCAGCTTTTGGAATTAAAGCAAAACATACATGCTCATGCCTCATACCATCTAGAAAATTTCTTCTATCAAAAAAAGTTATCCTTGCATTACCACATACCTTTTCTTCAGTCTCCTTCAATGGTTTTAGCTTATGTCACACTCCATCCTTTGTCAGGGAATAGGTATTCGCATGACCATCATGTACAGCACATCTGTCAAACTGCCATGGTCTACCCAACAACAGATGACATGCATCCATAGATATGATATCACACAATACCTCATCTTGGTATCCACCAATCTTGAACTTCACCAGGCATTTTTCATTGACCATGAGCTTTTGGTCATCCTGTACCCAAGCAATCTGATATAGATGTGGGTGTTTCTATCTCTTGAGCTTCAACTTTGTCACCATCTCTTCTGACACCAAATTGTCAGTGCTTCCACTATCAATAATCACATCACAACATTTACCTTCACACTTGCACCTGGTGCAAAACAGGCTCCTTCTTTGCTCAGGTTCATTCTCACCATTCAATAGGACTCTTATGTTAATCAACATTTCTCCTCTTTCAGCATCTTCAGAATTTGATGATCTAGCATCTTCATCTACATGTGCAACTCTGGTCTGGCTATCATTTCTCCTGTCTATTCTGCCTTGGCACTGAGGACATTCAAATACCCTATGACCTTCTTCTCCATAGTGAAAACATGTTCCACGGAAGCCACCTCTTCCAGATCCTTGTCCTCTTCCTCTTCCTCTCTAATCTCGATTATTCTGATCCAGGAAGTGATTGGAATTATTTTCTCACTGATTCTGACTCCTACTGGCCTCATCTTTCTTTTTTGAATCTTCATTTCAGCCACCATATGACCGTCCACCAGATCATCCACCGTGACCTCTTCCATTTTGTCTGCTCTCAAACTTCTTGTTCAGCTTTTCCTCTAGTTTTAGGGCAAACTGGTATGCCTCTTCAATACTGTTCATTCGAACCAAATTTATCTCCTCCTAAATGCTTGGCCTTAACCCATTAAGGTATCAGACAACTTTCTCCTTATCAGCTTCTACATGGCCTGTTCTGATGAGAAGTCGATAGAACTCCTTTATATACTCCTAAACAGATCTTCCTGCTTGCTTCAAACTCTGCATTTTCTTCAGTAGGTCAAGCTCATAATCAACAGGAATGAAGTGTCCCTTCAATTTATCCACCATCTGATCTCATCTCGTGATTTTCTCTTTTCCCCTTCTATTTCGCTCCAATTGAATCTCTTGCCACCATATCTTCGCATGACCTTTCAGTCTAGCCTTCGCAAATTTGACCCTATCAGGATCCTCAACATCTTCATACTCAAAATATTCTTCACACTCATTGATCCAGTCGATCAATTCTTCTGGGTTAAGATTTCCAAAAAATGTAGGAACCTCAATCTTAGGTCTTTTCCCAATGTTAGAAATGGCCCGAAAAAGTCTTTCTTCCTCCTGGTTCACAATTTCAACTTCTCCTTCTTGATATTCTTCTTCAGCTTCATCCTCGCTTTCATTTCTGACATTAAGATTCATTCCTCTACGAATCTCTTCTTGCAATGCTTGCACTTGTCTCTGCAGTGCCCTAACCTCAGGTGTTACAACACCAGCTCTTCTGCCACGTTCCCTTCGTGGAGGCATTTTTTGCGATGCGCACTGAGACCCTAACCACGGTCCTCGTGCAAACTACCTCACAGTCGGTGATCTGTTTACACACTTAGGAACTCCTGCTCTGATACCACTTGATGAAGGGTGCTCCCCTTAATACCACAAACACATAACAGATATAGAGAAACAACAACAATATGCAAGAACAGAAAATTGGCTTCTTATTATCTCCACAAATGTGGAATTACAAACTTTTAGAATTAAAATATGTAAAGCCACATGGGCATTCCCTTACAATATTCTGTAGGACAAAGCCTCGAACTATTACCCAGATCTACTACCTAGAACTATTCTGAACTGCCTAAGACAATAATACAGCCTTCCTTATATAGGCAATTTTCCACTGCCTGGGAAGGTTCCAGAATTTTAGCCAATAAGGCCGACCAAATGTAGAATTATTTTATTTTACATTTTATTACATCATAGTCGGCTCAAGATAACCTTTGAAACCCGAACAGAATTTTGAAGAAAATTATTTTCTGCCATTTCAGGTGGCCCAACTTCTAAAGACCATAAGTCATCACGAGTTGACTCGATCGGCTATTATAACCCCATTTCAGAAATGCCACGAAGCGCTCTATAGGCTTATCCAACACAAGCGCCCATCACCCAAATTTTTGACCTCATCCGAGGCCTCTAAAGCCTTCAGAACTAAGTTCAAAGTTTTTGTACCCTACTGCCAATACCAAAAATCTTTAATATCTTCCAATATACACTTGATCTGGCAATGAAACTTTACTGTTAGACTTATATGACCAAAATAAACCTCCAAGAAAGAAATTAGATCATTCTGAGCACATACAAAAATTACCAAAAATAGTAACTTTCCATAAATAGTAGCTCTGCAAAAAATAGCCCTTATTAAATATAAAAAATAGAAATATTTTTTTTTTGGTTGATGCAAGATTGCTCTTATACCCAGGATGCTCCTGCATCATAGCTATATTTACCTACCTAATGTACAGATCATTTAATGAAGCCCTAATCCAATTGTTTAGGGTCTATAAAGAAAATTATTACCATTCTTTTTCATTTTATCCAGCGATTTGAGAATTTGTAGAGCGATTAAAAAGAGCTATTTGTGCTAAGTGAAACTTGAGAAGATCTCTACAGTGTGCTATCAGCAAACATCATGAAGGATTTTTGAATCAAGGTATTACCAAGTAACTTGATCTTTTAATTTGAACCCTAAATTTAGAGATATGGCATCTACTTCATCTACAGTAACCAAGAAGCAAGGAAAACAAGTTTTGAATGCTCAACTTATGAGGAGTGATGCATGTAAGCTGCCTAAGTTTTAAGCCATTCCAGAAAGTGTGGTGAAGGGATATCTCATGGGTGCCCTATCATCAATTCCACCTAAGGTCTTAATGATTAATGATGTGTGGTCATGTTATATTTATAAAATTGGAGAGATTGGTGATTATGATCTAAGGGAGGCATACAAGTTATGTATCAACCACTAGTACATTTGATCTTATTTTTTGACCAAACAATTTGACCAACAAATAAAAAGGTTTTGTTTGGTTGGATTATAGAAGGAAAGCTTTGGTTTTTTTTTAATCCATCCCTGTGTTGGTTGCAATTTCGACCAATATCATGGAGGTCAAAAGTTCGACCAACATAGGCATAATAATAAAAAAAAAGGTTTCATTTCTCATTTCATTATTTCATGCATGGTGAATTTGATCAAGGGAATAATGTGAAGGAGGACCGCCTATCTATAAGGTAATTTTCATTTCCTTACCTTAACCTAGATGTTGGGGAAACACTATTTGGAATATAAAATATTCAAAGTTTGGAGTATGTTCCTTTTGTCTTGTCTTGTTCTATTTGTGGCACTATCATTCTTGTGATGAACAGATAGCTTATTAACCTTGCAAATTCATTTATACATCTTCATGGTGAAATTCTTTTCAATGCATCCTTGGTATTTGTCATTCATTTTTCAATCTTCTATAATCACTACTTGCCAGTCCATTGATGCACAATGTCCTCCCGAATTCATTTAATCTGTTTCAACCTAGTTTGTATTTTCACCATTGGATTGTCCATGCCACTAGATGAAAATCAAATTAGGGAAATATACTTTAATTTATCCAACACTCAAAGCTGTGGAGGTTGTCAAACCGCTTCAAGTTTAATGCCCTAGGCTAATTGAGTTTAGCATGTTTAGCCAATGAGAGAAAGAAGGAACAAAAAGATATAGTCAGTGGTGGATAGAGGTCAAGGAGTCAACCATGCCAAGACTATTTCAAACACCCAACTTCAAACTAATCCATTATACCCGAATCTAGCTTGATCACCTAGGGTTTGTGTTGAACTAGTTTGAAGTTGTCAGGATAGAATCATTCACACACTGTTTGGACTGTGAAGTGGTGATTGTAGAAGATTGAGACCAAAACATAAAAGATAATTGAGGAGTATTATCAGAGCATTCTATGTTAATCAGTTGGAATTGTTTTACAAATTTGTGAGACCATAACCTGTTAATATGATTTAGAACAACAGAGGGAGGTGGGGGGGGGGTGAATCAGTTGTTCTTAGGTCCTGATGTATAAAAAAATCTCATAAACTTATCCTTAAATCAGATCCAAAACCAAAACAAACTCGGTCATCACTGATTCAATAATAGAAACATCTAACAATGCAGTCCACTACCCAACTGTAACTTAATTTGTAAAACATAGTAATGTTTAGATCTAAACATTCACACAAGCATAAACACCAAGATTTATAGTGGAAACCCAATTTGGGAAAAACCACTTTGTAACATGCTACTATTATTTTCACTCTTCTAAAGTGAGCTCGGTAAAAAGCCAACCCTGTCAAAGGTTACAATACACACTGTCAAATGTGACCCAGTTAAAGGATTTCAATCACCCTGTTAAAAGTGAGCCTAGTCATAGGACTTACATACACTCCATTAGAATGCAACCTTGTTCAAAGGATTTAACATATGGTTGTTAGGTCAACCTCTGTTAAAAGGATTTTGACTATTACAATGGTTAGAAAGTAGTAGCAGTATTATCTAAAAAATACACAACTCACTTTGCAAATATCAGATCTAATTTCATACACTAATGTTGGTTTACTGACTTTGAAACTTTTCCATTTCCATCT
Source organism: Chamaecyparis obtusa (assembly GCA_027943335.1). Lineage (NCBI taxonomy): Eukaryota > Viridiplantae > Streptophyta > Pinopsida > Cupressales > Cupressaceae > Chamaecyparis > Chamaecyparis obtusa. The sequence goes on along the minus strand of BSBK01007035.1, from coordinate 730,420 downwards.
CTGATCTTCTTGGAACTTTTCTTCAAGCAATCACCACCATTCTCCTTTAGCCTTTTCTTCTTATTCAATCAATAAAACTTTTCTCTTCCAGCATTCTCTGTTCACCATGTGCATATATATTACAATGTTCAGGTTCCCTTATATTTTCCTCAATTAGGTTAACTCATCTTTTGCCACTCAATCTCAATCATCGATCTTAGGGTTAGGTCAGGTTCATTGAATCTACCCGCTTTATGTTCTTCGGCTCCTTTTCTAGAATCATCTCAAATCTCTTAAAGATTTACAATAAAATGGTTTACAAAGCATTTAATGCTTCCAAACAATCAATAAATAAAGTCAACATGTTTTACATAATCCAAGAATTCAACAATGTCGACTCCAAAATTAAATTCTCTTCAAATATAAAATTGTTGATGCTCGGTCAATACTCTGATTCTTCACTCGGTCTTCATGTAGAATGCTCGGTCAATACTAAAACTATTTCCTCAGCTTGCACTATCTTCCTCGGCAATTTACTGATGCTTGGTCGACACTGTAATTTTTCTCAGCATATACTAACTCATTCGACATTAACATCACTTGGCTTAAACATGATTTTTCTATTCTTTGCTTGGTTAAGCCTACCAGTTTAGTCTTTAGTCTTACTAAGATAAATAATACGTTATCTCATCATAGTGCAACATAGTCAAGTACACTTTGTAGTATCAAGATAACTCAACCTTTCCTTAGGTGGTATTGTTACCAACCTTGCTTAGCCCCTTAGAAACACTCAAATAGATATAGTACTTTCCTAAGTAGCAATAGTCTTACCAATGAAGGTTTGACATCAATGACAATACAATAATTGTTTCAATTCAGTTTCCAACATAACCAACAAACATCAACAAGTTGAGATCTGCTAGAAGTAAAGGATTGCGAATTAGCAATGTGTTGTTAGTATTGGCAATAGGGAATAACAGAGTTTCTTAGAAGGCAATTGGTGGATAGGATAGTTCCCTAAATTTGGAGGTATTCAAAGACTAAGGAATTTGTCAAAATTAGTTGAAACCACTGTTCATAGTTTAAAGTGACATTCTCAATCGGTTTTGTAGTAGATTGGGCCTATTAAGCTTTAGTTTCCACCACTCTACACCAGGATAATTGGTGGATAGGATAGTTCCTTGATTTAATCTTATTTCATAGTGCATCAAAATAATTTGATCACTCCACCAAAATTATCATTGAGTGGTCTCATAAAAAGATTAAGTAATATTTATCCATATGGAAGTAACCAACATAAACAATGATAATAATTAAGGAATAAAATTGAAGTTAATAGATATCACAAATATACAAGATAAATTTAGGAGAGATATTTTCCATCAATCAAAAAAATGATCTAATAAATAAAAATATTTTGCAAGTGACATGGAGAACACGACCCAAATGATACAACAACAACTATAGAGACAAATCGATTCAATATCAACAATATGGATAAGAAACAAGTAATAATGGTAAAATATTAAGAAACAAATAAAAGTGAAATATGAATAAGAAAATATAATCCAGCTATGATTGAAAGTGGAGAAATGGTGTATTGGATATAGACCAACATATTAAGAAATTAGAGGATGCTTGTAGTAAGATATTTGAATTATAAATTAGTCCCAAATTAGTTTGGAATACATTGTCAGGAACTATAAAACGGATTAACCAATAGTCACTAGAAGATCAATGCAATAGAAAATAATATATTTGTGTCTGTGTGTAATAATAATAATAATTGTCCATAAATGTGTATAATTTTTTGAATCTTTAGGTTATGAATATGTTATTTACACACTATTCTCATTGCATCACTCTAGAATTAATTTCTTTAACATAAATAATCTATACCTTAGGATTATGTTTTCCTATCAATAAGTACCCTACAAATATCTTAAGACCCTCTTAACTATACCAAAGTGATTTAGGATTAGTCATGAATTAAATGAGAGCTCGCACTACTTGGACAACACATTATATTTCATACACCATAGTGTACATCAAAATTCTAATAGCTCTTACATTAGTTACTCAATCCATGTCCTCTGTTTGACTAGGTGTAGACGAGCACTAATTTATAGATAGCTTTATCCCATTAAAATCACCATTTGGTGTTCAAAGATATCAGAGATTAAAATCATTAAAGCACTAAAATCACCATTTTATGTTCTTGTTGGGAAAGCATTAAAATCACCATTTTGTGCTCAAAGATATCACAGATTAAAGAAGACTGGCAGTCCATTATGAAACTAGGTATTATATATTATACATCCTTGGTGTTTACATTAAGAATGAATTGATTCATAGATATATAAGACAACCCTTCATTATTTCAATTGATTCTAATATTAGACAAGAATATTCAATTCGTTAAAATATTAATCAGTAAGAAGTGGGGAAAGCTTAGAATAATATCATAGTAGATCTTACCAATTAAAATTCTAATAGAGAGTTTTAGAAAAAATCAAACAATGTTCTACTTAGAAACCATGAACGTACCACTATGATGAGGCATGTTTGAATAGAGATGAATATTACACCCATAAAAGTACCCATACATGCAAGAAAATCCACCTTATCTACATTCCATATGAAATAAGCTCCAGGGAAGTCAATGAGACTAACAACTATTGCAATTATGGTGGTGTTAGAAGAGTAGAGTTAGAAGAAAAAGAGTCACCATGACTATTATATCCATTACAATATATATCAGCTCAATAATATTTTATTCAGTTGCTAAGTTGTTTCCAATTGCAAGGCTTAGCCACTAAGTGTTGGAATACTCTTTATTGTGTATGAGTTTCTTTTCGAACCTAGTCAATATAAAAAAATGCATTGCAAGAAGGGAATGTGAATGTAACATAGCAATGGATGGGGATCTTGAAAACATCTCTATATCTTATATTGATGATTAAATCATTGCTCTAATTGTTCCCTTTACCACTGCTACTCCTTTATACACAATCACCATGATTCCTCATGCTTGGTATGGTTTTCCATTTCTTTCATTACACTGGGCATTGCTTCCTTGTAAGATCTAATGCCTTCAATATTTTTTTATCTCACAACTCATAAGGATTGATGTGATGATAGCCTCATGCTCTTCATTCCATGGTCAAACTTTGTACAAAACATGCACCTCTTGATGCTATTGTCAGCTTTCACTGTGCTCTTTGAAAGACAATATGACACCTCTCGTTACATACACTATGGCCCTGTAGCCGATTGTCATATCAGTGGGTAAGATTTACATCTTTTAATCTGACCATCTTTTCATCATGTAGTCATTATGAAAGTATTAAATATCATCCTTCAACCATTGAATAACATTGTTTTGAGGCACTCTTCTTGAACATGAATCTTTTCTTTCACAACATTGTCATTCTATTTTGTAGAAACACTAACAATAGTCTCTTTATGGCATTGTTGATCACGACACCTTCACATTCATGAAAATCTATTAATGTTTGCATCTTTGTCATGATATAGTACCCTCATTTCAATCTTTGAATATCACTACCTTTTAGAAACTGTCCCTCTTTTTATTTTTATGACATGATTCCTTACTGTGGCTATGAGCCTTCATAACAATGCCTATTCTTTATTAGTCGTGCTTTGCAATCATGCATGCATGACTCTATTATCTCTTGATGACTATTATAAGAGTGTCTTTGTGACTTATCATAAACCATATGAATCATTATTTTTTATCACTTTATACCACTATGACAGTGGATAAGCATTAAAGAAGAAATTTCTTTAAATATTTCTTATCCACATTGTTTTGACATCTTTTTAAATAATGAATTGTTACACTTATCATCACCTCATCAAGCCTATTTGACAGTCAACCTTGTCTATAACTAAGAACTCAAAAGTGTTGTTTGTCATTGGGACTAGCCTTTGCTTACAAATTTGATCACCATTTATTGACATCCTTTTGATAGTCACTTCTCAAGACTCTTGGATGCATTTTTTTCTTTCATTCTTACTATTCCTTCACATGACTGATCATCTTTTGTGCTTACTATCATGAGGAACTCTATGACACTCTAAAAGTTCCATTCCATCTTCATCAACATTGTCTTTTCCATTTGCAATGTATACCACTACTTTTGAGCAGCAATTTAATGGTCAATATAAGATATAGAGATGTTTCTAATGATGTGTTCACTACCACAAGACTGTTGGTGTATATTGCACCAGAGTTCTATTATCCATGATTGCAAAATTGTCTTGTGGTATTGAACACATCATTAGAAACAAAATACATATCATTGCCTCTCCTCTTGAAAACATCTCTATATCTTATATTGACCATTAAATCGCTGCTCTAATTGTTCCATTTACCACTACTACTCCTTTATACACATTCACCATGATTCCTCATGCTTGGTATGGTTTTCCATTTATTTCATTACAATGGACATTGCTTCCTTGTATCATTACCTACTCTTTTACAATGACTATCACTAGTCTTCACAAGAGTGCTTTTGTCACTTACCATGACTTCCAGAGATCTAAGAATTCAAAACTCTTAGAAACCTTCCTCAAAATAGTAGAGATTTTATTTTCGTAAAATAAAAGATGTATCTCCCTGTGAACATTTTAATGAAAACTACTTCTCTTTCTTTGACATCTGCCATTCCTTGTTACTTCCTTCAACAATTTACTCTTTTTCTATGTCTGAAACATGCCTTTGAATGTCCAAAGAATGCTTCTATTCTTTAAATGAAATCTACATTTCATCTTTCACTTATGCAAGACACTGGTATGTACTCTATGCTTTATGATCTACACACAAACTTTTGTCAACCAGTTATAGCCTAATCTACCAGATGATTATAATAGTCACCAACTTGTGAAAACAATATTGTGTCTCAATGTGTAATGTAGTCCTCTCCAACTCATGCTTGAGGAGCTTATATAATAATCAAATGATTAATGCTTTTGGTTTTGATGTAAATTCTATTAAGACATTTTAATAGTCAACTCACTTATGTTTGGAGTCTTCTCCATATTCCGTAGTCTTGGCCCAAATTAATTTATCTCACTGATAATAATTGGAAATGAAATGTTTGTATTTCATTGCTTACCATAGTTATCTATTGAATATGAATTAATCCCCTTCAATAATGATAAATGTTGATGGCAGTCCCAAGTATAGCCTAAACGAAATATTAATTCCTCAATGTGTTCTTGTCTTTGAGACTCTTAAATGTTTTTGTTTTAATTTATAACTTTTTAATTCAAATTACTATTTATAAAGTTAAATCTTAAATGTCAAAGATCATATCGGATAGATTTAATTCTATTTCAAGCATAATTGGTAAGGGTGATGGTATGTTTCTTGATTACACCCCCCACCAAAATTTAAACTCTTTAAGGTATGTATGATATAACAAATGAGACTAGTACCATAAATAGGATTTAAGAGATAAGGTCAAGTGGCCCACTTAGATAGAAGGGATATCCAATGGTGGAATGGATACTTCTTAGCTCTAAAGATATTAGCAAATTTTGGCCTTATTGGAGTACTTCCTAAGAGGATGTGACAACATGTCATTGGTACTATATCACACAAAAATTTCTCCTTGTACTCACCAATATAAAAATCTACATAATCTTGTTCCCTACTCACAAGACTTTGCTCATCACTCATTCATGAGGCTCTATATGGTCTATCATGTGCAAATTTCTTCAAATACAACTTCAAAACAAGATTATTGATTGCAAAACCCCTGTATAGGACAGTCAAGAACAACTTGTGTTCTCTACCTTAAAAGTTCATGAAATAAATGAAATAAATGCAAGGAAATGATAATAAATCAATATACCCCAAACACATTATATAAGGCATGAACTTTTATGCTTGCATCCCTTGTTCTATTGGCTCACCTGGAGATTTTTGTTTTAGTTTCTTCTTATCTTTAAATTTTTCTAAGGGATTTGTTTATAGTATACATACACTATCAAGAAAGGAAGAGGTTGTGATCAAGGATACACACCTCATCCATTCATGTTGTAGCTATTGGAAGTTATTCAAAGCTTCTATTCAAATTGAAAAATATTTCATCTTATGCCTCTGGCCAAAACTAATAGAATGCCTATGCTACGTGCATTGCAGTAGTGTTGTTGTTTTCTAAACTCATAATAGAGATTCTTCAACATTGTGCCATCTTCATTATTTAAGTGGAATAGAGATTCTTCAACATAGTACCAACCTATATCACCTGCAATGTTTCCTTGCTTATGAAGAGGAATAGTATCACCAAAACACATTATTATCTTGTCTTTATCCCTACAAGTCAGTGGTATTAACTGGAATTTCTCTTTGCCTTTGTGAACAATATATGTATCAACTCTTATATGCACAATAGCATAGGTGACAAACATTCAAATTTGCCTAAGAAGTACTTTGAGCTTTCCTACCAACACATGTACTATTGTGAAAATCATCACAAGTCCATTTGTTGGAGGAAATCTCATAGTACACATGTTTGGAGGTCTAAAGGAAACAAGAGAATTTGAAGAGTCACGAGTCTTAAGATTGTACTTAATATAGCCAAGCTTCATTCAATGGTACATTCAAACATGAAACAAACCATTCTTAAACTAGATTAAACTAGTAAACCAAAGGACATACTGATTATAATTAAACTATTAAACCAAAGGACATGATTTTACTACTAAGTCTTCATTTGTTGGGCATACTGATTATAAGTACATGACATATATCACAAATGTTGCTAATTAAGGTTGGCAGGATGATTACGCCTATCCTAAAAAAAGACTGTCAAATCATTATGCGTTCAAATCAATTACCTATCGATGTATCCCTTGTGAGGGAGAGAAGCCAAACACATAGAGAACATGCACATAAACACAACAACTGAAAAAATTAAATGGAATACACCAAGTACCAAATGATGAATTCTCAATTGTTGTAATGGCAAAGCAATATCAGAACTGTCCATTTCTAGAACTTGATTTTTCTATAGTCTTCATGATTTTTCTTATTCCTTGTATGTGCTTGGTGATAGGATTTTGAACATTGTTGACATATTTAAATAGAATACACAATACCAAATGATGAATTCTCAATTGTTGTAATGGCAAAGCACCAGAACCATCCATTTCTAAAATTTGATTTTGTAGAGTCTTAATTATTTTTCTATAGTCCTAATGATTTTGAAAATTGTTGACAAAGAGTGTTTCTTTTTTTTATTATAGTATAAATGATTTTTCTATAGTTGTAATGATTTTTCTTATTTCTTGTCTTTTGTCCATTTTTTATTTCCTATGTCTGTGCTTCATGACAGGATTTTGTCACCTTCTTTTGATGGTATATTTCATTCACTCTATGTGGAATACTATTTTGTTCACTATTTTATTTCAACTTCATATTTCTTTCATTTTTCATATACACAGAGACTACACATGTTGATAAAAAAATGAGCTATTTGATTTAGGTTTACTTTTCATTATTGTAAATGGTTAATATTTCTCATGGTACTCCTTGCTATATTTCATATAAAAATAATCATGTAAAAATAATAAATGTAGTAATGATGGTGCAGTGCATTATTGATATAGGCTCAATGGCTCTTGTCAATGTGCCAAACTGTCAATGTGGTGGTGGGTAGTGTGTATTGAAGACATCATGGACACCGAACAACCCTAGACAACAATTTTGGTGCTGCCCAAATAGAAAAAAGGTTGCTAATGTGTATATATTTAATGTTTCTAATGTAAATACTATTCATTATAATATAAGAACTAATGTAGACTGGGTATCACAGGGAAATAATGGTTGCGAATACTTTAGTTGGGTTGATGAAAATTCATCTGCATCTATCCACCCATCTCCACTTATCCACGATGAAGGATTTGAGTGCAAAATGTGTCAGGCTAAGGAAAATTCTAAAATTATATTTTTACAATGCCTTCTCTATATTTTAATCGCATATCTTTGTTGCAACCATATTCAAAGATGAACTTAGGAATTAGTTAGTTTAGTATTTTCATATTATAACTAATATTTTAATATTGATATGACATAACTTCTCTTTGCCTCAAGTGCGCATATATATGGTTTACATTTTTTTTAGAATAATTCTTCATGTTTATGGCTCAGGTGAGCCCCAATCTACTATCAATCACATGATTTAATGTATAGTGTTTTCTTGGTTATTCCATTTGTTCCTTGACCTTGACTATGGATTGACTATCATTTTCAAGCTTGAGTGAGGCTTCGTACCATGTAGCGTCCGTAGATTTGTACGCAATGTTGATTTATGTTGGAGGTAAACTACATGTATCATGTAAACAACATGGTTGATTGCAATCTCTTTTGCATTTTTTCAAGAGTTTTCCGACCAATACAAATGTAAATAACACATTGAATGTAATCTATGAATGCTGCATGGTATGAAGTCTTGCTGAAGTTTGAGCACAATGTGGTATGAAGTCTCCCTTTATTCCAGTGAGGGATTGGAATGCGTTCATTTTGGATGCAAAGGAGAATGAGGATACTCAAAGAGGAATTACTCTAGCAAATGAGAGAAGGTATAAACACGACAGTTGAGAAACATAAATGCAGATTTCACAATGACTAAGAAATATAATTGTAGGCATCACAGTCACAATTTTTTGGAGACAACGCAATTGAGTTGTATACCCAAGCGATGGAGTGCAACTTCTGCACCTCCAATTCCAAGTTGACACTACGAGATACAAAGACCATGGATAAGGAATAAATTTAGAGAGCGGAGGAGGTCCATAATGACCAAAATAATATAGGATGAACCTCAAGTTAAATGAGGCAATTGAAAACATTTTAATAGATTTTTATTATTAAATAATGAAATTTACATATACTCGTGCTCTAAGCCCCCTCATTACATGATTTATTATTGTAATCTCCCTCTAACTTACACATCTAGAAAATGAAACTACAACCTAGTGGGATTGAGACAAACCTTATAGAACAACAATAGCTAGGAATGATCACTTTCCAACATTTGTTGAATACATCTTTTGAATACATTTCTAGATCATGAATACAAGGTCCTCCAATAGATGTATTCAACAGATGTTGGAAAGTGATCCTTCCTAGCTATTGTTGTTCTATAAGGTTTGTCTCAATCCCTAATAGGCTATAGTTTCATTTTCTAGATGCGTAAGTTAGAGGGGGCTTACAATAATAAATCATCTAATGAGGGGGCTTAGAACACTAGTATATGCAAATTTCATTATTTAATAATAAAAATCTATTAAAATGTTTGCAGTTTCCTTATTTAACTTGAGGTTTGTCCTATATTATTTTTGTTGTTATGGCCCTCCTCCACTCTCTAAATTTATTCCTTATCTATGCTCTTTGAATCCCGTAGTGTCAATTTGGAATCGAAGGTGCAAAAGTTGCACTCCATCGCTTGGGTATACAACTCAATTACATTGTCTCCAAAAAGATGTGACCATGATGCCTACAATTATGTTTCTCAGCTGTTGTGTCCCAGGACCTCTTATGACCCTTTACGATCATTTACGATCCCTAAGAATACATCTTAGAGGTCTTAAAATGTCGTAAAGGGTCATAAGAGGCTTCTAAGAGGGGCCAAATGAGCTTCCACCTTCATGTGGTTGGCCCTATTAAGTAGAGAATGTTATACTCTTCTTGAAACAAAGAGAAGATCAATAATTTAAGGTCTTAGTCCATAGACAAATTAAATTAGACTTACTATCTAAAACACATAAAAAACATGCACATAAACATGACAACTAAGAAACATAAATGTAGATTTCACAATAGATGAGAAACATAATTGTAGGCATCATGGTCACAATTTTTTGGAGACAACATAATTGAGTTGTATACCCAAGCAATGCAGAGAAACTTCTGCACCTCTAATTCCAAGTTGAATACATTTGTTGGACGACCTTGTATTCATAAGCAACAAATGTAGTCAACTTGGAATCAGAGGTCCAAGAGTTGCTCTACATCATCTGGGTATACAATTACATTATCTCCAAAAAATTGTGACCATGATGCCTACAATTATGTTTCTCAGTTGTTGTGTCCTAGGACCCCTTATGACCCTTTACAACCATTTACAATCCCTAAGAATACAACTTAGAGGTCTTAAAATTTTGTAAAGGGTCATAGGAGGCTCTTAGGAGGGGCTAGATGAGCTTCCACCTTCACACGGTTGGCCTTGTTAAGTAGAGAATGTTATACTCTTCTCAAAACAAAGAGAAGCTCAATAATTTAAGGTCTCAATCCATAGACAAATTAAATCAAAGGCTTTGTTGAAGTCAATAAATCAGCAAAAAGCCTTGTCACTCGGAGTGTCCCATATTTTGTCAACTAAGTATCTAAGAATCACTCTATGATCTATGGTGAAGTGTTTCGGTCTAAAACCAGCTTGTTTGTGTGAAATAAGATAGAAAATGTGTGACTTTTTGTATACAGTAAACAACAGTGACATAATATTGTTGTGCTTAATTTGATAATATATATATATATATATATATATATATATATATATTAAAAATCAAATTGTATGTCGATATTTTGACCAACAAAGAATAGAAATATCGATGAGAAAGCTATACATTTGGTGTTATTGCGACAATTTTATGTCGCAATTTTGATGTACATTGGTCACATGGATAAGGCAATTCTTCAAGGTTGAAGCAATGATTTCAATGTCATTTCCATCGATAGTTCAACCACTGGGGACGTCAAAATTGTGACAGAGATTTGAAGCATGGTATTTTTGACAAAAAAAATCCAACGACTGTTATAGTCAATTAGCTGACCAATAGGCATCTAATAATCCACTAAACCTCATCGAAAAACAAGCAGAAATTTACTAGTGAGTGGAGTGTTGAAAGATGAACATCAACAAATTACCGAGAAAGGGTTAGTGTATTCCCTATATTTCCCACAAAATTTCAATGTTTAATGGATGAAGTTTTTATTAAGAAGAATTCATGACATGAAGATATGGCTAGAGAATGGGCTAGTCAAGATCACCAAGGATATGATTCATCAGGTCACCGATTATCCCAGTCTAATCGAGAAGAAAACACTAAGATGCCAAAGTAAAGAGATAATTCAAACAAACACTTAGGTAGTGTTGAATAAGAGAGGACTGAAAATATCTATAATCACAGATCTAAAGATAGATTTTGTATTGAGAGTGATTGCTCAAAAATTATATTAGTCAAGAAGGTTAGATAGTGTTCCTTGCATTGCAGCCAATCAAACATGAAAGATGGTGAAGAAAGATCACACTTATGATCTTTCCAAGATGTAGTTGACCTAGCTTGGTAAGAACCTAACTTCAATTAGGAAGGCCAAGAACTCTATGTGTAATTTTGGTTCTCTGATCATTTGTTTCTTCTTCTATGTTCAAAATAATTTTCCTACGATTGGATATGTTGTATGGAGTAAGGACCGACCATTAACCCAACAAATAAATGAATTCATTCACCAATGAGGAGATAATTTTGAGATTTTTATGGATAGCTACTTTGTAGAATTTAAAAATAAAATGATAACGAGGAGTAGGATCCATGTATCCCTAGTAGACAAGCACTGCAATGACATATGCTTTCTAGTGGCTATCGACCATACCTATCTTCAGGTTGTTATGCCTAGAGTAGCATGGCTAAGGCCAATACCTTATGAGGTGAATGTAGATGAAACTTTGACATCTATAACCTCTTTACTAGCTAAGGAGATTGATAGGAAGGAAAAATCTTTTGGAAACTATGAAGAAGCTAAGGAAAAAATAACTATGGGGTTAAAGTGTGCAACCCTTGAGAGAAAGAGGAAGAAAATAGTTAAGAACCTAGAGAAGATGGCAGGAGAAGGTGAATAGGAAAATGGACCTCTTGAACTAACACAAGGGATAGGAAAATCAATCTAGCGAGTCTGAAGGAAGTGATGAGGAGGACACTAAAATTATAAAGAAGGGCAATAAGGCACTAGTTGTTGAGCCTAAAAAAAGAAAATTACAGAAACAAAAGCCCACTCCTCTTGAAGAACTTAGACCGAGAACCAAGGAATCTTCTACTATCACATATGTCAAGCCCCAAAGAAAGACACTAGCAAAAGGGGAAGGGTCAAGTAAAAGAAAACCTATTGAAACCAAAGTTATGCCAAGTCATCCCAAGAAAAAATTGAGAAGGAAGTTAGTCTTGGAAAGGATGATGATGATGATGATGAAGAGATAGGTACATATGACAATAAAAATTTGAAAATGGCATCACATAGATGTCAAATCACTATGGATGAAATATTCCACAATATTAGAACTATTGGATTAGTAGGTTTCAAGCAAATAAAATTTGAAAAACTAAGCAATGATGACAAATAAAAGGTTGAGGAGGCTATGCTAGAGATTCTATGCACTTTCAAGATGACACCTCTATAGATTTGGAATCTCGTCCCTAAAGAACTGTATAATAAAATTGATCAAAAATGGCAGTATTCCATCATGACAAAGAAATAGATAAGGGAAAGTACACTAGCTCAGATCATACCTAATTTCTCACCATAAAAAATAAAAACATGTGTGGAGTAGTATAGAAATAGGTTTTTACCCAAGCTCCAAGCCTATTATATTTTGCAACATAAGGTTGAAGAAGTTTTTCAGCAAAGTACAAGGTTGTGGAAGATTATTTTTGGATTGTTAATTGAGAAGAATCCACAATCGAGTGAAGGTACATCTAGCCAAGTGGAGCTAGATAATAAGGAAGACATTAATGAACCTCATAATCTTGAGGAAAAGGAAATCCAGAAGGTAGAGATAAGTGGACTACTAGATGTGATCACAATATAGGATATCCCTGAGGATACACCAGTTATCACCAATGTATTGACTAAGGAAGAGATAAAGAGTCAACTTCTTGTTGAGGTAGCTTTTGGTCACTCTCTACCAAGTACCAATCTCATTCTTATACAGGTACATGATTATACATAGATTAAAGGTACTTCAACTATAGACAATGCACCTTGAAGATCTCACATGGTAATAGTTGGGCAGCAAGCGTTACTTAGTGCAAGTGTCGAGAAACTTGACACGTCAAAAAAAACAATTGAGAATGCACTTGTCAAGGAGGATAAGAAAGAACAAGGAGATGAGAGCCTAAAAGATCAAGTAGATAAGTCTGCATTAGAAATGATAGGTCCCCATATGGAGGAAAAGAAGAAGACTAAGGAATAAACAACTAGGGAAAATCCAGAGCCTAAGAAACAAGAGGCTATAAAAGCTCTAATACAAATGCCAAGTGGAAATACACCTAAGAAGAAAAGTCAAAAGAAAAAGGAGAAATCTATAGGAAAATAGGTTACACTTGATGAAATAATATTGATTCCAAAGTGGGACACTGATAACTTGACTTATGAGTAGATGTGAATCTTGCAAGATATTTTGAAGAAGAAAAGAAAGCAAGAAGATTTAAGGCTGAGAGAACATGAGTAGAAATAATTTTTTCATGAAATCAAAGGTATATTCATAGAAGCCTTTGAAATGGATGATGTGAATGAATCCTCTCCTATTTTGGAACAACTAGTTCAAATTTTTAAGAAGGTGAATAGTGATGATAATGAAGAAAATGAAAAACTTATGCAGTGGTCTAAAAGAAAGTTTGAGAATAAGGTACTTAAAAATGCCTCAATCAAGATAGCACTAAAATAGGTAGAACTTTCTACCTTAGTGACTAATTTAGAAGAGGTTGTGCATAATGTTCATTCTCTATACAAGAAGCTATGTAATGTAGAAGATTTCACTAAGGATAATCAAGAATTGATTGATAAACTACAACTGGACTTGAAGTCTACCAGTTATTCACTGAGCATGGATGCAATCTCCAACTCCATTCATTTCACAAGGTTACTTCATGCACAAGGAAGATTAGCTAGGTTGATGGCTAATGATGGGTGAATAAGAACCAAGCTAATTTCTATACAGATAATGTTAACACCTCATCTAAAGGTTATGCAGAAAGATATAGAAATGAAAAAGGAGTTAGTATAGAGAGATCCTCATCTCTCTTTTGCTGAGATTTTAGTTGATCTAGCTACCTAGCTAGAAATAAAGATATAGGTTTTCAAGTCTGTCAGGTCGGGATGGGACAATTCCTTAGGTATGATAATGCAGCTCCATAAACTATTTTTGGATAAGTATTTTCTCACCCATACACCCCGGTAGCTTCAAGTGAGAAAACAAGGGGGAAATGACATGCCATGATAGGAATAACATAAAGGAGGAAATGAAATGACTTAAAGGGGAATGACATGACTAATACATGGAGAGAATACAGTGAGAAAAAAAGAAAGGTATGACATACTATTTTTCAATGTATATATTCAATTGTATGTCAAAAAGTCTTATGTATATATGTAGAATATTTTGAAGACTGATTCAAAGTCTTAGGGGGAGTGGTCAAACTACTAAGTACTATTTTGTAATTTAAAAGTCATGAAAAAGTGTTTTTTCCACTAATGTCAAAGGGGGAGATTGTTGATCCCTATGTTTTGTTGTCCATTAGTGTCTAGCACTTAGTCATTTTCTAGGCAATGGTTGTCGGTCATCACTGCAACCGATCCATCTTGTAAAAGATGAGTCATGGATAAACTTCGACAGTTACCAAGAAGTAGTTACTACCAAGCAAGTCAGAGGTCACCAAGTACTTCAGTAGTTGTCGAGCAGTTTATGCCAAGTTGTATAGAAGAGTCAGTACCAAGCACCAGTATATGAAGAACAATAAATGTCAAGCGTCAGAGACTTCATATGCCGAGCAAGCTAGTTTTGACATATGTGTTTGTAATGGAAAAAACACTTAGGTAAACTATTTTGGCCTACATATATACAATATTTAATGTTTGCCAAGGGAATCAAGGAGTTGATTACACCTTGTATTTCTAATCACTAATCCATATGTAAGCAAGGATTGTTTCTTGGTAGCAGTATTCTATTTATCTATGTAACCTGGATATTGCTCGAGTAGAGTCCATGGGTCGTCTATGTAAACAAATCTACCATAGTCTTCGGGTTCCTTCTTTTTTGTCTTCATCATTTTTCTCAACAAACTCATCAACTGTCACATTTTAACTTTCAATGATCTTGTTAGTAGTCTTGTTCAAACATGTGTATGCCTTACTTCTAGTAGAGTAACCTAGCAATATTCCTTCATTTCCTTTAGAATCAATTTTCCATTTCTATCATCTTTTAGAATGTAACATCTACTTCCAAATATTCTGAAATAACTCACATTACGTGTATAACCTTTTCATAACTCATAAGATTTCTTGTTTGATTCTTTCTTCAATTATACTCAGTTTATTATATAAACAATAGTACTGATAGCTTCTCTCCAATAAATTTGTGCAACATCTTTTTCAATTAGCAATATTCTAGCTCAATCAACAATTGATATATTCCTTCTTTCAGCAATCCCATTCTGTTGAGGTTTCCTCGGTGCTGAGACCTATCTCTTATTCCATTCTCATAACAAAAGTTAGCAAAGTCATTAGAAATGAATTCAATACCTCCATCTGACCTCGAGAATTTTAGTTTCTTACCATTTTCTTTCTCTACTTTTTCTTTGTACCACTTAAACATTTGAAAAGCTTCTGATTTTTATTTTAAGAACATGAGAGACATCATTCTAGAGAAATCATCAAAAAATAAGATAAAATAATTATCTCCATAATAGATTTGATTTCTCATTGGACCACATAAGTTAGTATGAACTAAATCCAGAATAGCATTATATGAATATTGTTTTCTCTTGAAAGTAGACTTGACATTTTACCCATTTGACATTATTTGCACTTTACATGGCTAGGCTTAGATATACTTGGTAAACCTCTAACTTTCCTTTTCTTAATGATCTTAAAACCATGTTGTCAAATTTCACATGACATAACCTCTTGTGCTATAGCCAAACATCATCATTCTTAGCCAATAAAAAAGAATTTTTTAGCATTCTCCAAATAGAATAGGTTACCTTTTGATTGTTCACCAATACCAATCATTTTTATATCCTCATCATAGATCTTTACTTTTCTTTTCTCAAATGCAACTCAGTGACTGGTATTATTCATATGTGCTACACTCAATAGATTATAGTTAAGTCCTTTCACCCAATAAGAATTTTCACATATGATCTTATTATTTAGTAATATTGATCCTTTACCTTTCACTTGACAAGGTGTATCATTTCCCATTTTCATATATCCACCATTATAATGTTCAAATTTATCTTCATCACATGTCATATGATGTGTGTAGCCACTATCAATAATCCAAGTATCATTTTTTATTACTTTAGAAATAAGTACTTTTTCTACATACATTTCTTCATCTTTAGAACCTTCCTTCAATGCTACAAACACCACTTCCATATCTTCATCATTTTCAATCTCATTATCATCATCATCATCAACTAGGCAGCATGCCTTTTTACCTTTATCTTTGTACTCTCATTTGTCTATGTTTCCATGTTTTCGGTTACCTCTGTGATCTAGGTAATTTCTCCTGCCATTCTTCCTTTCATTTGATCTTTCACTTGTCTTCTCATTATCATTCCTATCAGGACATCTTGCAACAATATGACCAATATCTTTACATTTAAAACATACTGAGGGTATCTTACCTCATTATTTTCCTTTTCCCTTCGGTAGCCTTCTAGTCATTAAGGCTTTAAGTTCATCAAACTCATATTCTTTAGCTTCACTATCACTTTAATTTCTTATCTGATGTCTACTGATTGATCTTCCAGTTTTCAAAGATGACACAAATGTAGATTCCATCTTAGGTACAATACTGTTATCATAGTTGTTAAGTTCAAATGCAGTTAGTCTACTGATCCAACTATCAAGAGAAACATCATTACCAAGAACAACTCTCATTTCATATATTTTTGAGACTCTAATAGTATAGGAAGGCAACAGTGTTCTTATAATTTTACTTACCACAATGTCTTCTTCAGTAATTCCACCTAGTCCTCGAATAGCATTCACCACTTCCTTGAATCAGTTGATGTACTGAGTAATGTTTTCACCTTATTTCATTTTCATATCATCAAAATTTCCTCTTAAGCTTTCTTCTTTTTCTCTCAGAACATTTAGATCTCCTCCATGAACTAGTGTCAGTTTGTCCCACATTTATTTTTTAGTTATACAGTTCTTAATTTATTCAAATTCAACATGTAATAAAGAAGAAGCAATCTCAATCATCATTACATTATTCTCTTGTCTTTCTTTCATTTTCTTGATAGTTAGAGGACCAGTAGGTGTTATGAATTTATTTTCTAAATTTAGTATAGTGAAGAATCTTTAATGTCTGATAGATACAACTTCATCTGGTTGTTCCATGTTGAGAAATTATCTTTGTTCAGCTTCAGTACCTCTCTCTTATACATCTTTAGATATTTAACTTAATTCCTTCAAAAAATTTCTTTCAAGTACTCTTTCTCTAATACCAATTGTTAGATAACTGAGAGGGGGGGTGAATCAGTTATGATCAATTATCCTATAGTCTCAATTCACTCACAGATGTATAAAACCAACTTCAACAAATAAATTAAACATCTTGGTAAAAACTTAAATGTGCCTTTCTGATTCATTAACTGACTGTCAAATAAATTTTCTATCATATACCGATCAAACCAGTTAGTGTAATGTGTAAACTAAAAAAAAAATCACATGGATACACATTTGACACTTTATTTTTAATGTGGAAACCTCGTTAAGGAAAAAACCACCTGGGACCCGTACCCAAAATATTTTCACTCTTTTGAACTGAGCTCAGTTAAGAGCCAACCCTATTAAAGGTTACAAAACACACCTTAAGGTGTGACCTTATTATAGGATTTATCACTAACAGTTATCTGTGACCATACATTCACTTGGGTCAACAAGAAAACAATCAATATTTATTGAATTTCATTAAGAAATAGAAAAAGATTGTTAAGTTTCACTTGGTTAAGAGATTTTGTGTATAAAAATGGTTAGAAAAAGGCAACTTAAATGACCTGATTCAAATTCAACTTCATTTTCTCATTTTCAGATCTATGCTAAGCTCCATATAACTTTGGTCATCATAATCTCTTCAATATCCTTCTTCCTCTAAGTCTGTTCTTCTCGGTATTCTTCTTCTGACACTTGGTGTTATCTGCAAAATTTCTCAGTTCTTACTTCAACCTGTCTGACCAGATTCACATGTATATAATCTTTTCTTCACACCCATAACTCTTTTTGAATTTCTTGTCTCCTTATATAAACATGATAAACTATTTTCTTTTCAGCCATATATTTTTCCTCTTAATCTCCATCATTGATTTTACCTCTTTAACCTTCCTTAGAACGTGTGCCTTAAAACATTTTCAATCTTCATCATTCGATGCTCCTTGAATTTTGTCAGATATAGATCTTCATAAAAAATTTTATCTTTATCCTTGAAATAATCTAGATTCATCCAACTCATCATCTCATGTCGAAAATCACATGTTCCATTTTATTTCTCCCACTTGATCAAAACCGTGATGTGTCAGTTCTTCCTGCTCAGTTTGTACCACACTTGGTATACACTACACCTTCTCAATGTACACTAAAACTACTTGGTGTATAATAAGGTCTTCATATACCAACCAAATTAACTTGTACATTTTGATCTTCAATACTTAACAGAATCATGTAATTCAATAAAATCACTATCATACTATCTGACTCATGAATAAATTTTCCAATGAATACCTTAATCATAACTTACTCATACATCTCATTTTCATCCTAATATCTCTTTCCTTCACCAAGATTACCTTTTTTAGATGTTTGCAACTATCATGATAAGTACAGTCAAAACTAGTTGACATCAATGACAATATAGAAACTGATTTAATGTCTTACATATACCTTAGTATCTCAATGATCATAATCACATTCTCCATTATTTTCTCCAAATATTCTGTCAATTGTAGTCTAACACCAACTTATACTCAAAATTTGGAGACCAACTTTGCCATAATTCCCTATCTTAGTCCTACGATTAGTCTTCACAAAAATAATTGTAACTTATAAAAATTATAACATGAAGCCATGCAATCTTAGACATAAGGTCTACACTCACTCAACATAACAAATCCATGCCCGCATACTCTGAACTTTCATACACTGTCTATAAAGCTTTGTCCAATTACCTGAAGCAACCTGAAACATAGTCTATTTGATGCAACCAACATATAACTAAGACATATATTGACATCAATGGAAAAACATGAATTCCAACAACTTGAACAACAATAGTTCCAACCAATTTCCAAAAATCTCCCCTTTGGTATTAGGATTTTCATATCTATAATGATGTTTAACTCTCATTAAGGATGCATCAAATATTTTATATTTCCTTCACACTTGGGGGCTCAAGATTTGATGTTCATTCTTCCTCTCTCTCCTTCTAAGGATATACTTTCCTAAGTATGGAGAAGTTTTTTTATCATTTGAAATTCCTTTTCCTTTAAAGAATTTTTCATTTTGATTCAGGATTCTCTCTTATATAAGGGATGTTCATTCTTGATCACAACTTCATCTTTATTTGTATAAATATGTTCATTATGAAGAAATTCCCTTTCTATGTATTTCAAAGTCTGTTATTGTTCACCAAGAATCCCTATTTGACCTAGCAACAGGGTGCTAACTAGGTGTGACACATTCTTTTTCTCTTCCCCTTTTTTTGTCTTGAATATGATATCTTTTTTCAAAAACTCCTCTTGAAGGTAGTTTCCTTGAAGATATCTTTCTTTCAAGGATATCTTCCCACAAGAAGAATGTTCTTTCATGATTATCTATTTTCTTAGCTCATAAGATTCAACACTCTTAGCTGAGTTTATGGAATACATTATTTCTTTAAGGATATCTTCTTGTTGTTAGAAGTAGATATCCTTGATTCTCTTATTTATGATCTCTCCTAAGTTTCCATCATAAGGAGAGGGAATACATATATCCTCCCTTGTACATTATATGCAATATTTTTTTCATTGATCCACGTAGAAATAGGCTTTCCATAAGACCAATAACTTTTCATGGATCCAATGAATTTCCATAAGACTAATGCCTAAACATAGATTCACAAAGAATTTCTAAAAGAATAATAACCTAAACTCTCTCTCTCTCTCTCTCTCTCTCTCTCTCTCTCTCTCTCTCTCTCTCTCTCTCATCCATTGTTAATTCAAGAGATCCAAGTGCAATCAAGCATCCATTAGTGAAGGCATCCATTGTTAAGAATTCAATAAAATCAAGAATTCAAGTGCAAGGAAGTGATCAAGATCCATAAATCATTTCAATTCTTCATTCCCATCATGCATGCAAGGCATTTCCATCCATAGATATAGCTTCTTTCCCCCCATTGAAGGTCAAGCATAGGAGTTCACAATTAAGAAGGAAGATCTTCATCTATCAAGTTTTCTTGTTCTTCTCTCTTCTTTAATCCAACATTGTGGTGAATTACATATATTACATTAGGTTTTGTCTTACATAATTTTATTTTTGTTTTTATATTGAGTCAAAGCTATTGCATCAACCTATTTCATCACATTCTAAGAGAAAATTACATCTACATGGTATGATATATTCTATTGTTTAGATGTAATCTCTGCTACATGAAAAAACTCTTTCTATTATGTTTATTCCATTTCAAGGTTTATTCCTAAATAAGGGTTTGACTAATTTAAACCCCTCCCCTTAACCTTTTTCCCCTTTTTTGTGTGTGTAGGATTAGGTTTCAGAGTCGTGGATCTATATTTGTGAGTCTTAGACACTATCACAAGCTATCAGACATTTTTATATGATTTGGATCTACTAAGATGAGGTTGAATTTTTTGACATTATCCAAGACTAGGTCAACTTTTCTGACCTTGTCCAACACTTTTTGTTTGAAAATTGGACATTGGATAGTTAGTGGTATCAGAATCCCAAATCTGGAGTTATAGATGATTATGACATTGCGATGACAATCAAATTTAGATCTAAAGGTCATTTTCCTATTATAACTTCAAGGTGAGTCTATTTTATCTATCTTTCCTTTGGACTTACTTTTATAGATCAGATTTATATTTCCTTATCATTTCTATCATAAAGAGTTCAAAACCCTACATCATGTAGATCTTGCATTAGAACCCTTACTTTCTTGATTGTGCTAATCACATTCACTTTGTTGGATGATTTTTATTCCAATGTATGTTGGATATGGTATCTAGCTACTCTTATTATTTATTATCATTCCCCCCTATACATATACATATACATATACATACATACATACATACAGACAGACAAAACACAACTTTAAACAAAAACATAATTATAATTGGATGCAAAAATTTGTAATAGTTCCTACCATAATACACATTAATTCTTAACAACTTAAAATACTTTCATAGTTTTTTATGCATTGGTGTATTGATATATTTTTCAAACAAAATTTAAAAGAGATAATTATATTCAGTTGTTAAAATGATTACAATAATAAATAAGAAAATATTTTCACCTTCCTATCACCATAAATAATAATTCCAATGATAATTAATAGACACCACATTCATTGATCTCTCTATGAAAAGACAAATAATAAAATAAGATAAACTACATACTTGTGTATCTAAACAAAAGTAAAGATGAAAATTTCATTAGTCAAATGATATAATACTTGGTCTAATAGAAGAGTTGAGGCTGATCTAATTTAGGTTAAGCTTGATAGAGTGTTCATTTCCCCAGACTAATATAAAAACTTCTCTTGTTCTCTCTCTTCCCTTAAGAGAATTGGATTGGATCATTATCCAATTTCTTTTTTTGCAAGTTCTTTTAATGGTAAAAGAAATGCCCCCTTAAGTTTTGAAAAGATGTGGCTTGCCCACTCTAACCTTGAGAACAGAATCAGGGAATGGTGGAATATAAAGGTGGATGGAAAAGCCGTTCAAAGTGGCTAAAAAAATGGCTAATGTTAAATCCAAAGTTAGACAATGGAACAAGGATGTCTATGGGGACATTTTTCAATCCAAAAGAAAGATTCAACTGGAGCTAAAAGATACTCAGGATAAAATCCAAAGGATTCACATGGCTAAAGACCTTAAAATAGAGGAAAACAAAATTCTTCCAGATTACCACAACATTATCTCCAAAGAAGAGACCTTTTGGAGATAGAGATCTGGATCTCTTTGGTTGAAATCGGGAGATAAAAATACAAGATTCTTTCATCTTAAAGCCCTAAAACATAAGGCCATTAATAAACTCTAGTCCTTATGTTCACCTAGGGGAAACATCATTAAAGAAGAGGAGATAAGGGAAGAAATGATGGGTTACTTTTCCACTCTTATTTCTAGGGATCCTAATCTTAATTTGGAAAATTAGAAAAATTTACTAGATTCTATTCCTAGAATTATGGATTCTAAGGACAATGTCTTTTTAAAAGCCATTCCTAAGGATGAGGAAATTAAAAAGGCCGTGTTCTCTTTTGAAGGAGAAAAGTCCCTAGGACTAGATGGGTTTCATATGTTCTTATTTCAAGATTTCTAAAGTATTACTAGGAATGATGTGTACTCTAAGGTCAAGGAGTTTTTTTGATCAAAGACAATTCTAAAGGAACTGAATTCCACTTTTATAGCTCTCATTCTGAAGAAGCCTGGGGAAAATACTGCTTATGGTTTTAGGCCCATAAGTCTTTGTAACTAATTATACAAGATCATGTCTAAGTTCTTACTTCTAGACTGCTAAATATTCTTCCTTCTCTCATTTCCCCTCACTAGAATGGCTTTGTCCCAGGGAGACAAATTCTGGACTCCATTATGGTTGTGCACGAAAATATTCACTCTTTGGAAAAATCTGAAAAACAAGGTTTCTTGATGAAGTTGGATTTTTCGAAAGCCTATGACATAGTCAATTGGGCATTCCTATATAAAATCCTTCAGGCCTTTGGATGTGACTTGGGGGTGGTCAGATTAATCATGTAATTGGTTAGTACGGTCTCTTCCTCTATCATTGTAATGGGGGCTCCTCTAATTTTTTTTGGCCTTCAAGAGGATTGAGGCAAGGAGACCCTATCTCTCCTATCCTCTTTGCTATTAAGGCTGAAAGCCTTGGGAGATATATTAACAGTTTGGTGTTGACATGGAAGATTGTTGGTCTCCAACCTTTTTCCTCTTGTCAAAAGTGCTCACATGAACAATCCGTTGATGATACAATTACGATGGGGGAATCCTCTATTAAAAAAGAAAGGAATATGAAAAAGGTGTTGAATATCTATTCTAATGCTACAGGCCAACTAATAAATTGGGATAAAATCTTTCTTTACTTCAGCAATACTTTGGAAGATAGAAGGAAAAAGATCTCTTCTATTTTAGGTTACAAGATTGGGATGCTCCCCGCATCCTACTTGGGGTTGTTGCTTTGTCTGAAACTTGAAGCCTCCTTCTGGAATGACATAATTGATAGATTTTATCACAAATTGGCTGGTTGGAAAGGGGCTACGTTAAGACAAGCTGGAAAAGTTCAGTTTCTAAAGGCTACACTCCAAAACCTTCCAGTCTATGCTCTAAGATTGTTCAAAATCCCTCAGAAGTATGTTGAAATGATTAAAAAAATGCAAAAAGGATTTCTTTGGACTGGGGTAGAGGAAAAAAAAAGACTCAATCTTGTCACTTGGGAGAAGGTTTTCAAGCCTAATAAATTTGGGGGGCTGGGCTTTAGAAGCATAATTAATTGTAATAAGGCTTTGTTGGAAAAATAGTGCTAGAGGATCTTTGAAGAATAAAAAGAATGGAGCTCTAAAATAAAAAGTAAATACTATCTTACCTCTTTAGATAACACTTTAAATTCTCATCTGAATATTCAAGGATCCTTTATATGGAATAATATTAGTAAGGGCAAGAACCTAGTCAGAAAATGTGTTAGATGGAAGTTGGGAAATGGCAGGAAGATTCAATCCTGGAATGACATTTGGCTGATGGAAAATCCCTTAAATGAAAACCAAGAATGGCTAAATTCCATTCAGGAATGCAAAGAGATCATACGGGAAATGGTGTTTGACTATTGGATCAATGATGACTAGATAGATCTTAGCTAAAAGGATGAAAAATTTAAAGAAGTGAGTAAACAACTCAACAACTAGTTCATTAGAGAAAATGTGCAAGATGAATTGATATGGGGCCCATAAAACAATGGAAAATTCTATGTCTCTTCGACCTTTTCTCTTCTAATTTCCTAGGAAGATCAACCTCTCTACTCCTAGGTATGTAATAAAAACCTTATCCCTAAAATTAACATGTTTTACTAGTTGTTGGTATAGAATAAAATCCTAACTATGGATAACCTCACAAGAAGGGGCTTTTACATGTCCAATAGATGTTTCTTGTACTGTGAATCAGCTGAATCCTATAATCACATGATGATACACTGCTTTGATACTAGAAAAGTGTGGGATTCCATAATTAATAGAATTTACTTGGAATGGGTGAAACCTCAGAACTTGCAAGATCTTGTTCTTCAATGGCAGTGTCCCTTTCCTAGCAATGAAGATAAAGTTCTTTGGGATCTCTTTCTTCCTTACTTCACTTGGAGAATTTGGAAAGAGAGAAATAATAGAGTCTTTAGATACAAACATGCTCTTCGTGACAAGATTGCTAATCTTGTTTGTAGAAGTCTCATGAAAATTTTTAGAAGCACCATTCTAAAAGACTTGTAGTTATGGAACAAATCATAGAAAATAGAAGACATTCTCTCCTGGAATAGTCATAAAAGTAAAAAAGACCCCAACTCCAGAGACAATATCATGTGGACTGCTCCCCCTTTGGGATGGTTCAAAGGAAACTTTGATGGAGCTTCTAAGGGGAATCCAGGAAGGGCAGGGGTGAGAGGATTAATAAGAGATTGGGCTAGTAATTGTATGGGAGCTGTGGTAGCCCTGTTGGGACTCCAAACTAATTATGTAGTTGAATTTGAGATGGCTTTACATGTCATGTTGCTAGAAAAAGAGCTGGGTTGTGTGAAGTTTTCGCTCGAAGGAGATTCACTTAATATCATTAACTGCATAAAAGGTAAAAGTGCGACCTCTTGGACTATAGCCCACATAATTGAAAAAATTAAAATGACATTTCAAACTTTTGATGAAAGCTACATAACCCATGTCAATTACGAAGTAAAAAAGCCTACAAATAGTATAGCTAATGTGGGGGGCCATAATGACATCATGAAATTTTGGAATGGGGAAGTGAATCTCAATTATGAGATCTTAAGTCTTATCAATTTTGATAAACTTAATCACAAGGAGGGAAACATAATAAAAAATAATGATGACAAGGATAATTAATTTACCAAGGAAAGCTAGTTACCAGGAAAGGTGTGATAAAATTATTATGGAGTTAATGACACACAGATTGTGGGTGATTTTAAACAACTTGATTTGTAAGAGCTAGATGAACATTGTTTTGTTAAGCTTTGGTAACTTGAGAAATTAGTTTTGTCTTAGCTCTAAGAAAAAAGTGTGGAAAAAACCGTAAAGAGGTGGTGTTACCCCATACATGGAAAAGCTTCATGGATTTGACAAAAAGGTAACTAAAAAATTGTCTGAGGGATGGGTTAATGGAAAGGTTAATTTATGGGGGAAATCCTTTCTGCTTACTCTAAGTCTGGTTTCCAAGATAACCAGTTTGTTTCTTGAAGGAATGAATTTCTATAGGGATAACAAATGAATAGGGTCTGAAGCTTTTAAAATTTTCCCTAAAGATGTTGATGAAGAAGATCAGTTGATAAAAAGGCCAGGGGATTATGTTGAAATTATGAAGATAAATAAAATCTGGGCAAAAATTATGAGGGTGATGATACAGTATTTTACTCTAGATTGTCGCTATTCTAAGATTTATAACTTGCATTTTGTTTTGGCTAACCATTTTAGGCATAACAAGAAATTTTCCTTTCCTTACTTTATGCCTATATCCCTGAACAATAGAATAACTGAGAACAAGAAAAAAGAAAGCAACCTTGTGCTTCATCAAGGTTTGTTTTTGCTTATTGTGGACTATGCCAGGGATATGATTTTGGAACCCATTCCTAAAAGGGTTACGGGAAAGAAAAAGAATAATGAAGAGGAAGAGATTGAGATTGATACCCATAATAAGGGTAGGAAAAATAAAAAGAGTCCCCATGATAGTGCAGATAAAACTGAAGAATCTCACCCTTCGTCTAAGGATAGGAATGAGGTCACTATCCTAGATGAAGATACAGAGGAGGAGCCTGAGAATGAGGAGGAAGCCATGAAAGCTAAGGACCTGATTTCTAAGGATAGCGAGAAGGAGGAAGATAATGAGGAGATAGATAATACTAGAGGTGAAGAAGAAGAGGACGAAAAGGAAAATGAAGAAGATAAGGTGGAGCAAGAGGAAGAAGAAATGGAAGAAGAAAAATAAGAGGAAAGTAAAGAGGAAGCCAGTGATAAGGAGGAGTCGAAGGGACTGTCAAGCCATGGGGGTGGGGAAAGTCATATAGAGGCTAATGTTCATTTCAACTTGGATGATTGTATTGTGAAGGAGGTTAAAAGAAAGGAAGACCATGGCATCAACATGGAAAAGTGGATTAGCTAGGAGTTGCAAGAAATGAAGCATCACCTGAAGGCCATGGAAGAAACTATGGAACCCCTAAAAGCTAAGCTGGAAAAGATGGAAATGGAGTTTATGATGAAGGTAAAAAATAATAAAATGGATGAGGAAATGCCAACTGAAATCAAATAAATGATGGATGAGAAGTTGAAGGACCTGAATGAGAAAATCAGCTACAACAAGCACATCATCAATGAAGTTCTCAAGCACAGCAATAAGGGCCTTAGTGTTTCAATGATGAATCTTAAGGCTCTGTATAACCATTTGGATAATAGCATGCTAGAGAGCACAACTATAACGTTGGACGATGGTGCAAGGAGCTCAGGATCGGGAACTAGAACTAGAAGTGCCCTCAAAAAGAAACTACCAGATACCCCTAAGGAGCTGAAAGGTCTCAAAGACTCCATTCAAAAGATGGAGGATCTACAAAAAGAGGTGGAGAAGGCCATGAAAAAGAGAAAGTAGTTTCTTATGGTTGGTCGTTGGGTAGTTGCTGGTTCATGTGCCAGTTTTTGTTTTTTGTTGCTGCTTGTTTTGTTGTCACTGTTATTTTTTTGGTTGGTTGGGGTCCTGCTACTAGTTGTATAGCAGGCTTTTGAATTATGCATGGGATGAATTGATAATATTTTCTTTGTTTTTGTAAATGGTTGTGGGTTCCATTCAAAACCTCTTTTTACCTTTATGAAAAATAAATAGATAGTCATGTTTAAATAAAATCACTTATACACTCAAAAAATATTAAGACATAAAAGAGAATAAACTCAAATTCATAAGCTTGTACAATAAGTTATTTGATCAAACATATTAGCATTTTTTTAAAGATTGCAATTATTATTTTTTCATCTATCCAATGGATTAATGGTGTCCTCCTATCAATTGGATTTGAAAAAAAAATTATTTCATGCATATGAAATTTGATTTTACATAAGAAGAAAAAAAAATACATAATGAATACATATTTAAAGAATACCCTAACGCATTTATAATACTTGTGAAATTCATTATGATTCACTTAAAAGGGAGACATGATGGGATACAAACAACCTTTGAGGAACAAAATAAATTTATATCTCCTCATATAATTATAATCTATACAAGAATTCATTGTCAGTTTTCAACTCAAGAAATTATTCATTTATCATCAAGTATAGGTTACCAATGAAACCATTTTTATATATCACATAAATTTTATAACTATGTCATCCTTCCCATGAATATTCATCAACAAATAATTGTTTGAACTTTTTAATATCATAATTATGGCATTCTTACCATTAAAATTTATATCAAAAGAAAATTATAACATCTCTCCTAGATATGTCACATCCTTTGTCTAACTCCACCTATAGTGTACTCACGATCATATTTGGAGAGATAAATCAATATAACTCTCATCCCACATGCATAAATCAATTCATCTTAAGAATGCATATTGAAAGTTTACATAAAATTTCAAATGTATTTACCTAAAATTACTTTGCAACTAGAGGAATAATATTTTTTTTAAAATACGCATCTTTAATAAACATAAATGGTTTTCTCAAAAAAATCCATCATCTTACTCAATAATTTCTATAAAAAAAATGTAGATCCTCTCTTTCTCATTATTTTTCAAATAACTAGAATAGTTAATAACCCTTCCTATTCTCACGAGGACACAACTATTCATAATCAAATAAGATGTTTAATAATAGTTTCTCAAAGAATAAAATAGGTGGGATATTAAAAATGTCAAACAATATAATTAAATTTAACCATGAATATATTAAGTATTAATCTCTAATTGCCTTTAATAATTTGTTTATTTTTAGCCCCACAAATATAAATATTAACTAGAAAGGGTATCTTCTATCTAAAGAAGAAATCATTCCACATGTTTCTAAATATCCTTCAAATAACTTGGACGTCATTCATAATTATTTACATAATATGTTTCATAATTCTCTTGAAACATTAGTTGCCAGTCTCTTTTAGTTGTCTTGTCTCTAACTTTCTTGTATGAATTCTTTAACAAATTATTCAATTTCTAGAAAATAACTCTACAAACATTGGAGAAACTTCTATAAACAATATAGATCATTGAAAAAATCAACTAGCACAAATAAATAAATAATTTTCAAATAAGAGCTAAATGTTCATTCTCAAATAACCATTCAAAATGATCAAGAACTAAGTGATCTTCATTTTTTCGCTAAGTCAACAATGAAATTGTTTGTAGGTGTGTAACTTAATTTAGTATTATTTTATATTCAAATATTTAAGAGACAATTAAAGTTTTGAATTTCTTTTTTTATTGAAACAACTGCATGTGCTCCTATCGAAATTGAAGAAATTTTTAATAATAATGTTTTTTATTGTTTATCTTGTTGTAAACAAGGTCATTTAAAAAGATTTTATTGCATTTAAATAAAAATATGAAACACACCACTATATTTTAGGGTACTTCACTTTTCCCTACTTTTTCTTTAATGCATGTTTTGTATTAAAGGTAAACTAGTTTTAAAGGGACTAGAAACTGATGCAGGAGCATCCTGGGTGTAAGAGCAATCTTGCATCACCCAAAAAATATTTTTTATTTTTGTATTCAATAAGGGCTATCTTGTGCAGAGCTGCTATCTATGGAAACTTGCTATTTTTAGTAAGTTGGTCATTCTGATCTTAGAATGTTCTGATTTCTTCCCTGGAGGTTCATTTTAGTCATATCAGCCTGCCAGTAAAGTTTCACTGATAGATCAAGTCTAGCTTTGTAGATATTGAAGATTTTTGGTATTGGCAACAGGGTACAGAAACTTTGAACTCAGTTTTGAAGGCTTTAGAGGCCCCGGATGAGGTCAAATTTTTGGTTGAATGAAGCTTTCTTATTCAAACATTGTAGAGCTCCTCGTGCCCTTTTCGAATTGGGGTCATAATAGTCAATCAAGTCAATGGGTGATGACTTATGGTCTCCGAAAGTCAGGCCACCTGAAATTGCAGAAAATAATTTTCCTTCAAAATTTATGTTTGAGTTCCAAAAGTTATTTTGAGCTGACTTTGATGTAATAAATTGTAAAATAAAATAATTCTAAGTTTGGTCGGCCTTGTTAGCTAAAATTCTGGAACCTTCCTAGGTGGTGAAAATTGCCTATATAAGGAAGGTTGTAGTGTTGTCTTAGGCAGTTCGGGACAATTCTGGGTAGTAGATCTGGGTAATAATTTGAGGCTTTGTCCTACAGAATATTGTAAGGGAATGTCCATGTGGCTTTGCATATTGTAATTCTGAAAGTTTGTAATTCCACATTTGTGGAGATAATAAGAAGCCAATTTTTTGTTCTTGCTTATTGTTGTTGTTTCTCTATTTTTGTTATGTGTTTGTGGTATTAAGGGGAGCACCCTTCATCAAAAACCCAAGTTACAAAGAGATAGAATCAATAAAAAAGAGACAATTTAAAACCAATAGCAAGACAGATGCTAGATTGACGCCAAACAAAAGAGATAAAAATATGGGAACTAAGCCCCAACTACATATATAAACTTAACTAAATCAACATTTTTAAGAATAAAATCTTCATTTATACTCCAGACCTTATTAAAAATGTTATCCATTGGATTGATGCCCATGTCCAAGGTTTCTCGTAAGTCTGGTTCTAGACCACAAAAGAATATCTGTATTTATTTTTTCAACATCTATGACCATGTCCCTAGTGAAACTAGCATCCTTTCATTAACCCATTGTAGTTGATTTTATTCTAACTAATGGAGAAGTAGGTGTGCCCTTAAAAAATAATTAAAGGCCTTTTCTTTTTCATTAAGTTTTATCAGGTCTTCATTAATATCATCCATAGTTATTTTTCTTACCACAATAACTCTAACATTGTCCTGTAAAATATTTAAAGTTCCCTCTTGTTTTTTTTTATGCATTCCTCATGATCTACCTAAAGGTCACTAATACCTTAAGAAAGGGTTTGTGTGCTAACCATAATACTATCCAACTTAGGACTCAAAAGGGAGGATTTTTCCTTTAAAGTATAGACTGCTTCCATAATCCAAGAAAAATAAACATTTTGGCTTTCCATTAGAGTCTTTAAAAGTTTTCCAATGTTAGGATTTTCAAGGACAAAGGATCATTTCAATATTAGGGTTTCATTCCCCATTTCAATGGAAATCTCAAAATGTAGACCCATATACACCTCCTTATTCATGTAATGGGGGGATGAACAGGGGAAACAAGGGAGAAATCAAGCAATTATTTAGATATTTTAGAAAAATAAATTTCCTTTTTACTTAGCAAGGAGGGACTCAAAATTTTCCATTTTTTCCTTATTTTTTCCATAAGTTGGCACCCTATCTTTTCCTTTACCCTTTTTGTGGGAACTAGGGTCTATCGAATCTAACACTATTTCATTTAAGGGTAAATAATCTAACTAGTTGTCATAAAAAATAACCACCCTGCTATGGGTAGAGTGTTGGAAAATGTTGTTTTGGGGCACTAAGGATCACTTGAGGGTTTTCATTTAAGGAAAAACTTATGTTGGAGTGATTGCATGCAGAAATTTTGATACTGGAATCAGAGTCATGAAAATGACTAACTATAGAATCAGGACAATAGTGTATTGTGGAACAATTTTAGTCAGCGATGATACTATATGATGTATTATGGCTTTCAAAGTTAATAGAAGGTATTTTTTGATATGTATATGCTTCAGTTAAGTTCACATGTGTTTTGGTGATCAGATCAGTAAGATACAGTGATCTGAAGGTACGCGAAGACATAGAATCAGTATAACAAGGCATATAAGCAGTTGTGAAGATTAAGGAAAGAATAGTGGATATCGTAATGTGCTAAGTAAGATGGATAAAGTATATTTCTAAATCTTTGGTAATATAAGATCACTGACTCTATGTTTATCATTTAAATAACTTTTTATTATGTTTTGTATGGTATTTGTGAAGCTGACTGGATGGAAAATTTTGTATAAGTATAGAGTATTTTGTGGAGCTGATATGTATGTATGAGATAATGGATATGATGATGATGATGCGAATCTGAGAGAAGAGAGAAAATGTGAGATCAGTATGTGACAAAGCTACAACTGGAACTATCTAAGAAAAGGAAGTGCTTGTATTGTTCATTTTGGAGAAATCTTTTGACATAGTTTTCATTGTAAGAGTTGTATGCTCACCACCTTTAACCAGGTGTTTTGTATCCCCTAACAGGGTTGTGTATTTCTCTAGCAAGGAAATGTACTATGTAACACTCAGCTCCTAACAGGGATATAATATTTTAGTACATAGTTGTGGGTATCATCCCCACCAGGGTTTTCCCTTGGACAGGGTCTCCTCAAGAACAAATCATGGTGTCATGAGTTATGTGTTGTCCTTATATGTTGTTTTCATTTCAGCATTATTGTGGTTTATTTATAATTGGTTTAAGTTTAAATTAAAATGTATTAATACTGATTCACCCCCCCTCTCAGTATTACCTAATCCTAACAATTGGTATCAGAGCTATTGGCCCTTGGAGAGAAATCCTAACAGCTTAAGGTAGATCATAATGGATTCAGCAAGTTTGCAAGAGAACTTTGAAGAAAAACTTGAAGATCTGGATAAAGAGAAGGATGAGAGTGGTATATTGAAAATCAAATTGAGAAGAGCAAAATGTTTCATCAGGAAGATAAAGGAACAACTTGAAACTTCAAGAAATTAGAAATAAGACCTTATGGACAAGATCCAAGAAGATTTAGACAACGATACATCAGATCAAGTAAAGAATCTGGAACAAGAAAAAGAGAAAATCAATCTTCTGATGATTAAAGAGATTCAACATGAAAAGGATGCAAGGAACAAAGTGGAAGAGTCACTAAAAGAAGAAAATGAGTAGATAGGACAAATGAAGACTGTACTTGATTACTACAAGGATAAATGTCAGGAATTGGAGAAGTACAATCAGATCATTAAGGGAGAACTCACTCAATCCAAAGTGCACATTGAGAAGTTCCACATGAGTAGTGATAAAATTGATGAGCAAATAGAAAGACAGAAACCTAAAGGAGACATGACTGGAGTTGGATTCAATGAAGGAGAATGTTCTAAGAAAAATGAAGAAGAAAATGAAGTGAAGACTAAAGAAATACCTACTCATGAAGAACCTAAAGAATATATCAGACCTTTCAAAGGTAGATGCTTTGGATGCAACAAAGTTGGACACATGAAAAGAGATTGTAGAAGTAAAGGTACCTCTAAACCCTTTACCACTTACTGTTATAACTATTATGATTATGGAAACAAGAAAGAAGATTGTATAAAACTAGATTAGTCAAGGAATAAACAAGATTAGGTCAGAGAAAATTCAACAACCATGGTTACATGTCTTAAATGAAATAACTTTGGGCACATTGAAAGATATTGTAAGCTGCAAGTAAATCATGAAAGAAGGAGACCACCTACATGTTACAAATGCAACAACCTTGGATACATAGTGAATTTTTGAAGATACAATGGAGAGAACAATAGAAGAGGACCAAGATAAAAAAGAGGACCACCTCTTGTGGTTATAAGGAAGAATTTTGGTGATAGTGGCAAAAGTCTTAATGAGTACATGGATGAATTTGAGAATCATTTCAGAAAATAAGAAAGCAAAGAGGATTAAAAGATATGGAAGGTGAAATAATTCAATAAGGCATTGGTTCAAGGAGAGACAGTAGATGATATTGTGTCTTCGTATGATGAATTCTTTGAGACATCTACCTAGAAGGCCACATTGCCTTAGGGGGAACATTGGATATAGATATCAGAATTTATCTAGCCCATATATGTGTGGAGTAAGCTCATGCAAGCATAGGTATGATGTGTAAAGACACCATGGATTTTGTGGTTAAGAGCACAACACTTGGAGATCCATTTTTCATGTTCGCAAGTTTTGTGTTGACTAGACAGCATGTGAAGTTGAGCTAGTAGTGTTTAATGCACTTAATCAACTTGTGAAGGATAAATGAGCTTGGAGAACATCATTTTAGTACCATTTTTTGATCAGTGACTAAGGAGAGTAGATTTGTGAAGCATTGCAGTCATCTAGCAGAGAGATTTTGTGATCGCGTGAAGGAAAGTGATAGATTCAAGTGTGTTTAAGGTATTTAGACCTATACTCATAGAGAGGTTATAGATGCACTGATTATATTTGATGTTGTGGATAGACATAGGTAAAAATTTAAGAGACATCCATTTAAGTCTTGGTTGGATGATCCGAAAGGTGGAAGGAGTGTTTTCACAAATCCATGTTGGCATATTGCACGTAGAAGATTTAAGGGCTTATATTCACTGCAAATATCTGATCATAGGAGATGTGAATATTTATAGTGAATTAGATGCCATGATAGAAGAGGATAGATCTATGGTAGAGGTTATTCAAGCACCTAGAGAATCATTCTATCATTAAAAATCTAACCCTACTTACAGAATTCACGAAGATAGAATGGTTCAAGATTATTCTTAGTAAAATCCATGATCAGTTCATATGGATTGGAGAACAACTAGTGAAAATATGTACACAAATGATCCATGACATAACTAGATTAGATAATGAAGGATCCTTTCATGTAGCAGAAAAGAACTTAAGGAAATAGGTGATGGAGCTGATGAAAAACAACCCATAGCTCCCAAGAACACCTGCATGCAAACACCTGTCACAGAAAGAGAGAGAAGCAAATAGCTATGGAGGCCTGAACGCATTGATCCATGAGATAGGATAAATCCTTGATGTGCAAAAACAAAAGGTGCAATCAATAATGAAATGTCAGAAAAGGTTACAAAGTGTTATGAGATCAATCCTTATAAAAGGAGATCAGAAACCCTAAAAAGGTAAAACCCTAGGTTGCATAATAATAATTAATAAAGATAATTAATTATTATATGCCTAAAGTTTAGCTAACTAGAAAGAGGTAATAAGTGACTGAATAATTAAATCAATATGATTCAATTAATCATTAAACACTTTATTACTCTAACAAACCCCCTTAAGATAAACTTTGGGAGAAGCTAAAAACCTAGAAAGAAATACTAAATGAAAATGGGTCTTAGCAACAAAGGCCTGATCAGGTACCCAAGTACAAAAGAGAGTCTCTACAAAGTGGAGAAATAGAGAAAACCACATGGGAAAAACTCTACTCCAAAAAGAGACAAAAAATAGTCTGAAGGACTGAAGAAGCCTCCAAAACTAGGAATGTTCTAGAAAATAGGAACAAAGATGAACATGTACAACATCACTGAAGCATGAAACTACAAACTTTGTCAACAAAAAACTGATGATCTAAAGATCCTCCATAGAAATATGACCAGGTAGAGAAGACTGTAATCTGTATGAGTGCCCTCAAATAACACTACTCAAATTAGGAGGCAAACACCTAAACTCAAAGATACAGATGGCATAAACCCCAAAATCCTGAAGAGCTAATCAATCAAAGCTGGAAGAGTGTATCCAAAAATAGAAAAGAAAAGAGTGTCCATATGGTAAATGATCCATCTCACCAGAATGCACAGGTACCCAGCCACTGCAACCACCTAGTACATAGGATCAAATACTAAATACATGGCTCACACAATCAAACCAAGGAATTAGTAGAACCAACAGTAGAAACCCCCCCATACTACTAACAAGGGAGTAATGATAGGTACACTGAAAAGATCATCCAATATGAACTGCATGATGAAGATGAATCTAAAACATCGAATGTGCAGAGAGAGTACAAACACAAATAAAGATACCTAAGGCTAATGTCGGTGGAGGAATGCTGACATGACAAAAGAAGATGGAAAACAAAGGAAAACATCAAACCCCCCTAGCACTTTATAATGGAGTGCGAGTACAAATAGCATGAACATGTGCAAGATCCCATCAAAGCAATAGAATAGTATTTTATCTCAATGCATGTGCATAAAAGAATGCTACAAAAGTGAAGTATACACTGCTCAAATAATATCAAAGGCTGCTAAACCAAAAGAACAACCTAAGATGAGCCATCCCTCAAAGGGAAGAGATCCCAAGACCTGAAACAACCAAGATATCCACCAGACTGCAAAAAAGCAATAATCTGAATAAAATGAACCTGGAGAAGAATCTATAAAAATGAGTCACAACACTAAAAATATCTTTGAACAAACTTTCCAATGATATATCATTTTCTGAAAATGGAGTCTGGATGTGCAAGATAGAGCTCCCGGAGTGCAAAACTGAAGATCTAGATTTGATAGAGAAAAAAACCATCAAAAAAATAAAATCAAAAAATATAACCTCCAAAACTAGAAAGATCTCAGAATCATCTTTCCGATGATATCTCGTTTGCCAAATTTTGACACCGTATGCTCAAGATATGAGCAAAAAACCAACAACTGCACTGGAGGGCCCAAAGAATATGTCTGCAAGGATCTGAGGATGGGTGACATCAGCAAAAGGACAAAACATGACATGAAACCATCAGATTTGAAAAAATATTAGAAAGAGATTTCTAGAAATATCTCCTTTTCTAAAAACGGAGCCCAGATGCAAGAGAAACAGATCCCGGAAGGCAGGAGGGCTAAAACACCACGATCACAGAAAACATCTGACTTTGACAGAAAAAAAGAGCATCAAAATTGAAAAATCACAAAACCATACCATAAAATTCAGATCAGGCTTAGAACTAGCTTTCCAACGATATATCGCACGTCCAATTACGATCCTGTATGCCCGAGATATCGCAAAAAAATGCCCAAGTACCCTTAAAAAGCTCAAAAAAGGGCAAAAACTACTAACATCAGCAAAATGAATGTTTAAAAATGATAGCCATATGGCCGTCGCAAATCTTAAACCTCCAGGGCTTAAAAGAGTTTGGCCCTGGTCACTAGGGGCTTAGAGCCTAGTGCTGGAGGCTTGGGACTGGTTGCCCATGTGACCGCGGGCTGGCGGAGCTGGGTGGACCGAGTAGTGGGCGGTGGACTGGGCTGAGGGTTCCATCAAGGGTGGCACTAGGGGTGGCATTGAGTGTGGTGCCGGGGGTGGCGCTAAGTGTAGTGCATTGGGCGGCGCAGACTGCGCTCAGGCGAAGCTGGTGGCTGGTGTCCGCGGCGGCACTAGCAGCTCTACAAAGGCCGTGAGGTGGCACCCGGGTGGCTACTGGGTGGTGCCCAGGTGGCCTCCCCTCTAAACTTTTAAAATAAATATTTTTTTTGAAAAATTGTGCCTTGATCCACGTGCCAGGGCCATACGGCCCTGGTATTGAAAAAAAAATTTGCCTCAAAGGCCAACTTGTTAGAATTTGACAAGTTTTATATGAATTTTGAGTATCTCAGACCTTTCAGACACAATCATGAGGTTCGTTTGGGCCAAAAGTGCACCAAACATTAGTGATTGCCTCGGGATCCATGTCGGGGCTGATTGCAAAAAACATTTCTCGCAAATTCCAACTATGTCCAAAATAGACAAATTTTATATGGATATTAGGGTTCTTGGATGCTCTGAATGCAACCGTGAGGTCTGTTTGAAGCCAAGATGACCAGAAAAATAGGTCACCCTAGATTTTATAGGAAACCCTCTCTGAAAATGCAGATCTAATAAACATGGTCAAATCTCTCAGAAAAAGGATAGGGGCAAGAAGATTTGAAGCTCTGATACCATGATGGAGTTGATGAAAAACAACCCAGAGATCCCTATAACACTTGCACACAAACACCTGTCACAGAAAGAGAGAGAAACAAATAGCTATGGAGGCCTGAACGCATTGATCCATGAGACAGGAGAAATCCTTGATGTGCAAAAACAAAAGTTGCAATCAATAATGAAATGTCAGAAAAGGTTACAAAGTGTTATGAGATCAATCCTTATAAAAGGAGATTAGAAACCCTAAAAAGGTAAAACCCTAGGTTGCATAATAATAATTAATAAAGATAATTAAGTATTATATGCCTAAAGTTTAGCTTAAGTAGAAAGAGGTAATAAGTGATTGAATAATTAAATCAATATGATTCAATTAATCAGTAAACACTTTATTACTCTAAAAATAGGTGGAAACCCTAACTCACTCAAAATGGGATAAGAGGGCAATGGCAGTCAATGACATCTTCTAGCAAGATGTTAGACTAGTGGCAATGATATTGGGCTACAAAATATACTATAGCAACAGACCTAACTCAGTTTCTATAGGTTTTATCATGATGGCCTATAGGATGGTCAAGGAAAACAATAAGTATAACATTTGTGAAGTGCTATCTCAATAGTTTCTAGAGAATGTAAAGATAATAAAGAAATATAGGACTAAAGCATTCAAGTTCGGGTACTTGTTGGTTCACATGTATATACATATCATTCACAAGCTCCCTGGCATGCACCATAGGGCATGGAAAGATAATGTACCCACTAGAACTAGGTTGATGGTGAACTATTTTCTTGGACCAAGATACTAAAAAGGAAGATGAAGGAAAGGTATAAGATACCTAAAGATATAGTTGAGAAGTATGAGGACACTATTTGTTTCATGGTTGAAACTGATTGTCTTTGTTTTGAGGCAGTAGAACTGAGGAAGAAATGGTGTTACCCTATGGGGTATGAAGCAAGTTCTGATATCTTGACTATGTAGGTAGAGCATGTTCTAGTAGCATAAGTAGACCCTAATGAGGGGAGATGGGGCACTTATTGGGAGAAGTCAAGAAAGATCAGAGAAGAATAAGAGAAGGTAACAATGAAGAGAAAAATCAGTAAAATTATGGAGGATATTACTACGAAGGTAGGAATCACTAAGGAATAGTTGAAAAGAATAAGAACAAAGATGGAGGAATATTCTAGCATGGCTATTGATGCACCTACCCCTTCTGAGGTAGAAAAGAAAGTTAATCCTACACCAGACATAATTGAGCTATCACCTACACAAGAGTATACATCATAAGAAATTATACCTATGAGCAATCCTAGAAGATCTATAAGATCTACCAAGTAGGGCAGTCCAAAGGAAAAAGAGGTAGTAGTGGAAAAGAGGAAGAAGGAAGTAAAGGAAAATGAGAAAGAAGAGGAAAAAGTAGCATCGAAGGATCCACAAACTTTATGGAAACCATACCTTAAATCATTGCAGAAGAGAGCCATAAAAGATGGAAACTTGAAGATAGTGGATAGATATTATGAGAGGTATGATTCTGAGAACTGAGTACTCATTGAAGATACTATCATTGAGTATCTATTAATCTTTAAGAAAAATCTCTTGGATATTGAAGGAAGTATCCCTAAGGAACTATACAGTAATTTGGAAATTAGAAAGTAGTTGGCAGGGTCAGAAGATGAGAATATAAGGAACAAAGCTATAAAGGCCATGCTACTTGTTGTCTCTATACAAGAAAGGGAGAGGATAATAAATGAATTAAAAATCTTGCTGAGGAAAAAGTCCAGACTAGTAAAAATCATGGCTAGAAATTATGATAAAGTGATTGAGGGCACTCAAAAGGCATTGGATCAAATCCTTATGAGTGATATGCCAAAGAAAACCCCACCTCCTAAGGTCATTGTGCCTACATCTTTGGGATTAGGAGAAATCTCTAAAGTAGTAGATGTAAGTGAGCAAGCTAGCATGCAACCGGACTTCTTTGTCTCTAGTGTGCCTGTGACCCTTGACACTTCGTATGATGTGAATGATCTATTTTTGGACAATTTGGATAGTGTGATGGAAATTGAAGAACAGGGACATGTAGAGGAAGATAAAATAGAGGAGAAACAAGAAGAGAAGTTACAAGAAAGGAAGGAAGAAGAGATTAGAATAGAGAAAGTCGTTGAGGTAAGAATGGAACAAAAGATAGAACCAAACACCTCCTCTACTTTATTTCTAGCAAGTATGGCCGAACCAGTAAGTGTTGATGTAGATAGAATGGATGAGGATGAGATTATGAGGCTATCCTTCATGGCCTTCACCAAGGCTAAGGAGAGGTCAGTGCGTAAAGGGGACAAAAGTGTAAAAATAATGAATAGGGTTGTAGAGATAGTAAACAAGTTACTTCCTAAACTGATTAATTTTCAAGGAAAAGATGAAGAAAAGAACCTAGGCATGGCTTTGGATAGCTTTGATAGTGACTTTGATTCATTGCTAAAGACTGCAAAAGATAAGGCAGATAAGAGGTTCTTGGAGTAGAAACTGAGAGAAGTCTGTCAGTCCATCTCATGGGACTTAGACATTCTCAAGGCTACTACTCTTAAGGCCAAGAGTGTATAGCACAAGGTAGAAAGATTTACAGTTATTGTATAAGTCCTTGCAGTCATGTAAAGAATATTGAGGAAATTATAGCCAAGGATAGGGCTACTCTTGACAATCTGATGAACAGTTGTGAAACATCTTCACTAATTGTGATTGAAATAAAGCAACCATCCAAGTTGTAGGATAAAATTAGTGTAATGGAAATAGAGAAAGGGAGAGTGGTAGATAGATTTAGTTTGTTGAAGAGCCTGATAACCCCTAAGCTTTCAATGTTGGAGTCACATCTATCAGAGCTGGAAAATGTTGAAGGATCAATGTCTATGTCTTCACCTATTGAGCTTAAGGAAGCAGAGACAACATCATATGCATTGAATGGATTGATCCATGTCAGTGAGATATTGATCAAATCATGGGCTGAGGAAGTGAAGAACTTGGAAACCTCTTTCCAAGATGTCTTAAAACTAGTGAGTAAGAACAAAATCTTTTTGTGCTTAGTAGTTTTTGAAATTTTGTAAGTACCTTTGCCATTGATGTCAAAGGAAGAGGAAGAGAAAGAGAAAAATGTGAAGAGTGAAAGGAAGAGAAGGAAAAATAATTTAAGAAGAAATAAAAAGACGTAAATAAAAAAAAAAGTAGAAAAGAGGAAAAGAGAAAAAAAGATATGTATAGTTAGTGCTTTAACACTTAGTCATTTTTATCAGTGTTGCCATCAATGCCAAAGGGAGAGATTGTTGGCAAGTGGTGTTTTTGGGAATTAAGGATCATTTGAGGGTTGTCATTCATGGAAACAGTTATGCTGGAGTAATCGCATGCAAAGAGTTTTGATACTGGAGTCATAGTCAAGAAAATGACTAAGTACAGAATCAGGACAACAGTGTATTGTGGAACAGTTTTGGTCAGTGATGATAATATATGATTTATTATGGCTTACAAAGTTAATAGAGGGTATTTTGGGATATGTATATGCTTCGATTAAGTTCACATCTGTGTTGGTGATCAGATCAGTAAGATATAGTGATATGAAGGTATGTAAAGATAGAGAATCAGTATAACATGGCATTTAAGCAATTGCAAAGATTAAGGTGAGAATAGTGGATGTGGTAACGTGCTAAGTCAGATGGATAAATGATATTTCTGACTCTTTGGTATTATAAGATCGTCAACTCTATGTTTATCATTTACATAATTTTTAATTATGTTTTGTATGGTATTTGTGAAGCCGACTGGAAGGCAGATTTTGTATAAGTATAGAGTGTTTTGTGGAACTGATATGTATGTATGAGATAATGGATATGATGATGATGATAATGATGATGTGAATTTGAGAGAAGAGAGAAGATGTGAGATTAGTATGTGACAAAGCTACAACTAGAACTATCTAAGAAGAGGAAGTGCTTGTATTGTTCATTTTGGAGAAATCTTTTGAGATGGTTTTGATTGTAAGAGTTGTATGCTCACCACCTTTAACAAGGTGTTTTGTATCCCCTAACAAGGTTTTGTATTCTTCTAGCAAGGAAATGTACTATGTAATAATCAGCTCCTAATAGGGCTAGATCTCCTAAAAGGGATATATTATTTTAGTACATAGTTGTGGGTATCATCCCCACCAGATTTTTCCCTTGGCTAGGGTTTCCTCGAG
The DNA here is from genome assembly GCA_027943335.1 of Chamaecyparis obtusa. Lineage (NCBI taxonomy): Eukaryota > Viridiplantae > Streptophyta > Pinopsida > Cupressales > Cupressaceae > Chamaecyparis > Chamaecyparis obtusa. Next base: position 688,918 of record BSBK01007035.1, on the reverse strand, counting down.
AACAAATCATGGTGTCATGTATTATGTGTTGTGCGTATATGCTCTTTTCATTTCATAATTATTTTGGTTTATTTATAATTATTTGAATTTTAAATTAAACTGCAGTAATATTGATTCACCCCCCCTCTAAGTATTAGGGTATGTGCAAGATCATGGTATGCCAAACTAGGCCCTTAAGTGGCAATGAAAATTCAAAAAATCAGGTTTAGGCAAGTTGACATAAACATTTGAATGAGTTATAAATATTATATAAAAAATATGTAACAAGAGAATCTATAGAATTCTATACTTGGAATAATAGAAGAGTGGGCTTCAGCTACATAGCTGAAAAATTAGATAGATTCTTTACTAGAACTAATTCTGAAAACTTTAACCAAATAGTCAATGCGGAGATACTTCCTGAAGTAGGATCAGATCACTTCCTTGTTAGGCTTACCATAACAGAAAATTCTAAACCCTTGAGGAATCTATTTAAATTTGAATTTATGTGGTTCCAAAATCCGAAATTCATAATCCTTCTTGAGGATTGGTGGAAACAAACCTCGGTCAAAGGATCAAAAATGTTCTGCTTAACAGCTAAATTAAAAATTATTAAACACAAAGCATTAGAATGCAATAAGAATCACTTCAATGACATATTCAAAGAGAAAACCAAGGTAGAACAAGAAATCTCTGACCTTAACAAAATAGTAATAGAACAAGGTATGAACGATCTTAGTTACCATAAGGAAAAAGAGTTGATGGCTAGATACAATGATATCCTTCTCAAAGAAGAAATCTTCTGGAAGCAAAAATCCAGGGAATCTTGGCTTAAGGAGGGCGATAGTAACACTAAATTATTTCACAATACAACTAATTTTAAAAGAAGCATCAATAGAATAACCAAAATTAAGTCAGCTGAGGGACTTATTGTTGAGGATCCTATACAAATCTCAAATGTACTAACAAATTTTTACAACTCCCTACTCAACACTACAGAAGCTTCTAACCTTCATGCCCAAAATGAAATGCTTAAAGCTATTCCTAAGCTGATTATAGATTCTGACAACAAAATGATGAATAATAAGCTCTCAATAGAAGAGGTCAAAGTAGCAGTGTTTCAACTACATCCGGATAAAGCACCAGGCCCAGATGGTTTCCAAGCTGGCTTCTTCCAAAAATGTTGGCATTTCATTGGAGAAGAAGTATGGAAAGCTATGGAAGCTACTAGAAATTCAAGATCTTTATTAAGTGAAATTAATAATACCTTCTTTACTCTTATTCTGAAGAAAGACGAGTGTTCGGAACTAGGGGATTTCAGACCTATCTCCCTTTGTAATACCATATACAATATCCTATCAAAATTCTTAGCTAATAGAATCAAATCCATCCTTCTAATGATTATCTCAGAAGAGCAGACGGGCTTTGTAGCAAATAGATCAATTCTGGATGGTATTATTATAGCGCAAGAAATAGTCCATACCGCATAGATAACAAAGGAACCTAGTATGTTAATGAAAATTGACATTCAAAAAGCATACGATAAAGTAGATTGGAGATTCTTGTGCAAATGTATGGAAGCGTTTGGTTTTTCTAAACAATGGATTAATCTTATCTTTAATTGCATCTCAACTCCCAGGATTTCTATTCTTGTCAATGGTACCTCGAAAGGTTTTTTCAGTATATCTAGGGGCATTCGGCAAGGAGATCCATTATCCCCCTTTCTATATGTCATTATGGCAGAAGTGCTAGGGAGATCAATTACTAAGTTTCATTTAGAAGGGAAAATCTTGGGATTGAAAGCCGTAGAAAATGTGCCCAATATAACTCACCAACAGTTTGCGGATGATATGATTTTACCTGGATTAGCTAGTAGACAGGAAGTGAGTGCTTTCAAAAGAATTCTAAGTCTTTATGCGAAAGCATCAGGTCAACATGTCAACCCTTCTAAGTCAAAAATTTACTTTATTAACACTATCTCAAAAATTGAAAGAGAAATTTGTGGTATGATGGGATATAAAATTGGAAAATTTTCGTGTAAATACTTAGGTATTGATCTGGATACAGGTCTCTTATCCTCCAAATTATGGCAACAAGTCATATCCAAAGTTCAAAACAAGAAAAGCTCATGGAAAGGAAAGTGGTTAACTAAAGTAGGTAGAACAACTATGATTAAATCTATCCTTTCAGCCATTCCCACATATCATTTGTCAGTCCTTCCCCTCCCAATTTGCGTCAAAAAGGAATTAGACAAAATTCTTCGAGAATTCTATTGGCAAGGTCCTTCCGAGGAAAAAAAAATTGCCCTTATCAAATGGGATACTCTATGTACACCGATTTCTAAAGGGGGCCTAGGCATTAAAAATCTATTATGGCAAAACCAAGCCCTCGGGGTTAAACTTATATGGAGAATGTTCAAAGAATCAAGCAGTAAGTGGGCATCAATTTTATTACATAAGTACATCCTTGATGTGGATCCCATCAACATCTTCAGGTCTCAATCACATGTTAAGGGCTCACAGATATGGAATTTTATTAAGGACTGCAAAGGGATTATCAGCAAATTCCTTTCTTGGGATGTAGGAGTAGGAGATCAAGCTTTATTTTGGGAGGATTCATGGGCAAGCCGTCCCTCCCTTAACAAACTAGGTTTCTCCAAGGAATTTATGGAAGAATGCAAAAGAGTCATTGGCCCTTACCTTAAGGACTACCTAGGCAAGATGGAAGACAATAAATGGAATATTACAAATATAATAGAGGATGTTTGGCCAGAGAAGAACAACCTCCTTACAATCTTGAATGATAGAGAAGTAATTCTTAAAGATAGACCAGATACTTTAATATGGACAGGATCTAACAATGGAAAATACTCTATTAAGGAGGGTTACAATGCAATTATTAAGAACCAAAATATGGATAACATCGATATACCTTTGAACCTTTGCTGGAACAAATCCTGCCTCCCTAAAGCTAGATTTTTCTTATGGGTGACATTACAAAATGGAATTCTTACTATAGACAGGCTTAATAAATTAGGATTCGAAGGACCATCTAGATGCCCGCTATGCAAAAACCATTCTGAGGATGCCAATCACATTCTCCTTAATTGTCCTTTTTCTCAAAATTGTTGGAATTGGCTCCATCAAAGTTTAGGATGGAAATCTGCTTCTCATTGTGATTTAATCAGCAACCTTAAAGCGTGGCTATCTCTATATAAAGACAATCTCTTCAAGGACATATGGACAATAGCACCTTCTATATTAGTATGGGAATTATGGAAAGAAAGAAACCGAAGGATTTTTATGGACCAAAAATTAACTTGGAACTCAATAGCTAACAAGATAGAAGCATCCATCGTAGAAATTACTAACAATAAACTTAGGGACAAACAGAGCTATGAATATTCCTTTAAGAGTTGGGATAATAGAATCAGGTGCAAATGGCCGAAACTAGCTATCCCTCCCCTCTATGGTAAAGGGGGATCCAAAACTAAAACGGACAAAGCATCCTGTAAGTGGATACCACCAAAAGTTGGTTGGTATAAACTCAACTTTGACGGAGAATCCCGAGGCAATCCTGGGGTAGCAGGTATAGGAGGGATCATCCGCAATTGGAAATCAGAAGTGATAGCAAAATTCTCAAGACCCATTAGCCCTACAACCAACAATATGGCCGAATGTGTAGCGGCATTAGAAGGGCTTAAATTATGCAAAAATCTTAACATTTCAAAAGTAATTGTTGAAGGAGACTCCCAAATTATTATCAATGCCATCCGCACTAAAAAAAACTCCTAATTGGGTTTTAAATTAAAAAATAGAAGAGATTAATTTATTAATGGATAATATTCTCAATTATGAAATTAGACATACTTTCAAAGAAGGAAACACAGAGGCTGATAAGCTAGCGAATCTAGGTGCCAATGGAGTAATAACATTGGAACAGCATATATAATAGCTTAAGAGGTATTTTAATGATAAGGTTAAGGTAGAGACCTTACCCTGTGTTTACCTCAGTAGGAAGATTGGGAAACTGACTCTCCTATGAGGATACAGGATCCTCATATAGAGACATTCTAACCATAGGAACCCTTCTTACTTATAAGAATATAGGAACTCTTTGGGGAAGATAGCCTACTAAAGAATCATATGCGACCCTTAAATAATAATAAAGTAGTTTTATCAGAGAATATGAGTAGGTTCACAAACTTAGCATTTTCCTTTTAGACATTGTAGCTCCACATTCTTTTAATCTCTTGTCCTTTTTAAATGCAATATTAAGTCTCTTGGATAGTTCTAGCAAGAGAATGGAGCAAATTTTTAGCTCTAACCGAAGATAGACTGTAACTAACAATTTTGGTGTCTTTAGTTACTTTAAAAGAGTAGCATTATGTTAAGGAACAGTATATGCAAATTTGATTTATATACAATATCTACCTACAATTTTGATGAAAATACTATTTTCATGATTATGAGTACAATATTTTCATTTTTCCTTTCTGTCTCTCCCTTACATCTCCTTACTCAATGGTCGCATGGTCGCATGCGGTTAGAAAGCCGCATGAAATCATGCAACAAGTCTTTACTCTCTGTCTTCCTGCCTTGCAAGACACCTCGGGCTAACCAAAAATTCAAACTGCTAGCCACGGGGCCAGTCAGCAGTCAAGATTCAAACTGCTGGTTGCTATGGAATTTGAGACTATTCATCTTCTTTTAATAGTATCTCTCAAGCCAAATCCATTGGGGCTTCTCGGAGTCAAGTCATCATTCAAATTCAGGCAAAATTACTAACCCAATCTCCAACTGACATTGATCCTCACCTTCAGATGCTTTAAAACATTTGGCATGATCTCATGACTTTGTCTACTATTGAGATGCACTCATCTTCTTGTTCTGCTAACTTACAGTCTTGTCGCATGATCATATGACTCTTTTTCAACTCTTGCGATCATGCGACAACTTTAAATAAACTTATATTATATTTTTATCACATCTGCGTTGTTAGCGTATATAGGTTCCCGCTGACAATCCACCAACTCAGTACTTCGTGGACCAATCACAGACTACCATACATGCTCGTGAAACATTTCAGACCCACTGCCTTTACTGACTTTACACCTAGAGGATCAAACGGATGGTGTATGATCTGATAGGCTCACAAGATTCTACGAGATCATACGCCATACGTTGATTTGGAATCTTAAGATGTGCTTAAAATTAGGGAGGCCCACCTAAATACGTGGCAAGATCCCATTAACTCACAAAGCTTCTTCGGTGACTTATGCTATCGCATGATCGCATAGCAATATTTTAATCCATGCGATCATGCGACCGCTTCATCATTGGTGCATCTATGCTATCAGGGTATGTGGGTCCCACTTGGTCTTCCATTGTCACATGATCGCAAGAGTGTTCTCTCAGTCATGTGATCATGCAACCACACACCTAACCGACTGCGCTTAACATTAGGGAGGCCCACCATGCTACGTGTTCAGATCCCGCATGATCGCAAGACTTCTTCCACACCATAGTGACAAAGCGGCATCCGTTGACCTTTAGTACGCCGCAAGGTATAAATGCCTTCAGACCCACCAGAACACGTGGCGAGATCTTGCATGATCACAAGACAGTTCTCTCAATCATGCAATCATGTGACCACACCTACCACAGAGCTTTATTTTCAACATCAAACTGCACACCGTTTTCACTATTTGGCTCGTTGTGATTTGATGGATCATCCCGTATCTACATTGAATGTATAAATTGACTCCTTAAGTCTCCATGATCCTAACAGTGAAAAAGGTGTATGATTTGATGTTGAAATGAGCCAGGTTGGGAATCCACATGCACCAATCATAAAACGGTCGCATGATCGCATGGAATAAAATAATGCCTTGCGATCATGGGACATTGGAGTTCGGGGAGGTGAATGCACTCTACTAGGACCCACATATGCTAACAGCGTAGATGCAATAATGAAAAGTTATAAGTTTGAGCCTGACAAGGATAGTATTTAATATTATTTCATGCGCCAATGATAAAGCGGTCGCATGATCGCGTGAATAAAATAACACTCTTGCAATCATGCGACAATGGAGGACCAGGTGGGACCCGAGTCAACAGTCTTACCTATGGTGGAACAAGGAAAGGATCCAATGGCCCTCACATAATCATGATCCCTATCAAATACTTTTGCAAACTTGTGAGATCTTTCCACGTGTAAAGGTGGGGCTAAGTAAATTTATCCAAAAGGAGGTTGCATAAGACTCTTGATCGATAGGTCCCGCTCTGTCGTTACGGAAAGAAAGATGCTTAGCGGGTTATTGACATGTAGCTGTGGGACCAAAAGAGTTGTAGATGCTAAATCAATGGTTGTCGCTTAGTCGCTATGGTGTGGAAGATGCTTTGCAACTAAGTGGGATCCTTCCACGTGTCCAGGTGGGGCCGAAAGAGTTAGTAGCAATCTCAAATCAATGGTAGTCGCTTTGTCGCTATGGTGTGGAAGTTGCTTTGCGACTAAGCGGGATCCTTCCACATGTCTAGGTGGGGCCGAAAGAGTCTGTATGTGATATCAAATCAACGGTAGTTGCTTAGTCACTATGGAAAGTAAGATGCTTTGCGACTAAGAGGGATGTTGACATGTAGCCTGTGGGACCTGAGTCTTAAAGGAATTGTCAGAGATGATATAGTCATGGCCGTTCATTTCAAAAGCTACTAGATCAATGGCATAAGTTCAAATCTGAGAATTTTTCAATGGATGCCAAACTCAATATAGCATCCTCTCAGATGTATTACCGCATATGTCGCATGATCGCAAGAATTAAAACAATATCATGCGATCATGCGATGACATAAACCAGGCAGATGAGAGAAGATTATGAACGACAAGGAGTCTGTACCAAATTATAAGGGGATTGAGGGACATTGTTGTGAAGTTATGACTGACTCAGTGATGAGTTATAATGGCCAAAAAATGGATAGATTTCTATTAAGATGATGAGCATATGGATGATTATTGTAAATTGGATGACATGTTTTATATACCTCAACTTAGCATGAAGACAATGTGAAGAGTATGCAAACAAAGGAATCATTGAGCTACTAGAAGAAGTTGGCCAAGTGTCAAAGTAGTTTATGGTATATATAAATACATATATATGGGTGTTTGTATATATATATTTATATATAAATTCTAGCTTCCTCCTAAGAGTATTTCAAAATGGCTTATATATAATAACTAACAGGGCTTCAGAGTATGTTTGGCTTGAGGTACTGGACGTTCTTCTCTTTCCTGTTACTTTTATATATAAGGATCATAAATATAGGTATACTGATGACAGTATACATATATTTTTATATAGAGCTATGCAAATATATATTTATATTTTGGAGTAGCCTCAAAAGATCTCACAGATCTGGTAAGGGTATGAACACATGATTATATATATATAATCTACATATATATATAACCATATGTTCAAACTAATTATTTTTTGCCTTACAATTTGAGGAGCTTGGAAATCTTTGCAGCCTTTTCTGAATGATGTAAATATTAGAGGCCCATAATGAACTCTGCTATTTTCTTCTTTCCGATAGATTAGCCAGGTATGACTTGAATTTAGTTAGAACTCTAGTATAGTACTGAGGAGTATATTTAGTTCTGATGTAAATATGCCTAAAATGTTAAGACTCTCGCGGCAGGAATTGTTAATCTTTAGCGGTAAGGATTTTTAAAGAGTATTTGTTTTCTGGTATTACATTGTCAATAATAAAAGTATTTAACTATGGGCTTCATAGTTAATATCAAATATTCTTAGATAGGTTATGTAGCAAAGATGTAGAATTTTTATCTTGATGTAGGTTAACCTTGGTCTCGGAGGAATTTTGTCTTATTTTTTTTTCAGAAAGGACTATCATTCAGATTTTCAACACATATAATTAAGGATTAGAAACTCTAGTTCAATTGTACAAATGATGTAATCCTTGTCTAATCACCTTTCTATGTCTAATTCATGATTTTAAAAAAAAAGCAATCTAGAGTTTTTTCGGGACATAGGTATGCCTACGTAAATTATGTACAAATCTCAATAGGTATTGAGCCATGGGTATGCCTATGGAAAATATGTATTTTAAAAAATCTTGACAATTGTCGAGTCATGGGTATGCCCATGTAAATTTTTGTATAAGGTCAGGACCTATGGTCCCGAGCAAGGCTAGAGGTTTTCTCAGCCCCGCTCTTTCCTACCAGCACCTACAGGCGGGGTCACATTGTAATATAATTATTTATATTAATAAAAATGTCTAGGGCTTCGGCCTTTTACTGATTAAAAAAAAAAAAAGAGAATCTATAGAAAATTCAATTTAGTTTCTAAGATGCTAGGCCTTTTTTGAAAAACAATTATTCTATATGTTGAAAAATTCAAATTTCAATGTAGTAGTACAAAAATTTTAGGAAAAAAATAAGAAGTAGGTGTATGTCTAACCACCTTAAACAGAATCAAATGATAATTTTTTTTTTACAAGATTCTACATATAAGTAGTATACTCATGTCCGGATGTGACACATATTTTTTTGTAATTTTTTTTCAAGTAAATAATTAATTATAATTTTTCTTCTACAACTTTTCCAAAATAAAAAAAATCTCGTGTCTGACCATGTTAACTTAGTCTACACTTTATCAAATTGAAAAAAAATTTATTTTTATTGTAGTAGGAAAAGCATAGAATTTGACACATGTTTTAGATTTAAAAAATGTTATACAGTTTGAAAGTTATAGCTATTTTTCAATAAGTCTATCAATCATGACTATAAAGATAACAAGTAGGTGTATGTCTGACCATAATAAACAAAATCAAATGATAATATTTTTTAATAAGATTCTAGATAAAAGTAGTAGACTCATGTCTAGATGTGGTGTATATTTTTTTATATTTTTTTCCAAATAAATAATTAATTATGATTTTTCTACTACAAATTTTCCTGAATATAAAAAGTCTCGTGTCTAACCACTTTAACTTAGTCTAAACTTAATCAAATTGAAAGGATTGTTTATTATTATTGTATTAGGTGAAGCATAGAATGTGATGTATATTTCAAATTTCAAAAATGTTATATTGTTTGAAAGTTATAGATTTTTTCAAAGAGTCTATCAATCAGGACTTCTTTTTCACATCGCCACTTTTTCCCATACCATGATCCTGTATGTACCCATTACCTAATCCTAACATAGAGAAGGTAGAAGTAGGTCAATTTATAGTGTTCAAATAGAATATTCAATCTCTTTCTGAATGAAATTTTTCTTGGCCTAAGAAGCCTTCCTCCCCATAGTGGACCCTAACATTCTTATGAAATTCAATACCTTTTTTCGGTGGTGGGTTCTTCTTGATATGTGAATTATGGGCATATTCCATGATCAATAATATAAGTCCTTCCTATAAAATGAGGGATGAGTGATTTTTTATATGGGCATGCAAGATATGATTCAAGGATGCTAGGAAATAGTATAGGATTGAAATACATTTTTTATGGAGGAAATGATTCAAAATCACAAAATTGTAACTAGAAATATTGCTAAATTTTCTATCAAGAGTCAGGTATCTCATTATTACCTCAGTGATCTCTACCCATGGAAATTTGAGAGAATCCCTTTCATGACCTCCATATAGATTTTTGAAAAGCTTGTATGTTTCACCAGGTAGGAAAAAAATATCCAAAGCTTCATTCACACTCTTCCTTTTTATGTAGAATTCCCTTCCCTCAATCAGAGTGTTTGAAACCTTAGCAATCAATTCCTCATTAATTTCCAAATTGAACCCATAAATTTTTAAATCCCTTTGTCCTATCCCTCAACAAAATCATTTTTTACTTACATGTATGCTTCCTATAGCTTCTCCATGTAAGGAGTCAAAGCACCAACCAAAATATCTAACCAAACTATTTCTAACTTCTTCCATTTATAATCAACCACTGGCTCCATCATGTTCCAATCACCCTCCATCTCATCATCAAAAGAAATCACTTCACTCTGACAAACATGGCAAGAGAAATGGAACCCCAAGCTGAGATACACCATAAATAAGGCCCAATTCAGCAAAAATAATCCCTAATCTAGATATCCAATGACATGTACATTTGCATTAAAACCAAGCAGGGGTAGAGAGAAACACTTCTCAGCATCACTTCGTATTAACATCTGAATCTCAATAGTGATTTTTCCATTACTATCCCAAGATACCATGTCATTAGACACTACTCCCAAATTTTACCAGCCTATCCACCACGTAATTTCCTTCCTAGTAGATGTGGGTAATTTTGTGATCTTGAAATCTATTTATCATTTCTTTTTAGTCATTAATAAGTGATTTTATCATCCATGTCAAGGGGTAATTCCCTTTAAACAATTACTTATGTTTAGGTAATCACTTTCAACCCACACTTTAAATGCATTTTTTATTTATTTACCTTACTAAGTTCTCATACATGCACAAAAATTAAAAAAACATGTAAACATTTAAAAAATTTGATAATCAACAAAAACAAAAAAATCATAAAATGAAAGAAAGGACAAAAATATTGGTCATGTTTGCACTCATATATAGAAGCTATTAAATTTAATCTAAAAAATAACAATAACAATTTGAGATTTTTTTTACCTATACAAAAGATTAACCCCAAATATGTACATTTATCCCTCAACAAAGAATTATACAAGAAAATCAACAAATTTAAAAGGAAACTTTATCATTGCATGAGTGGAGAAAACAATGTGTTATAAAATTCTCATTGAAACCATTGGGCTCATATACCACTTGTAAGGAAGTTAAGTAGAAGAAGAACTCCCTACACTAATTTTGAGGATGGGGTAATGTTAAAAAAAATATTAGAGATTTTTAAGAGTTACAAAAACTTAAAACAAAACATACACAAACCAAATGATCCAAATCATCATCATCATCATCATCATCTTTGTCATTGTTGTCGTCCTCATCATCGTCGTCGTTGTCATCATCATTTTCATCGTCATCATCCTCGTCCTCATCCTCGTCCTCATCATCATCATCGTCATCGTCATCATCATGATCATCATCATCATGATCATCATCATCATCATGATCATCATGATCATCATCATCATCATCATCATCATCATCATCATCCTCATCATCGTCATTGTCATCATCGTCATCGTTGTCATCGTCATCATCCTCGTCATCATCATGGTCATCGTCGTCATCGTCATCGTCGTCGTCGTCATCATCATCATCATCGTCATCGTCATCGTTGTCGTCATCGTCGTCATCCTCATCCTCATCTGCATCATCATCATCATCATCATCATCATCATCAAACTATTAACTTTGACACCAACATCTAAATGGTTGTTGACTTGCTTGGTTGAGTGAGTCTTATCTTTAATTGATTTTATTTGTCCCCATGTTCCTATGCTAATCAAGGGTATTATTGACTGATGAGAGTGGATGGGGTGGTTCATGGAAGGTTTTTATTTTGTCTCCTATTTATGGGATATTTTTATGAATTTATAGGGCATGTATGTCTAGCATATCTATCTTAGAAAATTCACCTATTGACTAATGTACATACCTTGGCCCTTAACATGCATATGTTTCAAGATAGATTAAAGAATTTCTTATCAGCAATATGTTTTTAATATGCAAAAGGGATCACCCTCTATCTTATTTTGTATTTCATCTAGTTTTTCTTTTGTTAGTCATGGTAGTAGTCATTTTCAAAAAAGTCCATGTTTTTTTTTCACACATTTTTTCAAGGGGCATCCTATCTACATCCCTTGGTCTACTGAGGCATATGGTTTTTTTTTAAAATAATTATTTGACAAATTGGCATCTTGTTTTTTCCCTTTTTTTTGAGTAGACACCCTTTCCCTTGCAACATGTCATGTTTGGAGAATTATTTTCTTATAATTTCTTTGAAACAACACTTAGAATCCTATTGTCTCAAAGAGGGAAAAAATGAAGACACTTAAAAATGTTCAACACCTGTGTCTCTCCTTTTTAACATGTATTTTATATTGCACATTTTTTCTTCATCATTTGTCTATTTTTTTAATCTTTTATCTAGATTAATTAAATAATGTTTATTATTTAATTTATTGTTAATCATGTCCTTTGATCTCGTTACGTTATATCAATTCTGTCCTTGATCACTAGTCTCACTAAGTATTTTCACCAATTAGTTTACCCTTTGTTTTGAAATTAAAGAAAAAACATGTTTTACAAGGTCCCAAAATCCAAATGTAATAGAAATAGATAAAGCATTAAGCTCACCAACAAAGAGAAACTAAAACAGAAAGGGGGAACAAACACTTGAGACAAGCTAAAACTTATAGAACATGAAACAGAAAGAGAATGTAAAAAACCAACTCTAGTTACTGCCATCCTTTTAGAATCTAGATGGAGTCTTCCATCTTTTTCTCCATCTCTATCATTTTTTTCCAGATTCTCCTTAAGCCCCAAAATATCCTTACTAGAGGAGGTATTCTAGCTCATCTTCACTTTGGTTCTGGACCCTGTACCTTTCCCCTTAGTATTAGTATTATGCATAGCTTCCCATTCCTTCTTCTCCATCATGTCAACCAGCGAATGAAGTTTACTGGTTGTGGACTTCATACCTTCCATGGAATTCTCAAGTAGGTTTTCCATAATTTTTTCAACACATTCAATCCTCTCCAACAATTTATCAGGGGCCCAAAAATCCTGAGAGTGATCATAGTCCTTACCCCTATTGTTACCTCTCTCTAGAAGAATCTAATACTTAGCCTCGAGGTCAGTATTATGAGCCTTAAGCTTCTCAATCTCCTAATAGCACCATTTATCATTTCAAAAACAAAAGAGAGCTCTAAATTTAGCTGTGTGTAGGAAGCCCATATATAAATCCTCCTTATCAGTTTGATCCTTCATTATCATCAACACTGAATCCTCTCTCTTAGCATCCTCATATCTAATTTCCTTCCCTTTATTTTCCTTAGCCAATATCTTAGTACAATAGAGAATTTTTAATCCTCCCCTTCTAGTTTTTCCTCGCAATTATTGTTACCCTCATCTTTATTTTCCTCATCAACGATATCCTTCATAATAGTATAGTTGTTATTTATCCCTGTTTTGATGTCCCTATGCATTTTCTCAGGCATATCCACCCTTTCCTATTGTTCCTCCTTATTAATTAGAGTACTCTCCATGGAAGAAGGGTCAAGGTCAATAATAATGTTTTTGATTTCCTGGTGAGGAAGCAACTAAATAACTGATGCAGGAGCATCTTGGGTGTAAGAGCAATCTTGCATCACCCAAAAATATTTTTGTTTTTATTTTTCAATAAGGGCTACTTTGTGTAGAGCTACTATTTATGGAAAATTACTATTTTTGGTAATTTTTGTATGTGCTCATAATGATCTAATTTCTTTCTTGGAGGTTCATTTTGGTCATATAAGTCTGCCAGTAAAGTTTCATTTCCAAATCAAGTGTATGTTGGAAGATATTGAAGATTTTCGGTATTGGCAGCAGGGTACAGAAACTTTGGACTCAGTTTTGAAGGCTTTAGAGGCCCCGGATGAGATCGAAAATTTGGGTGACGAGCGCTTGCATCAGTCAAGCCTGTAGAGCACTTCGTGGCATTTCTGAAATGGGGTTATAATAGCCGATCGGGTCAACTGGTGATGACTTATGGTCTTCGGAAGTTGGGCCACCCGAAATGGCAGAAAATAATTTTCTTCAAAATTTCTGTTCAAAGGTTATCTTGAGCCGACTATGATGTAATAAAATGTAAAATAAGATAATTCTAAGTTTGGTCGGCCTTATTGGCTAAAATTCTCGAACCTTCCCAGGCGGTGGAAAAATTGTCTATATAAGGAAGGCTGTATTATTGTCTTAGGCAGTTTAGAATAGTTCTCGGTAGTAGATCTGGGTAATAGTTTGAGGCTTTTTCCTACAGAATATTGTAAGGGAATGCCCATGTGGCTTTGCATATTGTAATTTTGAAAGTTTGTAATTCCACATTTGTGGAGATAATAAGAAGCCAATTTTCTGTTCTTGCATATTGTTGTTGTTTCTCTATTTCTGTTATGTGTTTGTGGTATTAAGGGGAGCACCCTTCATCAAGTGGTATCATAGCAGGAGTTCTTGAGTGTGTAAATAGATCACCGACTGTGAGGCAGATTGCACCAGGACCGTGGCTAAGGTTTCAGCGCGCATCGCGAAAATGCCTCCACGACAAGAACGTGGCGGAAGAGTTGGTGCTGTGACACCTGAGGTTAGAGAGCTGCAGAGACAAGTGCAAGCATTGCAAAAAGAGATTCGCAGAGGAATGAATCTCAATGTCAGAGACGAAAGCGAGGATGAAGCCGAAGAAGAATATCAAAAAGGAGAAGCCGAAATTGTGAACCAGGAGGAAGAAAGACTTTTTCGGGCCATTTTCAAAATTGGGAAAAGACCTAAGATTGAGGTTCCCACATTTTCTGAAAATCTTAACCCAGAGGAATTGATTGACTAGATCAATGAATGTGAGGAATATTTTGAGTACGAAGATGTTGACGATCCTGATAGGGTCAAATTTGCGAAGGCCAGATTGAAAGGTCATGCGAAGATCTGGTGGCAAGAAATTCAGTTGGAGCGAAATAGAAGAGGGAAAGATAAAATCACAAGATGGGATCGGATGGTGGATAAATTGAAGCGACAGTTCATTCCTGTTGATTATGAGCTTGACCTACTGAAGAAAATGCAGAGTTTGAAGCAAGCAGGAAGATCTGTTCAGGAGTATACAGAGGAGTTCTATCGACTTCTCATCAGAACAGGCCATGCAGAAGCTGATAAGGAGAAAGTTGCCCGATACCTTAATAGGTTAAGGCCAAGCATTCAGGAGGAGCTGAATCTGGTTTGAATGAACAGTATTGAAGAGGCATACCAGCTTGCCCTAAAAGTAGAGGAAAAGCTGAACAAGAAGTTTGAGAGTAGACAAAATGGAAGAGGTCGCGGTGGACGATCTGGTGGACGGTCATACGGTGGCCGAAATGAAGATCCGAAAAATAATAATGAGACCAGTAGCAGTCAGAATCAGCGAGGAAATCATTCCAATCACTTCCAGGATCAGAATAATAGAGATCAGAGAGGAAGAGGAAGAGGACAAGGATCTGGAAGAGGTGGCTTCCGTGGAACATGTTTTCACTGTGGAGAAGAAGGTCATAGGGCATTTGAATGTCCTCAGCGCCAATGAAGAACAGACAGGAGAAATGAAGGCCAGGCCAGAGTTGCACATGTAGATGAAGATGCCAGATCATCAAATTTTGAAGATGATGAAAGAGGAGAAATGTTGATTAACAGAAGAGTCCTGTTGAGTGGTGAGAATGAACCTGAGCAAAGAAGGAGCCTGTTTCGCACCAGGTGCAAGTGTGAAGGTAAATTTTGTGATGTGATTATTGATAGTGGAAGCACTGACAATTTGGTGTCAGAAGAGATGGTGACAAAGTTGAAGCTCAAGAGACAGAAACACCCACATCCATATCGGATTGCCTGGGTACAGGATGACCACAAGGTCATGGTCAATGAACAATGCCTAGTGAAGTTCAAGATTGGCGGATACCAAGATGAGGTATTGTGTGATATCATATCTATGGATGCATGTCATATGTTGTTGGGTAGACCATGGCAGTTTGACAGATGTGCTGTACATGATGGTCGTGCGAATACCTATTCCCTGACAAAGGATGGAGTGCGACATAAGCTAAAACCATTGAAGGAGACTGGAGAAAAGGTATGTGGTAATGCAAGGATAGCTTTTGTTGATGGAAAAAATTTCCTATATGGTATGAGGCATGAGCATGTATGTTTTGCTTTAATTCCAAAAGCTGATAAAGAGGAAGTAGAAGATGTTCCTGTAGAAGTTGCAGATTTGTTGAACGAGTTTCAGGATATTGTATCCGATAACGTGCATGATGGATTACCACCAGTCAGGAAGATCAGTCATCAGATGGACTTGATCCCAGGAGCGAGTTTGCCGAATAAGGCAGCACACAGAATGACACCTGGAGAAAGTGAGGAGTTGAATAGACAAGTACATGAGTTGTTAAAGAAAGGATTGATTCGAGAGAGTCTGAGTCCCTGTGCTATACCAGCGGTATTAGTACCAAAGAAGAATGGAGAATGGAGGATGTGTATAGATTCTATGGCAATAAACAAGATCACAATCAAGTACAGGTTTCCATTGCCACGAATGGATGATATTATGGACTGTTTGAGTGGAGCTGTGTATTTTTCAAAGATAGATCTGAAAAGTGGATATCATCAGATTCGGATCAGAGAAGGAGATGAATGGAAGACTGCCTTCAAGACAAAGGAAGGACTATATGAGTGGTTAGTCATGCCTTTTGGGCTAACCAATGCACCGAGCACTTTCATGCGGCTCATGAATGAGGTTCTGAAAGAATTTTTAGGTAAGTTTGTCATTGTTTACCTAGATGATATTTTGATCTTTAGTAAGATATTGGAGGAGCATATGATGCATATTCGTATGGTATTTGAGAAGTTGAGAGAAGAGAAATTGTTGATTAATTTGAAGAAGTGCAGTTTTGTGAAGAAAGAGTTAGTGTATTTGGGATTTGTAGTTTCATCAGAAGGTCTGAAAATGGACCCAGAGAAGGTACAGGCTATTCTTGAATGGCCTACTCCAAGGAATGCTACTGAGGTAAGATTTTTTCATGGTCTAGCTAGCTTTTATAGAAAGTTTATCAGAAATTTTAGCAGTATTTGTGGACCCTTGACTGAAACAATGAGAGGGGATAGAAAAGAATTGAAGTGGACTAATGGGGCAGAAAAGAGTTTTCAATTGTTGAAATAAAAAGTTACAGAACAATCTGTTTTAGCACTTCCAAATTTTAATAAGGTGTTTCAAGTAGATTGTGATGCTAGTAGTACTGCAATAGGAGCTGTTATGAGCCAAGAAGGTAAACCTGTTACTTATTTCAGTGAGAAGTTAAATGATGCCAAGAGCAAATATTCTGTTTATGATCAAGAATTTTATGCTATAGTTCAGGCATTAAAGAAGTGGAGACATTATCTGCTTCCTAAAGAGTTTGTTTTGTATACTGATCATCAAGCTTTACAATATTTGAATAGTCAAGGAAAATTGAATCAAATGCATTTGAAATGAGTTGAGTTTTTGCAGAGTTATACATTTGTTTTGAAACATAGAAGTGGAAAGTCTAATAGGGTTGCAGATGCTCTTAGCAGAAAGCAACTATTGCTGACAGAGATGCAGATTGAGGTGGTTGGGTTCAAGGAACTCAAGAATTTGTATCCAAAGGATCCTGATTTTAGTGAAGCTTGGAAGGCTTGTACAGAACCTGTTACTCTAGACAGGACGAAATGGGTGGATTTTATCATCCAAGATGATATGCTATTCAGAGAAAGTCAGTTGTGCATTCCACGAAGTTCTATGAGGGAGAATCTCATCAAGGAGAAGCATAGTGGAGGATTGGCTGGACATTTTGGTCATGATAAAACCCTTGCTTTGGTTGGTGAGAATTATTATTGGCCACAATTGCAGCAAGATGTGAAGAAATTTGTACAGAGTTGCAGAGTTTGTTAGATGGTGAAAGGAGTGAAGCAGAATACAGGGTTGTATCAGCCATTACCTATACCAGAGAAGCCTTGGGAGGATATCGGTATGGACTTTGTTCTTGGTTTACCGAGGACACAGTGGGGACATGATTCAATTTTTGTAGTAGTTGATCGATTTTCAAAGATGGCACATTTCATTCCCTGCAAGAAGACTAATGATGCTGTTCATGTAGCAGAATTATTTTTCAGAGAAGTAGTGAGACTTCATGGTTTGCCAAAGACCATAGTTTCAGATCGGGACACTAAGTTTGTTGGGTATTTATGGCGTACATTGTGAAAGAAGTTGAAAATATATTTGAAGTTCAGTTCATCCCATCATCCACAGACTGATGGACAGACAGAGGTGGTGAATAGAAGTTTGAGAAATTTGCTGATATGTTTGGTTGGAGATAAGCCAACAGGATGGGATTTGATTTTACCACAGACAGAATTTGCATACAATAATTCTATCAATAGGAGCATTGGTAAATCACCATTTCAGATTGTATATGGAAGTAGTTCAAGAGATGCATTTGAATTGAGAAAGATAGATAAAGGAGAAATAAGTAGTGCTGAAGCTGAGGATTTTGCAGAACACTTGAAGAACATCCATGAGGAGGTGAGGAAGCATATTACCAAGATGAATGCACAGTATAAGGTTAAGGCAGATGAGAAAAGGAGGTATAAAGAATTTCAGGTTGGTGATGAAGTCATGGTTCATTTGCGGAAGGAGCGGTTTTCGGTTGGTACATATAACAAGCTGAAAATGAAAAAGTTTGGGCCATGTAAGATACTGAAGAAGCATGATTCAGGAAATGCATATGAGGTAGAATTGCCTAGTGAGCTGAATATTTCACTAGTGTTTAACATTTCAGATCTGACAGAGTATCATAAAGGAGGTGTTGAAGATGAGATCACAGCAGCACAGTGGAGTATTCCAGCAACTAGTTCAGACACTAAGGAGATCGAGGATATACTCGACAGTCGTGTTGGCAGAAGCACAAGGAATAGGACATATGAAGAATATCTGGTCAAGTGGAAAGGATGGCCTGTTGAAGATTCATCATGGCTGACAAAGGAGGAGGTTAGCCATCTTGATTTTCCTCTGCACACCTGAGTCGTGACAGGGTCACTTCTCAAATTACCTTGGGTGTCTGATGCAGGAGCATCCTGGGTGTAAGAGCAATCTTGCATCACCCAAAAATATTTTTGTTTTTATTTTTCAATAAGGGCTACTTTGTGCAGAGCTACTATTTATGGAAAGTTACTATTTTTGGTAATTTTTGTATGTGCTCAGAATGATCTAATTTCTTTCTTGGAGGTTCATTTTGGTCATATAAGTCTGCCAGTAAAGTTTCATTTCCAGATCAAGTGTATGTTGGAAGATATTGAAGAGTTTCGGTATTGGCAGAAGGGTACAGAAACTTTGGACTCAATTTTGAAGGCTTTAGAGGCCCCGGATGAGGTCAAAAATTTGGGTGACAAGCGCTTGCGCCAGTCAAGCCTGTAGAGCGCTTCGTGGCGTTTCCGAAATGGGGTTATAATAGCTGATCGGGTCAACTGGTGATGACTTATGGTCTTCGAAAGTTGGGCCACCCGAAATGGCGGAAAATAATTTTCTTCAAAATTTCTATTCAAAGGTTATCTTGAGCCGACTATGATGTAATAAAATGTAAAATAATATAATTCTAAGTTTGGTCGGCCTTATTGGCTAAAATTCTCGAACCTTCCCAGGCGGTGGAAAAATTGCCTATATAAGGAAGGCTGTATTATTGTCTTAGACAGTTCAGAATAGTTATGGGTAGTAGATCTGGGTAATAGTTCGAGGCTTTGTCCTACAAAATATTATAAGGAAATGCCCATGTGGCTTTGCATATTGTAATTTTGAAAGTTTGTAATTTCACATTTGTGGAGATAATAAGAAGCCAATTTTCTGTTCTTTCATATTGTTGTTGTTTCTCTATTTCTGTTATGTGTTTGTGGTATTAAGAGGAGCACCCTTCATCAAGTGGTATTAGAGCAGAAGTTCTTGAGTGTGTAAATAGATCGCCGACTGTGAGGCAGTTTGCACCAGGACCGTGGCTAGGGGTTCAGCGCGCATCGCGAAAATGCCTCCATGACGAGAACGTGGCGGAAGAGTTGGTGCTGTGACACCTTAGGTTAGAGAGCTGCAGAGACAAGTGCGAGCATTGCAAGAAGAGATTCACAGAAGAATGAATCTCAATGTCAGAGATGAAAGCGAGGATGAAGCCGAAGAAGAATATCAAGAAGGAGAAGCCGAAATTGTGAATCAGGAGGAAGAAAGACTTTTTTGGGCCATTTCCAAAATTGGGAAAAGATCTAAGATTGAGGTTTCCACATTTTCTAAAAATCTTAACCCAGAGGAATTGATTGAATGGATCAATGAATGTGAGGAATATTTTGAGTACGAAGATGTTGACGATCCTAATAGGGTCAAATTTGTGAAGGCCAGATTGAAAGGTCATGCGAAGATCTGGTGGCAAGAAATTTAGTTGGAGCGAAATAGAAGAGGGAAAGATAAAATCACAAGATGGGATCGGATGGTGGATAAATTGAAGCGACAGTTCATTCCTGTTGATTATGAGCTTGACCTACTGAAGAAAATACAGAGTTTGAAGCAAGCAGGAAGATCTGTTCAGGAGTATACAGAAGAGTTCTATCGACTTCTCATCAGAACAGGCCATGTAGAAGCTGATAAGGAGAAAGTTGCCCGATACCTTAATGGGTTAAGGCCAAGCATTTAGGAGGAGCTGAATCTGGTTCAAATGAACAGTATTGAAGAGGTATACTAGTTTGCCCTAAAAGTAGAGGAAAAGCTAAACAAGAAGTTTGAGAGTAGACAAAATGGAAGAGGTCGTGGTGGACGATCTAGTGGACGATCATACGGTGGCCGAAATGAAGATCTGAAAAAGAACAATGAGGCCAGTAGCAGTCAGAATCAGCGAGGAAATAATTCCAATCGCTTCCAGGATCAGAATAATAGAGATCAGAGAGGAAGAGGAAGAGGACAAGGATCTGGAAGAGGTGGCTTCCGTGGAACATTTTTTCACTGTGGAGAAGAAGGTCATAGGGCATTTGAATGTCCTCAGCGCCAAGGAAGAACAGACAGGAGAAATGAAGGCCAGGCCAGAGTTGCACATGTAGATGAAGATGCCAGATCATCAAATTCTGAAGATGCTGAAAGAGGAGAAACGTTGATTAATAGAAGAGTCCTGTTGAGTGGTGAGAATGAACCTGAGCAAAGAAGGAGCCTGTTTCACACCAGGTGCAAGTGTGAAGGTAAATGTTGTGATGTGATTATTGATAGTGGAAGCACTGACAATTTGGTGTCAGAAGAGATGGTGACAAAGTTGAAGCTCAAGAGACAGAAACACCCACATCCATATCGGATTGCCTGGGTACAGGATGACCACAAGGTCATGGTCAATGAACAATGCCTAGTGAAGTTCAAGATTGGCGGATACCAAGATGAGGTATTGTGTGATATCATATCTATAGATGCATGTCATATGTTGTTGGGTAGACCATGGCAGTTTGACAGATGTGATGTACATGATGGTCGTGCGAATACCTATTCCCTGACAAAGGATGGAGTGCGACATAAGCTAAAACCATTGAAGGAGACTGGAGAAAAGGTATGTGGTAATGCAAAGATAGCTTTTGTTGATGGAAAAAATTTCCTAGATGGTATGAGGCATGAGCATGTATGTTTTGCTTTAATTCCAAAAGCTGGTAAAGAGGAAGTAGAAGATGTTCCTGTAGAAGTTGTAGATTTGTTGAACGAGTTTTAGGATATTGTATCCGATAACGTGCCTGATGGATTACCACCAGTCAGGAAAATCAGTCATCAGATGGACTTGATCCCAGGAGTGAGTTTGCCGAATAAGGCAACACACAGAATGACACCTGCAGAAAGTGAGGAGTTGAACAGACAAGTACATGAGTTGTTACAGAAAATATTGATTCGAGAGAGTCTGAGTCCCTGTGCTGTACCAGCGGTATTAGCACCAAAGAAAAATGGAGAATGGAGGATGTGCATAGATTCTAGGGCAATAAACAAGATCACAATCAAGTACAGGTTTCCATTGCCACGAATGGATGATATTATGGACTGTTTGAGTGGAGCTGTGTATTTTTCAAAGATAGATCTGAAAAGTGGATATCATCAGATTCGGATCAGAGAAGGAGATGAATGGAAGACTGCCTTCAAGATAAAGGAAAGACTATATGAGTGGTTAGTAATGCCTTTTGGGCTAACTAATGCACCGAGCACTTTCATGCGGCTCATGAACAAGGTTCTGAAAGAATTTCTAGGTAAGTTTGTCATTGTTTACCTAGATGATATTTTGATTTTTAGTAAGACATTGGAAGAGCATATGATGCATATTCGTATGGTATTTGAGAAGTTGAGAGAAGAGAAATTGTTGATTAATTTAAAGAAGTGCAGTTTTGTGAAGAAAGAGTTGGTGTATTTGGGATTTGTAGTTTCAGCAGAAGGTCTGAAAATGGACCCAGAGAAGGTACAGGCTATTCTTGAATGGCCTACTCCAAGGAATACTGAGGTAAGATCTTTTCATGGTCTAGCTAGCTTTTACAGAAAGTTAATCAGAAATTTTAGTAGTATTTGTGTAGCCTTGACTGAAACAATGAGAGGGGATAGAAAAGAATTTAAGTGGACTAATGGGGCAGAAAAGAGTTTTCAATTGTTGAAATAAAAAGTTACAGAACAACCTATTTTAGCACTTCCAGATTTTAATAAGGTGTTTCAAGTAGATTGTGATGCTAGTAGTACTGCAATAGGAGCTATTATGAGCCAAGAAGGTAAACATGTTACTTATTTCAGTGAGAAGTTAAATGATGCAAAGAGGAAATATTCTATTTATGATCAAGAATTTTATGCTATAGTTCAGGCATTAAAGAAGTGGAGACATTATCTCCTTCCTAAAGAGTTTGTTTTGTATACTGATCATCAAGCTTTGCAATATTTGAATAGTCAAGGAAAATTGCATCAAAGGCATTTGAAATGGGTTGAGTTTTTGCAGAGTTATACATTTGTTTTGAAACACAGAAGTGGAAAGTCTAATAGGGTTGCAGATGCTCTTAGCAGAAGGCAACTATTGCTGACAGAGATGCAGATTGAGGTGGTTGGGTTCAAGGAACTCAAGAATTTGTATCCAGAGGATCCTGATTTTGGTGAAGCTTGGAAGGCTTGTACAGAACCTGTTACTCTAGACAGTACGAAATGGCTGAATTTTATCATCCAAGATGATATGCTATTCAGAAGGAGTCAGTTGTGCATTCCACGAAGTTCTATGAGGGAGAATCTCATCAAGGAGAAGCATAGTGGAGGATTGGCTGGACATTTTGGTCGTGATAAAACCCTTGCTTTGGTTGGTGAGAATTATTATTGGCCACAATTGCAGCAAGATGTGAAGAAGTTTGTACAGAGTTGCAGAGTATGTCAGATGGCGAAAGGAGTGAAGTAGAATACAGGGTTGTATCAGCCATTACCTATACCAGAGAAGCCTTGGGAGGATATCAGTATGGACTTTGTTCTTGGTTTACCGAGGACACAGCGGGGACATGACTCAATTTTTGTAGTAGTTGATCGATTTTCAAAGATGGCACATTTCATTCCCTACAAGAAGACTAATGATGTTGTTCATGTAGCAGAATTATTTTTCAGAGAAGTAGTGAGACTTCATGGTTTGCCAAAGACCATAGTTTCAGATCGGGACACTAAGTTTGTTGGGTATTTCTGGCGTACATTATGGAAGAAATTGAAGACAGATTTGAAGTTCAGTTCATCCCATCATCCACAGACTGATGGACAGACAGAGGTGGTGAATAGAAGTTTGGGAAATTTGCTGAGATGTTTGGTTGGAGATAAGCCAACAAGATGGGATTTTATTTTACTACAGGCAGAATTTGCATACAATAATTCTGTCAATAGGAGCACTGGTAAATCACCATTCCAGATTGTATATGGAAGTAGTCCAAGAAATGCATCTGAATTGAGAAAGATAGATAAAAGAGAAATAAGTAGTGCTCAAGCTGAGAATTTTGCAGAACACTTGAAGAACATCCATGAGGAGGTGAGGAAGCATATTACCAAGATGAATGCACAGTATAAGGCTAAGGCAGATGAGAAAAGGAGGTATAAGAAATTTTAGGTTGCTGATGAAGTCATGGTTCATTTGCGGAAGGAGCGGTTTCCAGTTGGTACATATAACAAGCTGAAAATGAAAAAGTTTGGACCATATAAGATACTGAAGAAGCATGATTCAAGAAATGCATATGAGGTAGAATTGCCTAGTGAGCTGAATATTTCACCAGTGTTTAACATTTCAGATCTGACAGAGTATCATGAAGGAGGTGTTGAAGATGAGATCACAGCAGCACAGTGGAATATTCCTGCAACTAGTTTAGACACTAAGGAGATCGAGGATATACTAGACAGTCGTGTTGGCAGAAGCAAAAGGAACAGGACATATGAAGAATATCTGGTCAAGTGAAAAGGACAGCCTGTTGAAGATTCATCATGGCTGACAAAGGAGGAGGTTAGCCGTCTTGGTTTTCCTCTGCACACCTGAGTCGTGACAGGGTCACTTTTCAAATTACCCTGGATGTGTAATGCAGGAGCATCCTGGGGGTAAGAGCAATCTTGCATCACCCAAAAATATTTTTGTTTTTATTTTTTAATAAGGGCTACTTTGTGCAGAGCTACTATTTATGGAAATTTACTATTTTTGGTAATTTTTGTATGTGCTCAGAATGATCTACTTTCTTTTTTGGAGGTTCATTTTGGTCATATAAGTCTGCCAGTAAAGTTTCATTT
Organism: Chamaecyparis obtusa; assembly: GCA_027943335.1. Classification (NCBI taxonomy): domain Eukaryota; kingdom Viridiplantae; phylum Streptophyta; class Pinopsida; order Cupressales; family Cupressaceae; genus Chamaecyparis; species Chamaecyparis obtusa. The sequence goes on along the minus strand of BSBK01007035.1, from coordinate 664,462 downwards.
CCAGATCAAGTGTATGTTGGAAGATATTGAAGATTTTCGATATTGGCAGCAGGGTACAGAAATTTTGGACTCAGTTTAGAATGCTTTAGAGGCCCCGGATGAGGTCAAAAATTTGGCTGACGAGCGCTTGCGCCGGTCAAGCCTGTAGAGCGCTTCGTGTCATTTTTGAAATGGGGTTATAATAGCCGATCGGGTCAACTGGTGATGACTTATGGTCTTCGGAAGTTGGGCCACCCGAAATGGCAGAAAATAATTTTCTTCAAAATTTTTGTTCAAAGGTTATCTTGAGCCGACTATGATGTAATAAAATGTAAAATAAAATAATTCTAAGTTTGGTCGGCCTTATTGGCTAAAATTCTCGAACCTTCCCAGGTGGTGGAAAAATTGCCTATATAAGGAAGCATGTATTATTGTCTTAGGCAGTTTAGAATAGTTCTGGGTAGTAGATCTGGGTAATAGTTCGAGGCTTTTTCCTACAGAATATGGTAAGGGAATGCCCATGTGGCTTTGCATATTGTAATTCTGAAAGTTTGTAATTCCACATTTGTGGAGATAATAAGCAGCCAATTTTCTGTTCTTGCATATTGTTGTTGTTTTTCTATTTCTGTTATGTGTTTATGGTATTAAGGTGCGCACCCTTCATCAAGTGGTATCAAAGCAGGAGTTCTTGAGTGTGTAAATAGATCGTCGACTGTGAGGCAGTTTGCACCAGGACCGTGGCTAGGGTTTCAGCGCGCATCGCGAAAATGCCTCCACAACGAGAACGTGGCGGAAGAGTTGGTGCTATGACACCTGAGGTTAGAGAGCTGCAGAGACAAGTGCGAGCATTGCAAGAAGAGATTCGCAGATGAATGAATCTCAATGTCAGAAATGAAAGCGAGGATGAAGCCGAAGAAGAATATCAAGAAGGAGAAGCCAAAATTGTGAACCAGGAGGAAGAAAGACTTTTTCGGGCCATTTCCAAGATTGGGAAAAGACCTAAGATTGAGGTTCCCAAATTTTCTGGAAATCTTAACCCAGAGGAATTAATTGACTGGATCAATGAATGTGAGGAATATTTTGAGTACGAAGATGTTGACGATCCTGATAGGGTCAAATTTGCGAAGGCCAGATTGAAAGGTCATGCGAAGATCTGGTGGCAAGAAATTTAGTTGGAGCGAAATAGAAGAGGGAAAGATAAAATCACAAGATGGGATCGGATGGTGGATAAATTGAAGCGACAGTTCATTCTTGTTGATTATGAGCTTGACCTACTGAAGAAAATACAAAGTTTGAAGCAAGCAGGAAGATCTGTTCAGGAGTATACAAAGGAGTTCTATCGACTTCTCATCAGAATAGGCCATGCAGAAGCTGATAAGGAGAAAGTTGCCCGATACCTTAATGGGTTAAGGCCAAGCATTCAGTAGGAGCTGAATCTGGTTCGAATGAACAGTATTAAAGAGGCATACCAGTTTGCCCTAAAAGTAGAGGAAAAGCTGAAGAAGAAGTTTGAGAGTAGACAAAATGGAAGAGGTCGCGGTGGATGATCTAGTGGACGGTCATACGGTGGCCGAAATGAAGATCCGAAAAAGAAGGATGAGGCCACTAGCAGTCAGAATCAGCGAAGAAATAATTCCAATCGCTTCCAGGATCAGAATAATAGAGATCAGAGAGGAAGAGGAAGAGGACAAGGATCTGAAAGAGGTGGCTTCCGTGGAACATATTTTCACTATGGAGAAGAAGGTCATAGGGCATTTGAATGTCCTCAGCACCAAGGAAGAATAGACAGGAGAAATGAAGGCCAGGCTAGAGTTGCACATGTAGATGAAGATGCCAGATCATCAAATTCTAAAGATGCTGAAAGAGGAGAAACGCTGATTAACAGAAGAGTCCTGTTGAGTGGTGAGAATGAACCTGAGCATAGAAGGAGCCTGTTTCGCACCAGGTGCAAGTGTGAAGGTAAATGTTGTGATGTGATTATTGATAGTAGAAGCACTGACAATTTGGTGTCAGAAAAGATGGTGACAAAGTTGAAGCTCAAGAGACAGAAACCCCCACATCCATATCGGATTGCATTGGTACAGGATGACCACAAGGTCATGGTCAATGAACAATGCCTGGTGAAGTTCAAGATTGGCGGATACCAAGATGAGGTATTGTGTGATATCATATCTATGGATGCATGTCATATGTTGTTGGGTAGACCATGGTAGTTTGACAGATGTGCTGTACATGATGGTCGTGCGAATACCTATTCCCTGACAAAGGATGGAGTGCGACATAAGCTAAAACCATTGAAGGAGACTGGAGAAAAGGTATGTGGTAATGCAAGGATAGCTTTTGTTGATGGAAGAAATTTCCTAAATGGTATGAGGCATGAGCATGTATGTTTTGTTTTAATTCCAAAAACTGATAAAGAGGAAGTAGAAGATGTTCATGTAGAAGTTGCAGATTTGTTGAACGAGTTTCAGGATATTGTATCTGATAACGTGCCTGATGGATTACCACCAGTCAGGAAGATCAGTCATCAGATGGACTTGATCCCAAGAGCGAGTTTTCTAAATAAGGCAGCACACAGAATGACACCTGCAGAAAGTGAGGAGTTGAACAGACAAGTACATGAGTTGTTACAGAAAGGATTGATTCGAGAGAGTCCGAGTCCCTGTGCTGTACCAGCGGTATTCGCACCAAAGAAGAATGGAGAATGGAGGATGTGTACAGATTCTAAGGCAATAAATAAGATCACAATCAAGTACAGGTTTCCATTACCATGAATGGATGATATTATGGACTGTTTGAGTGGAGCTGTGTATTTTTCAAAGATAGATCTGAAAAGTGGATATCATCAAATTCGGATCAGAGAAGGAGATGAATGGAAGACTGCCTTCAAGACAAAGGAAGGACTATATGAGTGGTTAGTCATGCCTTTTGGGCTAACCAATGCACCAAGCACTTTCATACGGCTCATGAACGAGGTTCTGAAAGAATTTCTAGGTAAGTTTGTCATTGTTTACCTAGATGATATTTTGATCTTTAGTAAGACATTGGAGGAGCATATGATGCATATTCGTATGGTATTTGAGAAGTTGAGAGAAGAAAAATTGTTGATTACTTTGAAGAATTTCTCTAGTGCTTATAAGATTAAAAATAGTTTAAATACATAACTATTCATTATTCATTATTAAATATTGTCAACTATTTTAATCATAATTTCTTATAATTTGTCTATTTTACCTTTTCAATAAGTTAGAATTAACTAATAAAAATAATGTCACTTATCAAATAAGACAATAAATAGAATAAAAAAGTGACATCTGAATAAATTTGCACTATTAACTTTTTTAAATTTAAAATCAAAAGAGTTAAAATATTCCATATCTTACATCACAAAAACAAGATTATTCATAACTTTCAATGATAGAGAAATTAAATGCCTCCACGATGAGAACGTGGCAGAAGAGTTGGTGCTGTGACACCTGAGGTTAGAGAGCTGCAGAGACAAGTGCGAGCATTGCAAGAAGAGATTCGCAGAGGAATGAATCTCAATGTCAGAGACGAAAGCGAGGATGAAGCCGAAGAAGAATATCAAGAAGGAGAAGCCGAAATTGTGAACCATATGAGTGGTTAGTCATGCCTTTTGGGCTAACCAATGCACCGAGCACTTTCATGCGGCTCATGAACGAGGTTCTGAAAGAATTTCTAGGTAAGTTTGTCATTGTTTACCTAGATGATATTTTGATCTTTAGTAAGACATTGGAGGAGCATATGATGCATATTCGTATGGTATTTGAGAAGTTGAGAGAAGAGAAATTGTTGATTAATTTGAAGAAGTTCAATTTTGTGAAGAAAGAGTTAGTGTATTTGGGATTTGTAGTTTCAGCAGAAGGTCTGAAAATGGACCTAGAGAAGGTACAGGCTATTTTTGAATGGCCTACTCCAAGGAATGCTACTGAGGTAAGATCTTTTCATGGTCTAGCTAGCTTTTACAGAAAGTTTATCAGAAATTTTAGCAGTATTTGTGGACCCTTGACTGAAACAATGAGAGGGGATAGAAAAGAATTTAAGTGGACTAATGGGGCAGAAAAGAGTTTTCAATTGTTGAAATAAAAAGTTACAGAACAAACTATTTTAGCACTTCCAGATTTTAATAAGGTGTTTCAAGTAGATTGTGATGCTAGTAGTACTGCAATACAAGCTGTTATGAGCCAAGAAGGTAAACCTGTTGCTTATTTCAGTGAGAAGTTAAATGATGCCAAGAGGAAATATTCTGTTTATGATCAAGAATTTTATGCTATAGTTCAGGCATTAAAGAAGTGGAGACATTATCTTCTTCCTAATGAGTTTTTTTTGTATACTGATCATCAAGCTTTTCAATATTTGAATAGTCAAGGAAAATTGAATCAAATGCATTTGAAATGGGTTGAGTTTTTACAGATTTATACATTTGTTTTGAAACACAGAAGTGGAAAGTCTAATAGGGTTGCAGATGCTCTTAGCAGAAGGCAACTATTGCTGACAGAGATGCAGATTGAGGTGGTTGGGTTCAAGGAACTCAAGAATTTGTATCCAGAAGATCCTGATTTTGGTGAAGCTTGAAAGGCTTGTACAGAACCTGTTACTCTAGACAGGACGAAATGGGTGGATTTTATCATCCAAGATGATATGCTATTCAGAGGGAGTCAGTTGTGCATTCCACAAAGTTCTATGAGGGAGAATCTCATCAAGGAGAAGCATAGTGGAGGATTGGCTGGACATTTTGGTCATGATAAAACCCTTGCTTTGGTTGGTGAGAATTATTATTGGCCACAATTGCAGCAAGATGTGAAGAAGTTTGTACAGAGTTGCAGAGTATGTCAGATGGCGAAAGAAGTGAAGCAGAATACAGGGTTGTATCAGCCATTACCTATACCAGAGAAGCCTTGGGAGGATATCAGTATGGACTTTGTTCTTGGTTTACCGAGGACACAGCGGAGACATGATTCAATTTTTATAGTAGTTGACCGATTTTCAAAGATGGCACATTTCATTCCCTGCAGGAAGACTAATGATGCTGTTCATGTAGCAGAATTGTTTTTCAGAGAAATAGTGAGACTTCATAGTTTGCCAAAGACCATAGTTTCAAATCGGGACACTAAGTTTGTTGTGTATTTCTAGCGTACATTATGGAAGAAGTTGAAAACAGATTTGAAGTTCAGTTCATCCCATCATCCACAGACTGATGGACAGACAGAGGTGGTGAATAGAAGTTTGGAAAATTTGTTGAGATGTTTGGTTGGAGATAAGCCAACAGGATGGGATTTGATTTTACCACAGGCAGAATTTGCATACAATAATTATGTCAATAGGAGCACTGGTAAATCACCATTCCAGATTGTATATGGAAGTAGTCTAAGAAATGCATCTGAATTGAGAAAGATAGATAAAGGAGAAATAAGTAGTGCTCAAGCTGAAGATTTTGCAGAACACTTGAAGAACATCCATGAGGAGGTGAGGAAGCATATTACCAAGATGAATGCACAGTATAAGGCTAAGGCAGATGAGAAAAGGAGGTATAAAGAATTTCAGGTTGGTGATGAAGTCATTGTTCATTTGCGGAAGGAGCGGGTTCAAGTTGGTACATATAACAAGCTGAAAATGAAGAAGTTTGGGACATGTAAGATACTGAAGAAGCATGATTCAGGAAATGCATATGAGGTAGAATTGCCTAGTGAGCTGAATATTTCACCAGTGTTTAACATTTCAGATCTGACAGAGTATCATGAAGGAGGTGTTGAAGATGAGATCACAGCAGCACAGTGGAATATTCCAGCAACTAGTTCAGACACTAAGGAGATCGAGGATATACTAGACAGTCGTGTTGGCAGAAGCAAAAGGAACAGGACATATGAAGAATATCTGGTCAAGTGAAAAGGACAGCCTGTTGAAGATTCATCATGGCTGAAAAAGGATGAGGTTAGCCGTCTTGGTTTTCCTCTGCACACCTGAGTCGTGACAGGGTCACTTCTCAAATTACCCTGGGTGTCTGATGCAGGAGCATCCTGGGTGTAAGAGCAATCTTGCATCACCCAAAAATATTTTTGTTTTTATTTTTCAATAAGCGCTACTTTGTGTAGAGCTACTATTTATGGAAAGTTACTATTTTTGGTAATTTTTGTATGTGCTTAGAATGATCTAATTTCTTTCTTGGAGGTTCATTTTGGTCATATAAGTCTGCCATTAAAGTTTCATTTCCAGATCAAGTGTATGTTGGAAGATATTGAAGATTTTCGGTATTGGCAGCAGGGTATAGAAACTTTGGACTCAGTTTTGAAGGCTTTAGAGGCGCTGAATGAGGTCGAAAATTTGTGTGATAGGCGTTTGCACCAGTCAAACCTGTAGAGCCCTTCGTGGCGTTTCCGAAATGGGGTTATAATAGCCGATCGGGTCAACTGGTGATGACTTATGGTCTTCGGAAGTTGGGCCACCCGAAATGGCAGAAAATAATTTTCTTCAAAATTTCTGTTCAAAGGTTATCTTGAGCCGACTATGATGTAATAAAATGTAAAATAAGATAATTCTAAGTTTGGTCGGCCTTATTGGCTAAAATTCTCGAACCTTCCTAGGCGGTGGAAAAATTGCCTATATAAGGAAGGCTGTATTATTGTCTTAGGCAGTTCAGAATAGTTCTGGGTAGTAGATCTGGGTAATAGTTCGAGGCTTTGTCCTATAGAATATTGTAAGGGAATGCCCATGTGACTTTGCATATTGTAATTCTGAAAGTTTGTAATTCCACATTTGTGGAGATAATAAGAAGCCAATTTTCTGTTCTTGCATATTGTTGTTGTTTCTCTATTTCTGTTATGTGTTTATGGTATTAAGGTGCGCACCCTTCATCAAGTGGTATCAAAGCAGGAGTTCTTGAGTGTGTAAATAGATCGTCGACTGTGAGGCAGTTTGCACCAGGACCGTGGTTAAGTTTCAGCGCGCATCGTGAAAATGCCTCCACGACGAGAACGTGGCGGAAGAGTTGGTGCTGTGACACCTGAGGTTAGAGAGCTGCAGAGACAAGTGCGAGCATTGCAAGAAGAGATTCGCAGAGGAATGAATCTCAATGTCAGATACGAAAGCGAGGATGAAGCCGAAGAAGAATATCAAGAAGGAGAAGCTGAAATTGTGAACCAGGAGGAAGAAAGACTTTTTCGGGCCATTTCCAAGATTGGGAAAAGACCTAAGATTGAGTTTTCCACATTTTCTGGAAATCTTAACCCAGAGGAATTGATTGACTGGATCAATGAATGTGAAGAATATTTTGAGTACGAAGATGTTGATGATCCTGATAGGGTCAAATTTGCGAAAGCTAGATTCAAAGGTCATGCGAAGATCTGGTGGCAAGAAATTCAGTTGGAGCGAAATAGAAGAGGGAAAGATAAAATCACAAGATGGGATCGGATGGTGGATAAATTGAAGCGACAGTTCATTCCTGTTGATTATGAGCTTGACCTACTGAAGAAAATGCAGAGTTTGAAGCAAGCAGGAAGATCTGTTCAGGAATATACAGAGGAGTTCTATCGACTTCTCATCAGAATAGGCCATGCGGAAGCTGATAAGGAGAAAGTTGCCCGATACCTTAATGGGTTAAGGCCAAGCATTCAGGAAGAGCTGAATCTGGTTTGAATGAACAGTATTGAACAGGCATACCAGTTTGCCCTAAAAGTAGAGGAAAAGCTGAACAAAAAATTTGAGAGTAGACAAAACGGAAGAGGTCGCGGTGGACGATCTGGTGGACGGTCATACGGTGGCCAAAATGAAGATCCGAAAAAGAATGATGAGGCCAGTAGCAATCAGAATCAGCGAGGAAATAATTCCAATCGCTTCCAGGATCAGAATAAATAGAGATCAAAGAGGAAGAGGAAGAGGACAAGGATCTGGAAGAGGTGGCTTCCGTGGAACATGTTTTCACTGTGGAGAAGAAGGTCATAGGGCATTTGAATGTTCTCAGCGCCAAGGAAGAACAGACAGGAGAAATGAAGGCCAGGCCAGAGTTACACATGTAGATGAAGATGCCAGATCATCAAATTCTAAAAATGCTGAAAGAGGAGAAACGTTGATTAACAGAAGAGTCCTGTTGAGTGGTGAGAATGAACCTGAGCAAAGAATGAGCCTGTTTCGCACCAGGTGCAAGTGTGAAGGTAAATGTTGTGATGTGATTATTGATAGTGGAAGCACTGACAATTTGGTGTCAGAAGAGATGGTGACAAAATTGAAAATCAAGAGACAGAAACACCCACATCCATATCGGATTGCCTAGGTACAGGATGACCACAAGGTCATGGTCAATGAACAATGCGTGGTGAAGTTCAAGATTGGGGGATACCAAGATGAGGTATTATGTGATATCATATCTATGGATGCATGTCATATGTTGTTGGGTAGACCATGGCAGTTTGACAGATGTGTTGTACATGATGGTCATGCGAATACCTATTCCCTGACAAAGGATGGAGTGCGACATAAGCTAAAACCATTGAAGGAGACTGGAGAAAAGGTATGTGGTAATGCAAGGATAGCTTTTGTTGATGGAAGAAATTTCCTAGATGGTATGAGGCATGAGCATGTATGTTTTTCTTTAATTCCAAAAGCTGGTAAAGAGGAAGTAGAAGATGTTAGTGTAGAAGTTGCAGATTTGTTGAACGAGTTTCAGGATATTGTATCCGATAACATGCCTGATGGATTACCACCAGTCAGGAAGATCAGTCATCAGATGGACTTGATCCCAGGAGTGAGTTTTCCGAATAAGGCAGCACACAGAATGACACCTGTAGAAAGTGAAGAGTTGAACAAACAAGTACATGAGTTGTTACAGAAAAGATTGATTCGAGAGAGTCTGAGTCCCTGTGTTGTACCAGCGGTATTAGCACCAAAGAAGAATGGAGAATGGAGGATGTGTACAGATTCTAGGGCAATAAACAAGATCACAATCAAGTATAGGTTAACATTGCCACGAATGGATGATATTATGGACTGTTTGAGTGGAGCTGTGTATTTTTCAAAGATAGATCTGAAAAGTGGATATCATCAGATTCGGATCAGAGAAGGAGATGAATGGAAGACTACCTTCAAGACAAAGGAAGGACTATATGAGTGGTTAGTCATGCCTTTCGGGCTAACCAATGCACCGAGCACTTTCATGCGGCTCATTAACGAGGTTCTGAAAGAATTTCTAGGTAAGTTTGTCATTGTTTACCTAGATGATATTTTGATCTTTACTAAGACATTGGAGGAGCATATGATGCATATTCGTATGGTATTTGAGAAGTTGAGAGAAGAGAAATTGTTGATTAATTTAAAGAAGTGGAGTTTTATGAAGAAAGAGTTAGTGTATTTGGGATTTGTAGTTTCAGCAGAATGTCTGAAAATAGACTCAGAGAAGGTACAGGCTATTCTTGAATGGCCTACTCCAAGGAATGCTACTGAGGTAAGATCTTTTCATGGTCTAGCTAGCTTTTACAGAAAGTTTATCAGAAATTTTAGCAGTATTTGTGGACCCTTGACTGAAACAATGAGAGGGGATAGAAAAGAATTTAAGTGGACTAATGGGGCAGAAAAGAGTTTTCAATTGTTGAAACAAAAAGTTACAGAACAACCTGTTTTAGCACTTCCAGATTTTAATAAGGTGTTTCAAGTAGATTGTGATGCTAGTAGTACTGCAATAGGAGCTGTTATGAGCCAAGAAGGTAAACCTGTTGCTTATTTCAGTGAGAAGTTAAATGATGCCAAGAGCAAATATTCTGTTTATGATCAAGAATTTTATGCTATAGTTCAGGCATTAAAGAAGTGGAGACATTATCTGCTTCCTAAAGAGTTTGTTTTGTATACTGATCATCAAGCTTTGCAATATTTGAATAGTCAAGGAAAATTGAATCAAAGGCATTTGAAATGGGTTGAATTTTTGCAGAGTTATACATTTGTTTTGAAACACAGAAGTGGAAAGTCTAATAGGGTTGCAGATGCTCTTAGCAGAAGGCAACTATTGCTGACAGAGATGCAGATTGAGGTGGTTGGGTTCAAGGAACTCAAGAATTTGTATCCAGAGGATCCTGATTTTGGTGAAGCTTAGAAGGCTTGTACAGAACCTGTTACTCTAGACAGGATGAAATGGCTGGATTTTATCATCCAAGATGATATGCTATTCAGAGGGAGTCAGTTGTGCATTCCACGAAGTTCTATGAGGGAGAATCTCATCAAGGAGAAGCATAGTGGAGGATTGGCTGGACATTTTGGTCGTGATAAAACCCTTGCTTTGGTTGGTGAGAATTATTATTGGCCACAATTGCAGCAAGATGTGAAGAAGTTTGTACAGAGTTGCAGAGTATGTCAGATGGCGAAAGGAGTGAAGTAGAATACAGGGTTGTATCAGCCATTACCTATACCAGAGAAGCCTTGGGAGGATATCAGTATGGACTTTGTTCTTGGTTTACTGAGGACACAGCGGGGACATGATTCAATTTTTGTAGTAGTTGACCGATTTTCAAAGATGGCACATTTCATTCCTTGCAACAAGACTAATGATGCTGTTCATGTACCAAAATTGTTTTTCAGAGAAGTAGTGAGACTTCACGGTTTGCCAAAGACCATAGTTTCAGATCGGGACACTAAGTTTGTTGGGTATTTCTGGCGTACATTGTGGAAGAAGTTGAAGACAGATTTGAAGTTCAGTTCATCCCATCATCCACAGACTGATGGACAGACAGAGGTGGTGAATAGAAGTTTGGAAAATTTGCTGAGATGTTTGGTTGGAGATAAGCCAACAGGATGGGATTTAATTTTACCACAGGCAGAATTTGCATACAATAATTCTGTCAATAGGAGCACTGGTAAATCACCATTCCAGATTGTATATGGAAGTAGTCCAAAAAATACATTTGAATTGAGAAAGATAGATAAAGGAGAAATAAGTAGTGCTGAAGCTGAGGATTTTGCAGAACACTTGAAGAACATCCATGAGGAGGTGAGGAAGCATATTACCAAGATGAATGCACAGTATAAGGCTAAGGCAGATGAGAAAAGGAGGTATAAAGAATTTCAGGTTGGTGATGAAGTCATGGTTCATTTGCGGAAGGAGCGGTTTCCAGTTGGTACATATAACAAGCTGAAAATGAAGAAGTTTGGGCCATGTAAGATACTGAAGAAGCATGATTCAGGAAATGCATATGAGGTAGAATTGCTTAGTGAGCTGAATATTTCACCAGTGTTTAACATTTCAGATCTGACAGAGTATCATGAAGGAGGTGTTGAAGATGAGATCACAGCAGCACAGTGGAGTATTCCAGCAACTAGTTCAGACACTAAGAAGATCGAGGATATATTAGACAGTCATGTTGGCAGAAGCACAATGAACAGGACATATGAAAAATATCTGGTCAAGTGGAAAGGATGGCCTGTTGAAGATTCATCATGGCTGACAAATGATGAGGTTAGCCATCTTGGTTTTCCTCTGCACACCTGAGTCGTGACAGGGTCACTTCTCAAATTACCCTCGGGGTCTGATGCAGGAGCATCCTGGGTGTAAGAGCAATCTTGCATCACCCAAAAATATTTTTGTTTTTATTTTTCAATAAGGGCTACTTTGTGCAGAGCTACTATTTATGGAAAGTTACTATTTTTGTTAATTTTCGTATGTGCTCAGAATGATTTAATTTCTTTCTTGGAGGTTTATTTTGGTCATATAAGTCTGCCAGTAAAGTTTCATTTCCAGATCAAGTGTATGTTGGAAGATATTGAAGATTTTTGGTATTGGCAGCAGGGTACAAAAACTTTGGACTCAGTTTTGAAAGCTTGAGAGGCCCCGGATGAGGTTGAAAACTTGGGTGACAAGCGCTTGCGCCATTCAAGCATGTAAAGCGCTTCGTGGCGTTTCCGAAATGGGGTTATAATAGCCGATCGGGTCAACTGGTGATGACTTATGGTCTTCGGAAGTTGGGCCACCCGAAATGGCGGAAAATAATTTTCTTCAAAATTTATGTTCAAAGGTTATCTTGAGCCGACTATGATGTAATAAAATGTAAAATAAGATAATTCTAAGTTTGGTCGGCCTTATTGGCTAAAATTCTCGAACCTTCCCAGGCGGTGAAAAAATTGCCTATATAAGGAAGACTGTATTATTGTCTTAAGCAGTTCAGAATAGTTCTGGGTAATAGATCTGGGTAATAGTTCGAGGCTTTGTCCTACAGAATATTGTAAGGGAATGCCCATGTGGCTTTGCATATTGTAATTCTGAAAGTTTGTAATTCCACATTTGTGGAGATAATAAGAAGCCAATTTTTTGTTCTTGCATATTGTTGTTGTTTCTCTATTTCTGTTATGTGTTTGTGGTATTAAAGGGAGCACCCTTCATCAAGTGGTATCAGAGCAGGAGTTCTTGAGTGTGTAAACAGATCGCCGACTGTGAGGCAGTTTGCACCAGGACCGTGGCTAGGGTTTCAGTGCGCATCGCGAAAATGCCTCCACGACGAGAACGTGGCGGAAGAGTTGGTGCTGTGACACCTGAGGTTAGAGAGCTGCAGAGACAAGTGCGAGCATTGCAAGAAGAGATTCACAGATGAATGAATCTCAATGTCAGAGACGAAAGCGAGGATGAAGCCGAAGAAGAATATCAAGAAGGAGAAGCCGAAATTGTGAACCAGGAGGAAGAAAGACTTTTTTGGGCCATTTCCAAGATTGGGAAAAGACCTAAGATTGAGGTTCCCACATTTTTTGGAAATCTTAACCCAGAGGAATTGATTGACTAGATCAATGAATGTGAGGAATATTTTGAGTATGAAGATGTTGACGATCCTGATAGGGTCAAATTTGCGAAGGCCAGATTGAAAGGTCATGCGAAGATCTGGTGGCAAGAAATTCAATTGGAGCGAAATAGAAGAGGGAAAGATAAAATCACAAGATGGGATCGGATGGTGGATAAATTGAAGCGACAGTTCATTCCTGTTGATTATGAGCTTGACCTACTGAAGAAAATGCAGAGTTTGAAGCAAGCAGAAGATCTGTTCAGGAGTATACAGAGGAGTTCTATCGACTTCTCATCAGAACAGGCCATGGAGAAGCTGATAAGGAGAAAGTTGCCCGATACCTTAATGGGTTAAGGCCAAGCATTCAGGAGGAGCTGAATCTGGTTCGAATGAACAGTATTGAACAGGCATACCAGTTTGCCCTAAAAGTAGAGGAAAAGCTGAACAAGAAGTTTGAGAGTAGACAAAACGGAAGAGGTCGCGGTGGACGATCTGGTGGACAGTCATATGGTGGCCGAAATGAAGATCCGAAAAAGAAGGATGAGGCCAGTAGCAGTCAGAATCAGCGAGGAAATAATTCCAATCGCTTCCAGGATCAGAATAATAGTGATCAGATAGGAAGAGGAAGAGGACAAGGATCTAGAAGAGGTGGCTTCCGTGGAACATGTTTTCACTGTGGAGAAGAAGGTCATAGGGCATTTGAATGTCCTCAGCACGAAGGAAGAACAGACAGGAAAAATGAAGGCCAGGCCAGAGTTGCACATGTAGATGAAGATGCCAGATCATCAAATTCTGAAGATGCTGAAAGAGGAGAAACGTTGATTAACAGAAGAGTCCTGTTGAGTGGTGAGAATGAACCTGAGCAAAGAAGGAGCCTGTTTCACACCAGGTGCAAGTGTGAAGGTAAATGTTGTGATGTGATTATTGATAGTGAAAGCACTGACAATTTGGTGTCAGAAGAGATGGTGACAAAGTTGAAGCTCAAGAGACAGAAACACCCACATCCATATCGGATTGCCTGGGTACAGGATGACCACAAGGTCATGGTCAATGAACAATGCCTGGTGAAGTTCAAGATTGGCGGATACCAAGATGAGGTATTGTGTGATATCATATCTATGGATGCATGTCATATGTTGTTGGGTAGACCATGGCAGTTTGACAGATGTGTTGTACATGATGGTCATGCGAATACCTATTCCCTGACAAAGGATGGAGTGCGACATAAGCTAAAACCATTGAAGGAGACTGGAGAAAAGGTATGTGGTAATGCAAGGATAGCTTTTGTTGATGGAAGAAATTTCCTAGATGGTATGAGGCATGAGCATGTATGTTTTTCTTTAATTCCAAAAGCTGGTAAAGAGGAAGTAGAAGATGTTCCTGTAGAAGTTGCAGATTTGTTGAACGAGTTTCAGGATATTGTATCCGATAACGTGCCTGATGGATTACCACCAGTCAGGAAGATCAATCATCAGATGGATTTGATTCTAGGAGCGAGTTTTCCGAATAAGGCAGCACAGAGAATGACACCTGCAGAAAGTGAGGAGTTGAACAGACAAGTACATGAGTTGTTACAGAAAAGATTGATTCGAGAGAGTCTGAGTCCCTGTGCTATACCAGCGGTATTAGCACCAAAGAAGAATGGAAAATGGAGGATGTGTACAGATTCTAGGGCAATAAACAAGATCACAATCAAGTACAGGTTTCCATTGCCATAAATGGATGATATTATGGACTGTTTGAGTGGAGCTGTGTATTTTTCAAAGATAGATCTGAAAAGTGGATATCATCAGATTCGGATCAGAGAAGGAGATGAATGGAAGACTGCCTTCAAGACAAAGGAAGGACTATATGAGTGGTTAGTCATGCCTTTTGGGCTAACCAATGCACCGAGCACTTTCATGCGGCTCATGAACGAGGTTTTGAAAAAATTTCTAGGTAAGTTTGTCATTGTTTACCTAGATGATATTTTGATCTTTAGTAAGACATTGGAGGAGCATATGATGCATATTCGTATGGTATTTGAGAAGTTGAGAGAAGAGAAATTGTTGATTAATTTGAAGAAGTGCAATTTTGTGAAGAAAGAGTTAGTGTATTTGAGATTTTTAGTTTCAGCAGAAGGTCTGAAAATGGACCCAGAGAAGGTACAGGCTATTCTTGAATGGCCTACTCCAAGGAATGCTACTGAGGTAAGATCTTTTCATGGTCTAGCTAGCTTTTACAGAAAGTTTATCAAAAATTTTAGCAGTATTTGTGGACCCTTGACTGAAACAATGAGAGGGGATAGAAATAATTTAAGTGGACTAATGGGGCAGAAAAGAGTTTTCAATTGTTGAAACAAAAAGTTACAGAACAACCTGTTTTAGCACTTCCAAATTTTAATAAGGTGTTTCAAGTAGATTGTGATGCTAGTAGTACTGCAATAGGAGTTGTTATGAGCTAAGAAGGTAAACCTGTTGCTTATTTCAGTGAGAAGTTAAATGATGCCAAGAGGAAATATTCTGTTTATGATCAAGAATTTTATGCTATAGTTCAGGCATTAAAGAAGTGGAGACATTATCTGCTTCCTAAGGAGTTTGTTTTGTATACTGATCATCAAGCTTTGCAATATTTGAATAGTCAAGGAAAATTGAATCAAAGGCATTTGAAATGGGTTGAGTTTTTACAGAGTTATACATTTGTTTTGAAACACAGAAGTGGAAAGTCTAATAGGGTTGCAGATGCTCTTAGCAAAAGGCAACTATTGCTGACAGAGATGCAGATTGAGGTGGTTGGGTTCAAGGAACTCAAGAATTTGTATCCAGAGGATCCTGATTTTGGTGAAGCTTGGAAGGCTTGTACAGAACCTGTTACTCTAGACAGGACGAAATGGCTGGATTTTATCATCCAAGATGATATGCTATTCAGAGGGAGTCAGTTGTGCATTCCACGAAGTTCTATGAGGGAGAATCTCATCAAGGAGAAGCATAGTGGAGGATTGGCTGGACATTTTGGTCGTGATAAAACCCTTGCTTTGGTTGGTGAGAATTGTTATTGGCCACAATTGCAGCAAGATGTGAAGAAGTTTGTACAGAGTTGCAGAGTATGTCAGATGGCGAAAGGAGTGAAGCAGAATACAAGGTTGTATCAGCCATTACCTATACCAGAGAAGCCTTGGGAGGATATCAGTATGGACTTTGTTCTTGGTTTACCGAGGACACAGCGGGGACATGATTCAATTTTTGTAGTAGTTGACCGATTTTCAAAGATGGCACATTTCATTCCCTGCAAGAAGACTAATGATGCTGTTCATGTAGCAGAATTATTTTTCAGAGAAGTAGTGAGACTTCATGGTTTTCCAAAGACCATAGTTTCAGATCGGGACACTAAGTTTGTTGGGTATTTCTGGCGTACATTATGGAAGAAGTTGAAGACAGATTTGAAGTTCAGTTCATCCCATCATCCACAGACTGATGGACAGACAGAGGTGGTGAATAGAAGTTTGGGAAATTTACTGAGATGTTTGGTTGGAGATAAGCCAACAGGATGGGATTTGATTTTACCACAGGCAGAATTTGCATACAATAATTCTGTCAATAGGAGCACTGGTAAATCAACATTCTAGATTGTATATGAAATTAGTCCAAGAAATGCATCTGAATTGAGAAAGATAGATAAAGGAGAAATAAGTAGTGCTGAAGCTGAGGATTTTGTAGAACACTTGAAGAACATCCATGAGGAGGTGAGGAAGCATATTACCAAGATGAATGCACAGTATAAGGCTAAGGCAGATGAGAAAAGGAGGTATAAAGAATTTCAGGTTGGTGATGAAGTCATGGTTCATTTGCGGAAGGAGCGGTTTCCAGTTGGTACATATAACAAGCTGAAAATTAAGAAGTTTGGGCCATGTAAGATACTGAAAAAGCATGATTCAGAAAATGCATATGAGGTAGAATTGCCTAGTGAGCTGAATATTTCACCAGTGTTTAACATTTCAGATCTGACAGAGTATCATGAAGGAGGTGTTGAAGATGAGATCACAGCAGCACAGTGGAGTATTCCAGCAACTAGTTCAGACACTAAGGAGATCGAGGATATACTGGACAGTCGTGTTCGCAGAAGCACAAGGAACAAGACATATGAAGAATATCTGGTCAAGTGGAAAGGACGGCCTGTTGAAGATTCATCATGGCTGACAAAGGAGGAGGTTAGCCGTCTTGGTTTTCCTCTGCACACCTGAGTCGTGACAGGGTCACTTCTCAAATTACCCTCGGTGTCTGATGCAGGAGCATCCTGGGTGTAAGAGCAATCTTGCATCACCCAAAAATATTTTTGTTTTTATTTTTCAATAAGGGCTACTTTGTGCAGAGCTACTATTTATGGAAAGTTACTATTTTTGGTAATTTTCGTATGTGCTCAGAATGATCTAATTTCTTTCTTGGATGTTCATTTTGGTCATATAAGTCTGCCAGTAAAGTTTCATTTCCAGATCAAGTGTATGTTGGAAGATATTGAAGATTTTCGGTATTGGCAGCAGGGTATAGAAACTTTGGACTCAATTTTGAAGGCTTTAGAGGCCCCGGATGAGGTCGAAAATTTGGGTGACAGGCGCTTGCGCCAGTCAAGCCTGTAGAGCGCTTCGTGGCATTTTCGAAATGGGGTTATAATAGCCGATCGGGTCAACTGGTGATGACTTATGGTCTTCGGAAGTTGGGCCACCCGAAATGGCGGAAAATAATTTTCTTCAAAATTTCTGTTCAAAGGTTATCTTGAGCCGACTATGATGTAATAAAATGTAAAATAAGATAATTCTAAGTTTGGTCGGCCTTATTGGCTAAAATTCTCGAACCTTCCCAGGCGATGGAAAAATTGCCTATATAAGGAAGGCTGTATTATTGTCTTAGGCAATTCAGAATAGTTCTGGGTAGTAGATTTGGGTAATAGTTCGAGGCTTTGTCCTACAGAATATTGTAAGGGAATGCCCATGTGGCTTTGCATATTGTAATTCTGAAAGTTTGTAATTCCACATTTGTGGAGATAATAAGAAGCCAATTTTTTGTTCTTGCATATTGTTGTTGTTTCTCTATTTCTGTTATGTGTTTGTGGTATTAAGGGGAGCACCCTTCATCAATAACATGATCTTCCCTAATACCCTCAGTAGAGCCCTCCTTGTTTCTAGCTTTGTCCTCTTTGTTGACAATACCCTTTGTTGATCTTTGTTTCTTGCCTAATTAAACAATTTCAATAATTATTTAATCTAGCTCATTAGTTTTTCCCTAGGGGAATAATCATTTCATTAGTTCACATGTGATTTAGTATTTTCACTCTTGGTATAAATAAATCACATTTATTTATCCCCTTTGTCTCTTTTGTGTCACAATTAAGTACAAAGTATTTAATTATTTTATTCTCACCTTTTGAGGGAATTGGTAGATGGGTTTTTATTATTACTCATTTTATTTTTGACCTTTAGCCTAGATTTTCCTTTGAACATGTCCATTCAACTTATTCTACTTTTTCTTGTTATGCAATCTTGTTTGTCTATTGTCTTAAATCTAATATGTTCAATTCAAATTGTAAGTCTATAAATTGGGCTCTCATCTCTAATTTTTACTAACAAGAATTTTCTACTATCATCACTATTATTTTGTCAATTTATCCATCCTTTCTTCCATTCTTATAACTTGTCAATTCAAAGAGCAACACCTAATTAGAATGAAGAGGGAAAAATTAAACTATAAATTATTCTAGTTTCCATGTATCACATGAACTAAAAAGATATAAGAAAAAAAGACAATAAACAACTTTGACATAAAGTTGGCTTTTGCATGCTCATGAAAAAATACTTTTATTACACATTAATATTCTATTCTTAGAGGACAAGTATTCATTTAGATTATTGATTCTTTTAATACTTTATAATCTCAAAAAGTTAAATGGCCACCAACACTTATATCTTTTATTAAAGCCTCTATTATTGAAAAAAAAATAAAAAATAAAAAATACTTTTCCATTGCTTTCCTTCTAAAAGTAATTTTTCACCGTCAACTTTTGCAATTCTATTTATACCTTTGTTAATCTAGTAATGAGGGTTTAATTTAGTTCGTCTACTTTGTTTATTAAATATTTTGTCAAATTATTTATTTAAAGTTGGTTCTTATTTAAAAGATTGGACTTTATTGTGTCTCATATTGATGGATTTCAAAATTATTTATTTAAAGTTCTTTCTTATTTAAAATCTATTTGATTTTATTATCACTTATATTGATGGAGGATAGAAGAGGATTTATTTGAATTTTATTTAATTTAGAATTTAAAACTTAATACTAGAGCTTAACAATATTTTTATTGAACTATTTAAACATTAAAAATTGTAATGAAAAATTTTCATGTGAGAAAATATGATATTATAGTCAAAATAAGATAACTAGAGACTAAATAATTCTAATTCAAGTAAATGAACAACTACTTATTAGTACTTTCCATTAAGGCATATTACTATTGTAATGAATTTTGGATTCTACTAGTTAACTAGTTATTAAAAACAATCATATGAACCAATGGTAAGTAAGTTGTTTTTTATTTTGCAAATTTATTTTATTGTAGAATATGAATAATTCTTTCTCCACTTTTAAAGCTATATTAACCTCTCTTTTTTTCCCATAATTGTTTTCAATATAAATATTGAAAATATTATTTTTTAAACTATTTGATGTATTTTAAAAAATAAAAGAATAAAAGAGTATGTTATATTATATTGTAGTTTATTTTAATTTTTTCTAAAGGCAAGTACTTAGCCACTATGTGGCACTTGTTATCACAATTGAAGACAGGTCCTCACAACTAAATAACTCATCAACACTAAGAATATATGATGATGTAAAGAAAGTGTAGGGGAAGATTGAAAAAAAAATTAAAGTAAGATCCTAAGAGAAATAAGCAACAAGAAATGTATTATATTAGGTTCCTATAAATATTGTTGTGAGTGTAATGATTTTTTTGTGCCTTATAAATTCATTGATGTTATAAATATAATTTGAAAGATAAAACTCAAAGTTAACTTTAGTAAGGAAAAAATTAAATTTCAAATTAACTTGCCTACCAAATAGAAAATAACTATTGTGAGATATTGTGTGAATTCCTTGTCTAGCATGGTGGATAACTCTAACAAAACTAAGATGTTGAATAAGGATGTTATATCCATCAAGCCACACTAGGAGGAAAATATCAAAATGCTAGAAGACACTAGAGGCAATGTTCAAAATAAGTTCAACACAATGGTGTTTGATAGTAGGTTTGTTGGCCAAAATAATAAGGTGGCCCTTCAAATGCTTAATGATAAAGCTCATGGCTTAAGAGCAAATGCTAATGCTAATGCTACTAATGAGGATGTATATTTTTATTGATATATTTCTGATAAAGGTAAAATAATTTCTTCCAAAATGCAAAAATAACTTTAAGGGTTTTGGTCGATGTCTTTTTTGTCCAAGGGTTGTGGTTGGTTCTAGTTTACTTATTTTCTAAGATTGGCATATTTTTGGGTTTTGGGGTCTATTAAAAACCTATTTTACCTTAATCAAAACTAGTATGTAGTTTAGAATGCTCAATATTCTAATCATGAACCAATAAAAGAAAAGATAAACATTATTTTTATAATTACTAAAGTAGATTCAAATTAAATATAGACTAAAATGGTATTGTTGAATTTTTTAAGTCAATATCTTCATTGACTAAACTAGTAAAATATATTTATTGTGTTAGATACATTAGAATTTCTCTAGTGCTTATAAGATTAAAAATAGTTTAAATACATAACTATTCATTATTCATTATTAAATATTGTCAACTATTTTAATCATAATTTCTTATAATTTGTCTATTTTACCTTTTCAATAAGTTAGAATTAACTAATAAAAATAATGTCACTTATCAAATAAGACAATAAATAGAATAAAAAAGTGACATCTGAATAAATTTGCACTATTAACTTTTTTAAAGTCAAAATCAAAAGAGTTAAAATATTCCATATCTTACATCACAAAAACAAGATTATTCATAACTTTCAATGATAGAGAAATTAAATTTGATATTTTTAAAAAAAATTGAGAAAGAAATACATACATTATAAAATTTGGTCAAACTATATTAATTCTAACATCTCATTGGTTATTTTGTTACTTACTAATAAAATGTATTAGTATTCTTGCCTTGAAGGAACTGACAATATTGGACAAAAAACTATCATATTTCTTCTCATTATACTCTACTTTTTAAAATACATAGATCCTCTTATTTTTTAATATAAATATGATTCCTCCCATTCAGAACATTCTCGCTATACTAAAGAAATGAGAACATTAATTTTGAAAAAAAATTATGTTGTATTAAAAAAATTAAAATTTCAAACTTCAAATGGTCAATTTTTCTCTATCAAAATAAATATAACATATTATAACATGTTGTGATGAGATCATTAATCTTAAGAAAAGAGACTCAAACAATTATCATATTACTCGAATTAGTATATTAGAATGACCAAGCACACTCTTAAACACAATTATCCTATTACTTGAATATATTTATTAAATCCACAACAAAATGCCAACAAATAATAGTTACAGATCAATCATTTGAAATTAAACCCCTAGATTCTCAATAACCAGATTACTACCTCATTGCCCGTTATCTTTACAATGTATATAATTTTTTACCTTGGGATAATAAATGCTTTTTAAAATTTAATTGTGCATGTTAGAAGGAATATTTTAGGTTCACTGTTACGTTTTCTGTCTGGAATGCGCCTTAATCATCCTTCCAAAGGGGATAAAAA
Organism: Chamaecyparis obtusa; assembly: GCA_027943335.1. Taxonomy (NCBI): domain Eukaryota; kingdom Viridiplantae; phylum Streptophyta; class Pinopsida; order Cupressales; family Cupressaceae; genus Chamaecyparis; species Chamaecyparis obtusa. The sequence goes on along the minus strand of BSBK01007035.1, from coordinate 642,910 downwards.
AAAAAAACTTATATATTCTTTATCCCACTTCCAGGAATTTCTTTGCTTTGCCTAAAAGGAATGCCTTTATGAGGATCATCATCATTATTATTTTAGATTAATATTACATGGCTTTAGTGCATAAGTGTACGTCTATTTAAAATTAAGTTGGACTGTACGATAAGGTGGTCCAGCGAATTCGGAGTTGAAAGGCATGAAGGAGTTAGTATGAATTCATCTTCTCCGTGTTACACCGGGAAAAATACTATGTTTACTTTTTTATTTAATTTTGATTGTCTTTGTAAAAAAATCTGCAAGATTAAAATAAAGTGTTCAGCATTTTTTTTTAAAATTAAAATTTCAATTCTCTTTTTGAAATGCTTTGTCAATTTAAAAGATCAGTGGTTATTTTAAATATATATAAATATTTTTTTATTTTTTTTTCAACTTTGTAATCATATAATATATTGATGAAGTGTAGTGTTGTTGTTGTTGTTATTGTTGGTGGAATTATTGTTGAAGATTAAAATTTCTTATTCCATATTCTTGTTGACTTATTGTACTTACTCATTTTGACTTGTCATGTTCATGCAATAGTGAAGATTTGTACTCTTGAAAAAGAAGTTATATGTTCAAGTCCTACAAAATTGCCACCACTCAAAATACACCTTCAATAGTATTGATTAATTAAATAAAAACCAAAATTAAAGGTGCATTTTAAGTGATCGGAAGACATTTACCCAAATCATACAAGTATAGAGGGTGACATCCCATGAGAAGCCTTCTAATTTTCAGAGCTCTCATAAAAAAAAAAAATGGGAAACTACATATTTAAGTAGTGAAAATGGAGGAAAATGGAGTGGGGGGAGAAATTGTCTGGCCGACTTAGCAATATTATCTACCACTTGCCAATCAGCAAACTTTAGAGTCCTCTTTTTAAATAAATAGAGGGAAAATAAAATTTTTTACTTCATTTTACCTCTATATAAGCTCCATGAACTCTAGAACATAGAAGACCAGCATCAAAATTTTAGGAAGCCTCTTTTTATAAGACCTCAGCCTAAAATATATATACCTCATTTGTAGCATAATTAGATGCCTCCTGCATAAAATATGAAGAGTCTCATATATTGAAGTAATCTTTAGACCTAAAAAAAACAGATAGCATGCTATAATGAACTATAAATAGATTCATTACATTCATATTAAAAATAAGATGTGACTAGACTATAAATACTCCCAATTTACACACTAAAAAAGGGAAACATCGTGGATGAGATGTGACCGACTAAAGAGGATAAAATTTCCCCAAATTTACCGATGAAAAAATAGTCTTCATTTTTAAAAAGTAAAGCAAATTTTTATTATGGAAAATACCAAATGAGCGAATCTAATCACATCACATCTCAGAACTTCGGAAAGGCAACAACTGTACGACATCCTCCGGTGTTTTAAGGATATCTACATGCATTTTAAGTGATTGGAATAACAGGTCGTTTAGGAATCATTTTCTCTTGAGAGGGCTCACGGTTCACACAAACAAGGGCTTAATGGAAACTTTAACAGCGCCATTCTTTACTCTTATTTCTCAAAGAATAAAATATAATCGATTTTTATCAAAAGCAGTATTTTGTAGGTTTGCAATCCGAAAAAACCCATTACTTTTCTACTTTAAGCAAGAGTTGCAATGCTTAAGGATGCTTAAATTTTAGAACTCTGTGCAAAGTCTTTTACTGACACAGCAGGAGCTCCCATCTGATTTCTGGCTGGCAAGGGAATCGTATTTGTAAAGGCCATTAGAATGTGTGCTTCTTCTTGAATTAAAACCGGCACAACTTTGCTCATTTTTTTAATGCCTACGGATTGCAACTTGGTGATTTGAAAAGGCGTGAGGTGATAATATATACATTTAGTATTGGCCAGGATGGTATGCATACATGGAATTTTGTAGAAAAACAAAAACAAAGTTAAATTCCTTTTCAGAGAGTGGCGAAGCTGGTTGGGATTGTGTGGAAGATAAGGGATGGCTACGTTAGAGTGGGTCCTGGCTGATTGATTTATTTTTTGTGTATATATGTCCTCAGGTCTTCTTTCAACAATAAAAGCCGAAAAAATCTGTCTGGTAAAAAGTTGAGCTTGGAAAAAAAGAGAGGAAAAAGATCAAGAACATGAACAAGAAAGAATAAGATCATAGTGAACTCCATGCTATTTATATGATCAATGTTTGGGAGGAAGAAAAACACTTGGCAGGGCAGCGCTCAGCAGCCCCATCCAGGTCGCCCCATGTATTGTACATGCCCTAAAATGTCAGATTGACAACGAGTAAAAGAGAATCGACAATAAGGATTGTTTGTCTGTAACGGGTGAGTTTCTATGCCAGATTTGTAGCCAGGATCTGTTTTTATGTGCTTTAGGCATAATAAGAAACGGGGGCGGGGAAGAGCCGGAGAAGAGCAAGGTATAATAGAGAGTAGTTATTTCTCTTTTTATGCATGGATCATGGTGAATGATCTAAGATGAAAAATTGTTGAAAGATTGTTGATAGATCATAGTGAATGATCTAAAATGTTGATGAAAAATTGTTTGTACATTATGATAAATGATTTGAAACATTGGTGAAAAAATTGTTATCATAATAATTCGAAACATTGATGAAAAATTGCGTGTACAGAATTGAATCCAGAAGGATTTTAGGGGAAAAAAAAGATTGGTTTTAGTTTTGTTTAGTTGGTTGTAAAAAATTAGGGCTGGGGATGCGGTCAGGAGGTTGCACGGTGCAGCACACATTGACGGCGGAGGCCGCAGGTGTGGTGAAGCATGCGGTGGCTGTGGCTCGTCAGCGAGGCCATGCACAGGTGACGCCCTTGCATGTCGCCGCCACTTTGCTGGCGCCTGGCGGCACGACGCTCCTGCGGCGAGCGTGCCTGAAATCGCACCCACACTCCACTTCACATCCTCTCCAATGCAGGGCTCTGGAATTGTGCTTCAAGGTTGCCCTAAACCGCCTTCCCACCACCGCGGGTTCTGTCGTGCAGCCCGGGCAGCCGTCGCTTTCAAACTCCCTCGTGGCGGTGCTGAAGCGCGCGCAGGCGAATCAGCGGCGGGGATGCGTTGAGCAGCAGCAGCAGCCGTTGCTCGGTGTGAAGGTGGAGATTGAGCAACTCATCATTTCAATCCTCGATGACCCTTCTGTTAGCCGTGTCATGCGGGAAGCTGGGTTTTCCAGTACGTTTGCGAAGAATAAGCTCGAGGAAGAGAGCGCATGCCTCAATTTTTCGTCGTCCTCTTTGGATCATCATAATAGTAATGAGATCTGCCGATCTGCTGCTAAAATCAAGGGTATCATGGCTGAGGCGGTTGATTTGGCTGGTGGGGTGATCTACAGTCAGAGTAGTGTTAGTAATCATAGCACCAGGTTTAATTTCTTTGATAGCCCTGGGTTCGATAGTCTTCGGAGCAATGGTGGCGTGAAGAATGAGGACGTGGAGAGCGTGCTCGGGGTTTTGCTTGGACAGAAGACGAGGAGAATGAATAGTGTAATTGTTGGAGATTGTTTTCTTCTTACTGAAAATGTGGTGAGGGATGTGATGAGTCGGATTGGGAAAGGAGATGTTCCTGATCCACTCAAGGCAGTGCGCTTCGTTACTCCTCACTTTAATTCTCTCGCTTTTGGAATGCCTGTTAGCAGGGAAGTGGTTGAGCAGAAGCTTGCGGAATTCAGGAGAGGAATTAATAACTGCCTTATTGGAGGCTCGGCTATTGTTTATGTGGGTGATCTCAGATGGGCAGTTGATGAGGGTAACAGGAATAGGGATAACAGTGGTAATTACTGTCCAGTTGAGCATATAAGGATGGAACTGGGACGGATTCTCAGTTGTAGTGCGGAGAGTCGAAGGGTGTGGTTAATGGCGACTGCGACTTATGAGACGTATATGAGATGTCAGAAGGGGCAACCGTCTTTGGAAACACAGTGGGGTCTTCAGGCAGTTCCAGTTCCCTCCGGAGGGCTATCCTTAACTCTGCAACCCAGGTTAATATTCTGCTCCATCACAATCGTTTATTTCTATAACTGGAAATTTCATGCTAGCAATTGTAAAATCGGAACCAAATTTTTTTGTCTATAAATCAATTGTTTTCTTAATTACTGACATGCGATTTCTACAATTCATTGGATTAGTTTTACTGTTCTTGCTGTTTTCTAGATTTTATTGTGTGACAGCTTTTTCCAATCAACCTTGGGATCATACTTGATGATCCATTATCAAAATAAGAGAGTGGTTAAAGAGAAAGAAAAATGAATTTGATTAATGTAGTCGTCAGGAATAATAAGTGAAAGAATAGGAATGGATGAATTGTTGAGGTATACAATAAGGAAAATGAGATTTGAAATAATTCGAAAGATATATTTGTTGGCTTGTTTTAAAGTAGTGATTTAGAACTCATAGATGAAATGCACAGACTTCAGTGAAGTTTTCCATGTCCATTGGACTAAATACTAGCTGAAGCATAAGTTCTATATCAAGATTTTCCATGGCTACTCGAAATTGGATTCCAAATAGTACGACCACAGAAGATCAGCTCTAGAAACGTTTCAAAAGCCAGACATGGTTATAATGCCTTGTTTCGTTACTTAATTTCTTTCATCCATCATACTTAATGGAGTATTATTAATTTTATATGGAATGACATGTTTTGTAGCTCGGCTAACCAAGTCGAAGGGAAGATCAACGGAGCACAGGGTGATGTTTTGATCCCAATTCCACACAACATCATGTGGCAAGCGCCACCCATTAAAACTATCGACTTGGACGACGAACCAGTGGACAAGCCTAATTGCTGCTCCGTATGCTCTGCAAAATTTGAAGAAGAAGCAGAAAATGTACGGGAACAAGAGAAGAAACTGAGTTCGAATGGTAGCCACTTGCCTTTGTGGCTTCGGCAATGCAGCAACAATAATATCTCCACAAAAAGTGCAACGGCCCAGGTATACATACGTACTCTCCTTGCCCTACATAGATAGCCCAGTATGTTTACAAAACTTTTTCAGCATCTGAACTTTCCCCTAAATTTGTGGCGCAGTTGGAGGAACTCCGCCAAAGATGGCAACAGATATGTCGGAGTAAACATTCTCATTGGGAACAGAGGCAGCGATCTGCGTTCGAGATCCCACACTACTCGGCCTCGATTTCGGGAGTAAATTCTGGTCCAGCGTGGTGGCGCGCCCCTCAAAGCCATGCTTATGGATCGGGAGTTCAAATGGGAGCAAACCCAACTCAGGCGTGGCCCGTGCTGTCTTCTCCCGCCTGCTCACATCAGACTAATCCTGATAATGTTGGGGATTCGAGCATTGACAGTGTGGACGAATCCTCGAGGTTTGATGTTGAGATCACTCTGGCTCTCGGGCTAGCAGACACCACTTCCCAAGACAACGCTCATGACAGCGCTACACCACCGTCCGATCCAGAAAGCTTGAAAGACGTGACCAAGAGGCTTGCACAGAAAGTACCATGGCAAAGCGAGGCTAATGCCCGCGCCATTGTTAGCGCCGTTTTAAGATCCAGATCTGGCGCGGTTAGAAGAGGAAACGGCATCAAGGGCGACACTTGGTTGCTTGCCTTGGGTCCTGACAGGATTGGGAAACGAAAGACTGCTCAAGCTCTGGCCGAAATCTTGTTTGGGTCGCAGGATAGAGTTGTTTGCTTCACGGGTAAGTATGAATTGGACAGACTCACGCATGCCGTTGGCTTAAACCCCAAATGTGTTGTGCTGGTGGAGGATATTGAGCAGGCAGAGGGCGCGTTCATGGAGGCGCTACTGAAAGCCTTGGGAACAGGAAGAGTCATGGATTCCAACGGGAGGGAAGTGAGATTGTCCAATGCTGTCTTTTTCTTGACTTCCACGCTCGGAACCAACTGCTTCACCCATTGCCCTTCTTCTCAATTCGATGAGGACAGCCTAGTAGAACATATTGCACGCCCCTCTTGGGGTTTAAGACTGGCGGTGCAGGAAGATCAGGAACAAGTCGGAGCGAAATCGGGCAATCATAGTTTTAAGAGAAAACCTGTATGGGATCCTGCAAAAGTAAATCAGAGAGAGAAGAGGAATAGACAGTCGCCTCTTTTGGACTTGAACTTGGAGACTGAGGAACAAGGAGGCATTGAAGGAGGTGAGAAGCTCGATCACAATGCACTCTCCGACCAAATCAGGCGTTGTTTCTCAGAACAGCTTATGAAATCCATAGATAAATGTCTGGTTTTCCTTCCCTTCGACTTTTCTCAGCTCGGAGAAAAAATAGTCGACAAATTGCATGAGTCATATCAGAGAGCTACAAATGGCAGAGGGTTGTTTGATGTAGAAAGCAGTGTGGTGGAGCGCCTTGTTTCATGTTGTTGGGAGCTGGCTCCATTGGGCACCAGAATATTTGACAAATGGGCTGAGGAAATATTCGAATTGTGGTTGGGTCGATTACAATCAACCCATACACTTACATCACAGACCATTGTCAAGTTATCGGCAACAGAAAGTAGCAATACAAATTCTTTCTATAGCATTTCTCATCTTCCAACAAGATTTGAGGTGTACAGTTGCAATAATCATTCCAGATTCAGCTACAGTGCCTAATGGCCCTTCCTCAAATACATTAAGATCCCAGTTTTGATTTCATCATTGTGATTATCCTATATCATATCCCGGTTTCATGCAAATGTACTGAGTCCAACTCTGTTATCTGCCAAAACCATAAAAATTCTATGGATGTATAATGATCGCAGCAATCTCTGTTGTAGAAACTATTTCGTTATAACAATTGTAATGAAATAGTGCTTGGGCTTGCCACCCATTAAAAGAAGCAGAGAGAATTAATTTTTCTACTTTACTCATCCCACTTGAATATCCATCACACAAGTCTAAATCTCTGCAACTTTGCATGTAGTTCACCCGTGACAAGTTATTGCTGAGTACACAAGGAATTGTAAATATATTGCAACTCTGACATGTTTTAGGTCTTCATCCCATTTTTGCACGAGTTGTTATCCTTTACTTCATGTTCCATTCATCTACATTTTTTATATCTTCTATTTTTAGATATTTTCAGTTCTATATACGTTACAAGATTTCCTGCGAGTGGTATTTTATTACAGGAATGTATTCTTGACCTGTATTGGACCCATTAGGGTGGCTATCACTAAGTACGGTAAAAGACTGAACATGGAACAGTACCATTAACAACTGCTGATGTTGCGGAAAAACAGGAAAAACTGTACAATTTCCAAACAATTCATATGTTCGCAATGATTGAAGTGGAGGAGGAAAGATAGAAAGAAAAAGTTTGGGAGTTGAGCAATTTTTGACATTGGCGATTGAGCTTAAAGAGCATATGAACTGTTTGTCCTTGTTCCATTGTAACACAGTGTCGACGGCCTCCTTGTAGAGCCCTTCACCTTTATACTTTAATTTCTTTTGTTTTTCTTACGAAATCCCATGCCTGCCACAGTTTATATTCATTGTGACTGTCGCTACTGGTGGACAACAAAACTGTTAACACCCACCCGCCAACAGTAAACTGCCTATGAAAATGTCACCGCGAAGTATTTTATGTTTATTTTTTCATTGAATCTGTTTGTGTTCCACAATAAGTTAAAAGTGCAAGTAAATTATGCTTGAAGACACTCTCTCTCCTCCATCGCCCACATCATTCTTCTTCTTTTTGTTTTCTATTCTTATCCATTGAATTACTTGCAGGAATTCAGTTAGGAGCAGAATGACTTGGGTGACAATTGATAGTGATTAGGTTAAAAAGAATGGATATCAAGTAGATGGATGCTCATGATAGCCATGAACATATGGTATGGTGTTCGCAGCAGTTAAATCTATCACAGCAGAAAAAACTACAGCCACGCTTGTCAAATCCATGCTTTTAATGTTTTATTTGATTTTATAGCAGTTAATGAATTATATTGTAGAAGTTACAGGTGACAACTGCCATCCTTATATCTCCTCCCATTAATACGCGTTGTGGAACACTTCATACACGACTCCCATCATCAGAGTTTCTTCATCTTCTCAAGTGGCTTCTACAGATTCCCCGAATTTTATAATTCTCCGAAGTTAGAGGTAGGAAAGTATGTCTCTTCCCGTAAGGCTTATATTAGAGCAGTCATGCCCATAAATTCTAGGTTTTCCTCGCTATTTCTTTAAAATCCTTGAACCATCAGACAGCTTGAAGTGTTAATATCCCAGCATGAGCATTGGACGAGCTCTTCACATAATGTTAATTAACGTTGTGCACGAAGCCATCTAAAATAGTGCAAATAATATTCTCACACAACTTAGTTCTTTAGTTATGGCTGGTCTAGTTGGGTGAGGATTTTGGATTCTTTTCATATAGATCTTCTGTTCATTCTCTTTATTAAGTTTATCTAATTGTAGGCTTTATCAGACCTAATCTGTACTCTTCAGAAGTTATAGAGGGCTCCCCTTATCAAAGAACTAAGCTACAGATTGCTAGCCCGTCTACTAATTTCTATAGGTTAAAATGAAACAAATTCGAACACTACTAGACAGCTGATCTAATATCCCAAATTAAACAAATGTAATAATAAACATAAAGGTATTAGTAAAGTTAAAAGTAGAATAAAAGTAGAATCTGATAGATAAGGAATTTTAGCTTTAATTTTGAGAATAGGAGATTGGCATAGAACAAGCAAATGTAAAGAAATACTATCTAGAAGGCTTCTTATAAAAATGCATAAGAATAGTTGTTGCTCCTATGAGATCTCTTCAATAAGAAGGGTTCCCTATGGATGGTGTGGTTATTTTATGCATATATTGAGTAGGTTGACCTATGTTAAAATAAAAAATAAAAAAAATCAGTGATCATTTTATAACACATTGTTTATTCAACTCATGTCATGATAAAGTTTCCTTGTAAATGTGTTGATTTCCTTTATAATTTTTGTGTTGAGGGATTAATTTGTATTTCGGTTCAATTTTCTATTTAGATAAAAAAAATTGTCTAATCATTATTGTTGTTTTTCAAAGTAAATTGAATAGCTTCTACATATGAGTGCAAACATGACCAATATTTTTGTCTTTTTTTTTTATGATTTTTGGTTTTATTTGATTATGAACTTTTTGAAATGTTTAGGTGTTTTTAAATTTTTGTGTATGGGGGACTTACATATATATATATGAAAAAGTAGGAAAAAGTAAAGTATCTTAAAAGTTAGTGGTGGGTTTCCCTTTTTTATTTAAATGCCATAAAACTTATGAAAAGAACCTTGTTTACAAGAAAGATAGAAAATAGAAAGCATTATTATTAAAATTCTCTTTCACTTTAATAGGAACACGTGGAGTTGTTTCACTAAAAAAAGAAATTGGAAACATTTATTTTTTCTTAAATATTTGAATATAAAAGAATAAATTAACTTACACATTTACAAACAATTTCATTGTTGAGTTAGAAAAAAAAAATGGAGGCTGCTTAGTTCTTGACCATTTCCAATGCTAAATTGAGAGCCAACATTTAGCTACTATTTGAACATTATTTGTTTATTTGTGCTATTTGATTTGTTGAATGGTTTGTAAATTTTTATAAAAGGTTCTTTAATGCTTGTAGAGTTCTTTGATAGAAGATGGATAATTTGTTAAAGAAGTCATACAAGAGAGTTAGAGAGAAAGGCAAGTAAAAGAGACTCACAACTAATGTTTCAAGAGAATTATGAAACATATTATGTAAAGAAGCATGGAGGATGTCCAAGTTGTTTGAAAGATATTTAGAAACATATGGAATGATTTCTTCTCTACATGGAACAGACCCTTTATAGTTGCTATTTATATTTGTTTTTTAGTGAAAAATAAACAAACTATTAAAGCTAATTAGAGATTAAAACTTAATATATTTATAGTTAAAAATAATTATATTGTTTGAAATTTTTAATATCCTACCTAGTTTATTCTTTGAGACACTATAGTTAAAATTCTTGTTTGAGTATTATTAGAGAGAAATTTAGTTATGGAATGTAATTTCATTATCAGGGCAAGATGTTTTATATTAAGGGTCAAATAGGTTTTGAGGGCACCTGAAATCCTATATACAAAATGCTACCAGCAAAAAATAAGTAGTTAAAATATAGCCAACACACAACAATAGGAGGACACAAAAAATAACAAAAATAAGAGGTAGTTTAGGCTTTTAAGGCCCCGGTTACTTTTGCTTCAAGTTAGGAAATATTTAGAGAAAAAAATTTGATGTCTTGAAGATCTTGATTTGATTGTTCAAAATCTCTAATTAGATAACCACATGAGTGAGTGATGGGCCCTTTTTCCTCCTCTTGAAAAATCTATTTACCCTTATCAAAAGCATCCAAATCCACAAATGCACCTTAGCTTCATGCATTTTCTCAAATTTTTCCATCACTACCTTCATACTATCACCACTATTCTTAATAACTTTATAAAATAAAGTTTATTAGGGTAAAGTGATTATCATTTGTCTCATAAACTTAGCTTCCAATCTAGTAATTTGGCCCTCTTATTTTTTCATGTACTTAAAATCCTTTATAGTTTTATGTAGAGAGGCTACCACATTCTTTACTTCCTTCTCAATCTAAAAATCACCTTGAACCTAAATGAGATCAAAATTTCTTTGAAGGGACTAAATTTTGATATTTATTTCATTCAATTCATGGAAAACCCACTTCTATATTCTCATAGTATGCATCTCTGCATTCTTGGTGACTCCTAAGTAATTAGCAAGGATCTCTTTATCAAAATTAAGGAATGAGGAGTTTTTGTCAAGATCTCTCAAAAATAAAGGTCTACTTTGCATGTCAACCACCATAAGGGATCTTCTCAAACTCCTTTGATTATTATTTTTTCTATCATACATACTCCTAGAAATAGAGAAAACAAGGGAGGCCCTCCTCACTTTTAACCTCTTTCTTTTTTCCAAGCTTGATCCCTTTCATTTCCTTGTCTTAAAAGTTAGGATCATTGTCACCCTCTATCTGCCAACTATCATCATCCATACACAAGTTGTCTAAGCCCCCATCCTTCAAACCTATGTTGTCCTCATTATCAAAATTCCCCAAAACAAGGAGGATCTTGGTCTTTCCTTTGGACAAAATTAATTTTTACATAATCAACAATATTAACCCTTCATGAAGGATAGTGTTCTTATGATCTTTTCTATGACCCCTAATACCCATTATGAGTGAGGAAAGAAGATAAAGGGTTATCAAGGAAAGATGCTTTTTGTACAATAAAATTGTTAAAAAATTATTTCATATTAAAAAATTCATAAATATAGATTTATATATTGGGTTAGAATTATTCAAATTTTTATACGATTAGCTCTCTAAATTATAGACTAGAGTAATTTTAAGTGTCCCCTTTATTATTATTTTATAGAAAAATAGTACCTAATATGTTTACTATAGATATGTGTACCATTTATCTGATATATACATACATACATAAATTCATTTTTTTAATAAATCTATTAAGTTTCTTGAAAATAAATTAGGGAGAATGTCATCTTGAGAAATTGGTGAAGATTCATGTCCTCATGAGAAGAGAAAGGATCATTAAGTATTCTATTTATTTCAAAAATAATGGGAAAGAGAGTATCTAAGTTTTATTTTTATAGCAATTATAAAGAAAGAGGTTGGATTTATTCTAAGAAAAGCTTTTATATATTTTAATGATGTAGAGTTATGTTGGTGTATCTTTCCAAATATAATTTTGAGTACACTATGTGTGGGGTTGGAAAAAATATGTGGCCTATCTTGGAGACATTATAATTTTCTTTTGATATTAATTTTAATGGTAAAAATGTCATAATTATAATATTGAAAAGATAAAATAATTCCTTGTTCTGGAATATTCATAGGAGGGATGACATAGTTATAAAATTAATGTGCTATGAAAATAATTTCTATGAATAATTCCTTATGTTGAGAAAGAAGAATGATTTTTTTCTAGATATTATAATTATATAGGGAGATATATAGATTTATTTTATTTTTGAAAGGATTGTATCCCACCATATCTCTCCTTTAAGTGAATCCAAATGAAGTTCACAAGCATTCTAAATCCTTAAAGGTTTCTTTAAATGTGTATTCATTATGTGTTTTTTTGTACTTGTTCTGTAAAATCAAATTTTTTGTGCTTGAAGGTGATTTTTTTTCCAAATCCTATTGTCGAGAGGACATCATCAATCTATTGGATAGATGAAAAAATAATAATTACAAGCTTAAGATAATTGTTAATATATTTAATCAAACAAGTCATTGTACATGATTATGAATTTGAGTTCCTTCTCTTTTACGTGTCAACTTTTTTGGAATGTATAAGGGATTTTATTTAAACACTACTATAATTTTTTCTTAGTATGTAATATTATCTATTTTGATTCTATAATTTGACTAGTAAAATTTAAACTTTATTTCTATTTATATACACAAGCATGTGTTTTATCTTATTTTATTATTTTCTTGTTCATAGAGAGATCAATGAATGTGGTGTCTACTAACTATCATTAGCATTATTCTTTCTGGTGATATGATGTTGCAATTATTTCCTTAATTATTGTTGGAAACATTTTAATAGATGAATATAATTATCTCTTTTAAATTTTGTTTGAAAATAGTATCGATTCACTAATGCATCAGAAATAATGAAAGGATTTTAAATTGTTATGAATTACTGTCTATTATGGTTGGAAATATTATAAATGGGTAAAAGAAAAATAAGTTGTCACCCTTTTACAAAGGAAAGGGCTAACAAAATCAAAGTTGTTCAACTTCAATAGTATAAAAATGATATTTATGTTTGGAATTTGAAGATGATGTAAATAATTAAATGTGATAAAATGGATGAATTTTATGATTAATATTTTTAATAATTTTTTTGAATAAGAATTGATATGTTTTTTTAATTTTTAAAGATGATTTTTTTGCTGAAAAATTAGGGGTCTAGTTCCCATCAAAAAAATATATGTAAATAAACATCTTTTCTCCTAATTTCAAAATATGTCATAGATGACATATATAGCTAGTGTGTGAAGAAATACAAATTGGTTTGTGACCTATATTTTCTCTTTTATAACAATTCAAATTCCAACTCAATGAAATCGACAGCTTTCATCTCGCAACATATTTTTCATAACAAATCTATCCCAATAAAAAAAACAAATATATATTCTTGAAGAGGACTCTCTCCTCTAGTGCACCATATGTTTTTCAAATTTATTTGATATTATTTACTATTTTTTTCTTTCTCTGAATCAACATCTCCTTGATTGTTAAAATACCTGCTTGCAATATTTTTTAATTACAATAAACTATGTCTTTAATTAAAACACTATAAAATCTATATCAAGATATTCTTGACTTGGATCTCTACAAAAGGGTTTTTTTTTTTTTTTAAATATCATTAAAAAGATTAGGAGTTATTGAAATGCCACTTTTCTGAAATAATTTTATTTTTATAGTAATTGGACCCAGAGTGGTATAAAACATGCATTTAATAGATATTTCCAATTGGAAAAGTTAAAGCACTTATCTAACTTAGCTATAATGAATCTAGCTAGACCATATGTTTGCCCAAAATTAATTTTTAGTTAGAAATACTAAAATTCAGATGTGCTGATAAGTTAGCCTAAAAGGTGACACCTGATTGTGCTTTTACCCAAATGTATACATCCAATTATAAATATATGTTTGTATTTAAATGTGTTGTGTATGTCCATGTATCTATCTATATGTATGTATGTATCTATGTATGTATATATGTATGTATGTATGTATGTATCTATTTCTTTATGTATATATGTATTTATGTGTGTATGTGTGTGTGTGTGTGTGAGTGTGTGTGTGTGTGTGTGTGTGTGTGTGTGTGTGTGTGTGTGTGTGTGTGTGTGTGTGTGCATGCATGTATGCATGCATGTATGTATGTATGTATGTATGTTTGTACCTACATATGTATGTAGGTATGTATGTATGTATGTACATGTATGTATGTATGTATGCATGCATGCATGTATGTATGTATGTATGTATGTATGTATGTAGGTATGCATGTATGTATGCATTCATGCATGCATTCTATAATGATGTATATATGTGTTTCCCCAAACATATCTTATAGTTATATGTGAGAACTACCACATATGTATCTCTTAGAAATTAATTAGTGGTTTAGAGAACTTCATCAACCGCTGTAATCATAAAAAATTTCTCTTCTTCTTAGGTGACTTCTAGTGTTTCAACTAGATTTAATAATTCTTGAAGAAATGAGGGAGGAAATAATGTATCTTCCCATAAGCCTTATATAGAGAAATCTTGCCCATAAAATCTTATATTTTCCTTACTAAATTTTCAATTCTTGTCCCATTAGAAAAATTGAAGAGATAAATATCCTAGCATGTGAATTATAATGTAAAATCACATGTGGTAAATTAAGAACATTTATGAACCCATCTAGGATAGGGAAAATGATATCCTCACACAACATAGCCCCTTAGAATGGATTAAATAGTTAAGTTTTGGATTCGGGTTCTTCCCATGTAGGACTAGATTTCATTCACTCTACCTAGGTTTACCTATTTGTAGTCCTAGTTGAGCCTAGTATACGTTCTCAAGAGGTTATAGTGTGATCTCCCTATCAAGGAGCTAAGCTCTAAGTCATCGAGATAACTTGTTGTCTTCTCTTAGTAAAAAATGTAAAAAAAGATTCTAACAAAAATAGACGGTTGTTTTAGCATGGATAATTAAAATATATAACATCTAAATAATAGTCAATAGAGATAAAATACTTTGAAATCAATAATTAAAATAAATTTTAAAATGAAATATGATAGATATGGGTTTTCCAGTTTTAAATTTTAAGATAGGAGCATGGTACCATTGATGTTGTGTTTAAATTTAAACTGATTTCGCGTTCTTATGTATATGTAAATGCATTTGCATTTGCATATGTATATGCATGTATATGAATATACATTGTCATATGCATATGCATATGTATATGTATATGTATATGTATATGTATATGTATATGTATATACAAATGAATATGCATATTTATATGTATATGTATATGTATATGTATATGTATACACATATACGTATACATATATGTATACACATATGTATACATGTATGTATATGTATATGTATACACATATGTATACCTATATGTATATAAGCATATGCTACTTCAAAAAGGATGACACAATATTTGTGTGAAATAAGTTATGTTGTAATATATATGATTTTTGGTTATAGGTATAAAATTTATAATTATTCTATTTATTCATGTACAATTAAATATTATTAATTACACTTTACTTAAGTATACTAGGATAGTGCATTAACATATTAGTTGTCATGTAGACACATAGGCGAACTTTGCATCTTATTTTAGTATATGGTGTAGGATAAATCCACTTGAGGTGGAGTTAGTTATTATCTCATTCCACATTATGTGTGAGAACCACCTTTAGTTCTATTATCACATTATCATCCTCTCATTGTTTTACATACTTTTTTGTACAATGGAAGATGATCCACCTTTGGTGGACATGTGATTAAACCTATTGTGATTGGTAGGTTATTTATAGCATCACTCCTAGTTATCATGCATTGCCTATCTATTCAAGCACATCTACTTTATATTCTTTGATTTTGTATTCATTATTATTTGTTTAAATATTGAATCAATCAATTGATCGTGTCATTTTTCTTATCTCTCTTGTGCTATCAATTGAGCTTCTAGATCTTGGCATTTTCATTATTTTCATTGTGAAAATTCTTACATCATATCAAAGCCATAAAAGATTTCATTTCATAGTCACTAGAGAGCCATTATTAGGATCATCTAGAGAAGAACTTAACCTTGTCATTATGTTCAAGTGGTTGTTCTAGTGAATTTTGACTATAAATTTGTCTATATTAGACAAAAGTCAAATCTAAGGCAAAAAATTTGGCAAATCAAACTTGTGAAGCCTGATTTGCAAAAAGTACATAATTTTTGGATCTCTAATTTATTTCTATTTCCAAATTTGCAATTTATTATTCTGTCATTTTAATTTTATTATGGCAAAAAATTCCTTTTAGTTGAATTGGCCTCCTATATTTTTTTAGTGTTTGGCAGACTGTAGAGCATTTGAATCAAAAAGTTGGTCACATCAGAGTCCAATCATACAGAGCAGGATTGAGTGTTCAAATATTGATGCCAGTATTCTAGGAATCAAAGTAGTCACAACAACAAGAAGAAAGCCAGATCTAATAAGCATTGCCCAAGTATCCGATTGAAGTTTACAATAATCTCAAAGTCCCCACCAACAATCCGCCCACCACAATTTATTTTGGCTCAATATTTTGTTTTATATTTGTTCATCCTTGCATATAAAGTAGGAGTTCAACCCACATCCCACAAATGTGGGACTATTTTTCCCCACTAGCTTAGCTTTGAGCTCGCCTCGGTGAGCTCTAAGCTCACCTCAACGAGATTAGCCAAGCCTAATTGAGCTTTTCTGTAACCCCACGTCGCATCTGAGTTGAGTTGTTGAGCTTGGTTAGACCTTCCAACAAAATGGTCAACATTCAAGCATCTAATTATGGTGCACCACGCAACAATCTAATATTTGTCAATCAACAAAGGAGCTAGCTCATCTAATCCCTCCACATCAGCCTTGACATGTTAGCACATCGTCAACAACCACATCAACCTCCACATGACATATTCTAATTGTCCAAGGTTTTATTTTTTTAAATATATATTTTCACACAATATTCTAATCTTAAATTTGACAATTATCTAGACGTCATTGGAGAAAATTTTTTTATGGTCATTTATCTATCAGTCTTAATCTACTCCATCCATCGCCTATTTACTATCTAAAAATTGACGATCATCTGATTGTTATAACCGAGCTTTTTTGTTTTTCTACAACGATCATTTGGGCATCCAATTTAGGCTCATGGTTTTGCTAACATCATTAGTTATTAAAATTTTGGACCCCTCACCATATGTAATTATTATTTGGTAGTTCGACTTCAAGAGGTCATAACTTGGTCATTTGACCTCCAATTTGAATGTAAATTTTTTTTTTGTAGAATCTCCTAAAGTTTTTAATGGTTCAGCAATTTTCTAGTTTTGGTTGATAGATTTTGCATAAGTTCTAATTATTGGTAACTCTACCTATTTGATCCTTATTTTTGCAACTTCAGAGGCCTTTTGGGGCTCATACGTGCATACATTTTCAAGTGCAATTTTGTTTAAAGTGCATGACTTTTTGTCTACTTTTCAAATTTGGTATCAAATTGGAGCCATTCTGAGTGGACATAGCACTTTTAGTATTTATTCTATTTTTTCCTATTCTAACACTTGTAATTGATTAGATCCTTTAGTGATATTATGTCTTATTTTGTTAAGTCTATTATAGCTTCATATTTTTTTTTGTAATCATAAAAATCATAAGTCCACTTTCGTCCATTTTGGCAAGTGGCAATTGTACATGTACTATGTATATATAAAGTGCCAAAATCATCTATTTTGAAGGGGTTATTTGATTAAGTGAATTAAGGGGGGTGTCTTGACTAATTATTCTTCTCTTTCTCTTGTTCTTTTTTTCATTTTGAATCATGGGTTCTGTTGGAGCTCAAAAAATCATGAATATGTTTTGAGTCCATACTTGCAAAATTTTCTCTAACTGTCAGATTTATGCCTTGGAAGTCTTCAAAAGGTGCCTAGTTTGAGTGCATAGAAAATGGGGCATATTGTTTTTCATGATGAGTCACTTCAATAGGGTGTTTATCACCTATCATTTGACATATGTAATAGGTTTGAGGTCCTAGTTTTCAGTTCTGATAAGTTTTTGAAGTGGCTATTTAAAGGTGTTTCCCAAAATCTGCATAAAGTGTGTTTCCATAATTTTATTAAGTAACCCACTTCAGAAGAGTGCATCTAATGCCCAATTGATGTTCATTGCATGGGGATTGTTGCATCATTCTTTAGGCATGAGAGAGATTCTTCATACCCATTTTTAGCCCCCCATGAGCCTAATTGATCACCTTGCCAATGCTATTCCATTTGCAGATTGTTAAGTTTTTCTAAGTATGCCTAGTCCAATTTTATAAATGGCCTACTTTGGGGTCTTGTAGTTTGTACCTGGGTCAAGGGAAAATATAATTTAGATTTTTCCTACATTTTAGACCTAGCAGTGACCTTCCCTTAATATTTTTAGATCTCTTCCAATCCATCTGGTCACTTTCCTAAGCCAATTTCAAACCCAGTTTCTGCATAATTCACTATTTTAATGCTGAATATTTCTAATGAGCCAACTTTTGTGTTCAATTGTAATCAGCCTTGTCATCTTCTGATCGATCTAGTTGTGGATTCATTGTCCTTTTATGGGAATGAATCATTATCCAAGATTTCAGATCTTGGAGGTTTCAGTGGGTGAGTTTTTGAAGTTAGCTCTGAGGGTGACTTATGCAAATTGGCAGTATAGATAGAATCAATGTTCCAAAGTATCGAGTTGGGTCGGTGATAAATTTTGGCTCAAATATTTTTGAGCAATTTCCTCTAACAGGTATAATTACATGTCATAACTCAATGTGATTTTCTGATGGCGCATTCCTATGAGGCCTTTTGAGAAGTTTTCAAGGCCAATCCTAGAGGTCGATTGTGTTAATGGATAATTTTGTAGAGAGGTAAAGAAGTTGCAGCTAGTGGATGACTTGAATATGCTTGCAATACAAGATGGCGGTTGCATAAATGGAGTTAAGATTTTGGATGCTTTTGAATCTTTGGAAGGTGAGATTATTTTAGCCAAAAATGGAAAGAGTGCATCATGCCCTCAAGAGACAACCTTCTTATGTAGGCTTCTGGAAGCATGTGACTCACACATAAGTGTTGCAATGCTTCCACAAATGAGGTAGAAAATGTGCTTATGACAAGGCATGCATCCATAATGAACATGATGAAAATTTTAATAAAGACAATTGATTCTCATCGTGCTAGAAATGAGGAATTATCCTTAATTCTGTGAGGGAGGCTTATTGAAGATGAGACTAGCAAACAGCTTCAAAATCATGATGACACCTTAAGAAATTAGAGACTTGTGAGCTGTAATAGATACATTTCAATTGAAGCATAAGCATTATGTGAATGAGGATTAAAGACCCAGCATGAGCATGAATAAGGAACCAGTGTAGAGGAGTGCATGAAGCAATCCAATAGGTAGTAAAACATTATGTAAGGGAAAACAAAATGTATGGTGTGTAAGGTAACCCATAAGCTACTTGCAACTAGGCATGGTACGTGCTGGCCAGAAGAAACAATTAAATGCATACCACTATGTAGATTAGGCAAAGGTATATGAATGTTTGAAGATGTGCATGAGGTTATGGGCACAAGAAGACATTGGTGTGTAAGAGTCTGGAGAGGACTCACGTACCACTAAAAGGGCATTAGCTTGCAACCAAAGATAGAGGGAGTGCGTGAGAAGTCTAAGAATAACTAGCACCTACAGCAAAGAAAAGTGAGTACCTTAACATTAATAAGTTAGGCACATGATGTGTAATGCACATTGGAAGGTGCATGAGTCTTTAAATGTTGGGTGCATGCCAATTATGGAGGAGGCTTCCTGCAACCAAGCATTGCACATGCCAAGACAATTGCAAACTAGGTGTTGCATATTAATCCATAGAGCAATAGGCTTTAAGTATATGGAGGCTATGTGTGAGTTTGTTGAGTGTTTGAATGCACTTGCAGGTAGTGCACCATATTAGTTTCAAAGAGGAGGTGCGTAAGCATGAACAAGGGGCTACACACTTATCAAGGAAGGCATTGTAGAGCATAAGCCAAGAAATAAGACAAAGAAATGGAAGTATGGCATTCACAGGTAAGGAAGAAAGGAAAAATGTGAAGGGGTTGCATGTGGGTTTATTCTACATGCGCCTAGATTTGGTCTTCAAGGGTACTTAAATACAAAGAGGCCTAGGTAGAAGGTAAAGTAAAGAAAGGAGGTAGGTTAGCCTCTGCCCTTGTGGGCCCACCAAGATTTGCATGTCAACTGGGCACACTGTGCAAGTTTTTAATGTGATATTTAAAAAGGCTCACAATTTTAATCCCACATTACCCAGGTTTGGGAAATTTGAAATGTTTAAATGACCCAGTGTTCACTAAGCGATTTGAAGGAGTTGGAGGCTATGCACGTGTGTGCACTCTAGAGGTGCCTCAAGAACCATGCTGGCAGACCAAAGACAAGTCAATTTTGCAAACAACTAGCGGTGAGAAGGATGGAGATATGACACGTGGAAGTTAGTCATGTAATCACTAAATAGGCTAGTAGTTAAGGCTAACATCCAGTGATCCAGCAGGCGGTTAGTCACCAGGTCACTAGATCCTAGTGGTTAATTTCATAGCATCAACCGATTCAAAGAATACATGGTCCTTGGTTCACATGATGAAGTGGCAATTAGTGAGAACATTGTGAGATTGGGTGAACATACAGTCGCGTGATCACCAAATCCTGACAGTTAGTGAAAATACATCAGGACATCAAGAGACAAAGGCCATTCGCATGATTTCCAGATAAAACCCATGGTAAAGAAGTGGATCTAGAGATTTAGAGACAAATCCTAGTCGCTCATTCTCCAAGTTTGACTGTGGTTGAGTGATTCATTCAGAGATTTAGAGACTAAGGCATTCACTTGATCTCCGAGTTTGACTGGGGTTAGAGAATTCATTCAGAGATCAAGAGACTAAGGTAATTCACCCAATCTCCAGATAGAGGTAGTCAATGCCATGGTTAAATTTAAGCACTAATTAGCCAGTGAAAAGTGTCAAATTTTGGTCGCTTCTGTGTGTAAAGTGTAGAAAAATCAGCAAAAAGGGTAGATTTAAAAGTAAATGCAGATTTAACATAATTACATAATATCTACATATTTCAAAATGAGATTTTATTTTAAATGGACTGAGGCATTCACGAGGCATTTTTTCACAGGTAGAATCAAATCATTTCCTTGAGGTGAGAGAATCAAGTTTGTTTGAGAAAATGATTGCAGACATGGTGGGTAGTTGGAGAAGATCGAATGGAGATCAAAATTAGAGGAGAAATTGGAGGTATTTTGTGCAAATAATGGGCAGCTGTCAGTTGGCTGTAATTGACTTCATTCTCCTATATCTTATATTTTCTTCATTTTTAAATAGATGGTAAATTCAAGGTTGCAAGAAATGGTCTGATTCTTGTCTATATTCATAGCTTTTTGTCATTGTAAATATATTCAAGTAGAGGAATTTTAATGTGAGAATAGATGGATTCCATTTGCATGTCTGTTGATGTCTTCATGTGTTTGTATTTGAATCTTTGTGTATTGAGTTTGTAAGTAAAATTAAGTACACTAGTTATAAGGTAGCTATGAAATTGTTCTTGAGTTTCTCTCAAGGGAAGGGTAATTCTTGAGGGTAGTTTTAGAGGATTCAATAGTTGCATAAGAATTTGATGTCTGGATATGGGAATGAAAGAGTGACTTGTAAGGCATTTCACTTGGGTTTAGGGTGTGTCTCTATTGAGAGTTTTCTAGTGAATGTATGTTTACTTGACTCTTTGCCCTGGATTAGGTATTGGTCTCTACTTGTTTGGTAGTTATCACAATCAACCAAAATTAAACTAGTTCTTTTATTTTACAGTTCATTTGGTTTGAATATTGAATATATGTGTTCAAGACTGTTAATCCACTATAAGATTCACTATGAAGTAGTGAATCACAAGAGGTACACCCACCTGAGTCTCTGGAGCTCAAAGTGAAGAAGGACTTGGTCCTTGTTAATTAGTCTTTTCTTGTTTGAATCAAGAGTTTAAGAATTGTAGAGTTCCATTTAAGCACTCAGGGATTGTGTTAGGATTCAACAAAAAAAATAACTACAAATTGGTGACTCTACTCAAGAGTAAATAAGAGACAACAAGTTTAAGATGCTATTTCCTTGCTTTGTCGAATCATCCCAGAGTCTGGTCTAGTTTAGTTATAGAGTCAAATTTCAAAAAAATTGTTATATTTTCTCACCAAGTGTGAGTGGCGACTCTGAGTTCTCTTTTTTATTAGTGTGTTCTTGTAATAAAAGTGTAATACATTTGTGATACTGAAAAATAGTTATACCGTATTGATATGTGTTGTGTTTGTTGGTTTTAAAAGAAGGTTCAGATTTGAGAAAAGGTTCTCATCTGACTCATAATTTGTCCTCTGCAAAGAGGTGGCGACTCTATGAATAGTTTGAAAGGTGATTTGAAGGAGACTTCAAATCATTATTTGGCATCAGCAACAGGACTTCCAAGTAATCTTTCTATCAAAGCAAAAATAGTCCCTAAATAGGTGAACAAGTCAGTAGAGAAGAGGGAAAATTAATCTTGAAAGTTTAAGTCATATTTCTAGATAGAAGTTTAAGTTGTTGTAAAGAGTATTATAAATATGTTATGGCTTAGTGAAGTTAGTGGTTGCATGAAGTCAAATAAATATTTTATCATGAGAACAAGCAGCATTGTTTTGTCAGTATTTTAATATGGAGTTTCCAGTCTTCATGGATCAAGATGATATTTCTAGATCTGAAAGTTTTCAGTTAGATTTAGACAATTTTAATAGTAAAATTCATTTGATAAATCAAACAATCTAGCATAATTTCATACTGATGTTAAGATGTGTAATAGGATAAAGGAAAGAAGAATCTACTTTGTCATACTACAAGAAATTTCTTGTAGCTTGTAGTGAACTTCCTGTGGGTCTTGATTTTCAAGAATCCCAATATGCTGAAATGTTTTTAGAACTTGGTATGCCTAAATCAGTCAGTTGGACTACATCTTTCAGAGAGGAAGCACTTGAAAATGTTAAAGAATGGATAGATTCATTTGTACATGCTGAATCTACTTGTGCAGAGGATGTCGAATCTTGTGATGCTGATAGTGTTGGTTATTATGCTGATAACAAAATCTATGGTTATCAAGGAGTAGAAGATGAATTTATAGTTGATAGTGACTCCCTTGATTTTGTAGATTTTCATTTTTCTCAGCATGATGTTAATGGTTCCTTGTTTCATCTTGATGATGTTTTGTGTGAACATGAAGAATATGATTATAATACAGATGATAGTTCCTACAGTGATTACTTTGCACAAAGTATTGTGAGACAAGTTATTTCAGCCCCTATTTTAGATGGGGAGGATATATGCAACATCAACAATGAAACTAAAGAGGTAGAGTGTGAAGTCTAGTGCTTACTAAGTAGTGAGAAAATTTTAGAACTCTTGGAGACTGAGTTTCAGAGGTATACTCCTAAGTTTATTTCTAAAATCCCATGCCTTGTAGATATAAGTTTTGACAAAGATGATATAAGTGATGGAATGATGTGTGAAATATTTATGGATTTCCTTTCTCCCATTTTTAATCAACAATATGATAGTACATATCATTATAATGAGTTTGATAATGTTATATTTGATGAGTATGATTATATGTGTACTAGTGTGGATTCAGGTTTTCAAGAGCCTAATGTCAGTGGTTCTTATTTACATTTTGATGCTTGAAACCATGATAAATCTGAATGTGTTTTCTCAGATTTACAACTCACTAATAAGTCACTCACTGATAGTTCTTGTTCCTTCCTAGAAGATGCTGATAAGATTTGTGATCAGCAAGTTATTTCTAATTTTATGTAATCAGATTTTTGTTTTGAGAGGTTCTACTTTAGTTTGCAAAGTGATGACATAGAAATGGTTTATTCTTTTTTGTAAACTAATGATCAGTATGCTGATGTGTCAGGCCATGAGGTTAAGTTGGAATGTTTCAGACTTTTTCAGTATGGCATTGATAATGAAGAGTGTGATGCATTGATGTCACAAAGTGATCAGTATTTATGGCAGCTTGATGGCTTGGTTTTGTCAAGTGATAGTGAGTATGATGATCATATTTTACATGATATGCTGAAAATTGATCCTATTGTTTTTGACAAGTTGGATGAAAGGTGTAATTTCAGTTTGCCTCTGCTAGATGGAGATGAAAATCATTCATTTGATAGGGGTAGAAAATGATTAAAGTTTTGGGGCTTTGAGCCTTTTTGTAAATATTATAAATCCTTGTATAGTTGCTTTCCTTTTAGTTGTGTGTCTTTTCTTTCAATAAGAGGATTTCATGTTTCAAGAGTGAGAGGAAACCCTAGTTTGATCTTCTTTGGGTGGTCTTTTGTACTGGAATATTCTGAATTCTCTATATGCCCACATAGGGCACGTGTTCCTAGTCAGAGCCACTGTTGGAGCTCAAAAAATCTTAAATATGTTTTGAGTCCATACTTGCAAAATTTTCTCTAAGTGTCAGATTTATGCCTTGCAAGTCTTCAAAATGTGCCTAGTATGAGTGTGTAGAAAATAGGGCTTGTTGTTTTTCATGATGAGTCACTTGAATTAGGTGTTTATCACCTATCATTTGACATATTTAATAGCTTTGAGGTCCTAGTTTTCAGTTCTGATAAGTTTTTGAAGTGGCTATTTGAAGGTGTTTCCCAAAATCTGTATAAACTATGTTTCCAAAATTTCATTAAGTAGTCCACTTCAGAAGAGTGCATCTAATGACCAGTTGATGTTCATTGTATGGGGGTTGTTGCATCATGTTTTAGGAATGAGAGATAGTCTTCATACCCATTTTTAGCCCCTGATGAGCCCGTTTGATCACCTTGCCAGTGACATTCCATTTGCAGATTGTTAAATTTCTCTGAGTATGCCTAGTCCAGTTTTTTGAATGGCCTACTTTGGGCTCTTGTAGTTTGTACTCAGGTCAAGAGAAAATATAATTGAGGGTTGTCCTACATTTTAGACCGAGGTGTGACCTTCCCTTAATATTTTTAGATCTCTTCCAATCCATCTGGTTGCTTTCGTAAGCCAATTTCGAATCTAGTTTCTGCATAATTCACTGATTTAATCTTGAATATTTCTAACGAGCTGACTTTTGTGTTCAATTGTAATTGGCCTTGTCATCTTCTAATCGAGGTAGTTGTGGATTCATTTTCCTTTTATGAGAATGAATCATTATCCATGATTTCAGATCTTGGAGGTTTCAGTGAGTGAGTTTTCGAAGTCAACTATGAGGGTGACTTATGCAAATTGGCAGTGCAGATAGAATCAATGTTCCAAAGTGCCGAGTTGGGTGAGTGATAAATTTTGGCTCAAATATTTTTGAGCAATTTCCTTTGACATGTATACTTACATGTTGGAAGTCAATGTGAGTTTATGATGGTGCATTCCTATGAAGCCTTTTGATAAGTTTTCAAGGCCATTCCCGGAGGCCGATTGTGTTAATGGATAATTTTGCACAGAGGTAAAGAAGTTGTAGCTAGTGGATGACCTAGATATGCTTGCAATATGAGATGGCGGTTGCACAAATGGAGTTAATATTTTGGATGCTTTTGAAAATTTGGAAGGTGAGATTCTTTTAGCCAAGAATGGCAAGAGTGCATCATGTCCTCAAGAGACAACCTTCTTGTGTCGGCTTCTAGAAGCATGTGACTCACACATAATTGTTGCAATGCTTCCACAAATTAGGTAGAAAATGTGCTTATGACAAGGCATGCCTACACAATTAACATCATGAAAAATTAATAAAAACAATTTATTATCATCGTGCAAGAAATGAGGAATTGTCCTTAATTCTACGAGGGAGGCTGAGTGAAGATGCGGCTAGCAAACAGCTTCAAAATCATGATGACACCTTAAGAAATTAGAGACTTGTGAGCTGCAATAAATTCATTTCACTTGAAGCATAAGCATTATGTGAATGAGCATTAAAGCCTCAGCATGAGCATGCATAAGGAACCAATGTAGAGGAGTCTGTGAGGAAATCCAATAGGTAGTCAAATATTGCATAAGGGAAAGAAAAATATACGGTGCATAAGGTAACCCATAAGCTGCTTGCAACCAAGCATAGTATGTGCTGGCGAGAAGAAACAATTAAATGTGTACTAGTATGCAGATTAGGAAAAGGTATATGAATGTTTGAAGATGTGCATGAGGCTATGCGCACAAGAAGACATTGGTGTGTAAGAGTCTGGAGAGGACTCACATACCTTTCAAAGGGCATTGGCTTGTAGCCAAAGACAAAGGGAGTGCATGAGAAATCTAAGAATAACCAACACCTAGAGAAAAGAAAAGTGAGTGCCTTAACATTAATAAGCTAAGCACATGGTGCGTAATGCACATTGGAAGGTGTGTGAGTCTTTAAATGTTGGGTGCATGCCAGTTATGGAGGATGTTGCCTACAACCAAGCTTTGTGTATGCCACAAAAAATTCAAAATGGGTATTGTGTATTAATCCATAGAGTAGGAGGATTTAAGTATATGGAGGCTATGCATGAGTTTGTTGAGTGTGTGAATGCACTTGCAGGTAGCACACCATATTAGTTGCAAAGATTAGGTGTGTAAGCATGAAAAAGGGGCTACGCACTTAGCAAGGAAGACATTGCAGAGCATAAGCCAAGAAATAAGATAAAGAAATAGAAGCATGACATGCACAAGTAAGGAAGAAAGGAAAAATGTGAAGGGGTTGCATGTGGTTTTATCTCACATGCACCCAGATTTTGTCTTCAAGGGTATTTAAATACAAAGAGGCCAATGTAGAAGGTAGCGTAAAGAAAGGAGGTTAGAATGCCTTCTTCCCTTATGGGCCTACCCAGGATTGCATGCTAGTAGGGCACACTATGCAAGTTTTTAATGTGATATTTAAAAAAGGCTCACAAGTTTAATCCCACATTGCCTAGGTTTGGGAAATTTAAAATGTTTAAATGACCCAGTGCTCACTAAGTGATTTGAAGAAGGAGATGGAGGGTATGCATGTGTGCGTGCTCTGGAGGTGCCTCGAGAACCATGTTAGCAGACCAAAGACAAGTCAATTTTGCAAACAATTGGTGGCAAGCAAGACAAAGATATGACATGTGGAACTTGCATAATCGCTAGATAGGATGATGGTTAAGGCTAACATCTAGCAACCTAGCAGGTCGTTAGTCGCTAGGTCACCAAATCTTGGTGGTTAAGTCCCTAGCATCAACCGATTCAGAGAATACATGGTCACTGGTTCACGTGATGAAGTTCTGATTAGTGAAAACATTGCGAGATTGGGTGAACACACAGTCTTGTGATCGCCAGATCCTGGTAGTTAGTGAAAAGACATCAGGAGATAAAGAGACAAAGGCCATTCACATGATCACCAGAAAAAACCCATGGTAAGGAAGTAGAGCTAGAGATTTAGAGACAAAGCTTAGTTACCCATTCTCCAATTTTAACTATGGTTGAGTGATTCATTCTGAGATTCAAAGACTAAGGCATTCGCTTGATCTTTGAGTTTGACCAGGGTTAAAGAATTCATTTGGAGATCAAGAGACTAAGGTGATTCGCCCAATCTCCAAATAGAGGTAGTCAATGGCATGGTTAAATTTGTGCACTAATCAACCAGCAACAAATGTCAAATTTTGGTGGCTTCTATGTGTAAAGTGCAGGAAAATGAGCATAAAGGGTAGATTTAAAAGTGAATGCAGCTTTACAAGAATCACATAATATCTCCATAGTTCAAAATGATATTTTATGTTAAATGGACTGAGGCATTCATGGGGCATTTTTTCACAGGTAGAATCAAATCATTTCCTTGAGCTTGGATAATCAAGTTTGTTTGAGAAAATGATTGCAGACATGGTGGGTAGTTGAAGAAGATCAAATGGAGATCAAAATTAGAAGATAAATTGGAGGTATTGTGCAAAGAATGGACAGCTGTCAGTTGGTTGTAAATAACTTTTTTCTTCTATATCTCATATTTTCTTAATTGATACAAGGATGGTGAATTCAGGGCTGCAAGTATTGGTCTAATTCTTGTCTACTTTCATAGCTTTTTGTCATTGTAAATGTATTGAAGTAGTGGAATTTTAATGAGAGAACAATTGGATTCCATTTGGATGTCTGTTGATGTCTTCATGTGTTTCTATTTGAATATTTGTGTATTGAGTTTGTAAGGAAAATTTAGTACACTGGTTATAAGATAGCTGTAAAATTATTCTTGAGTTTCTTTCAAGGGAAGGGTAATTCTTGAAGTTAGTTTTAGAGGATTCAATAGTTGCATAATAATTTGATATCTGGATATGGGAATGAAAGAGTGAATTGTAAGGAATTTGACTTGGGTCCAGGGTGTGTCTCTATTGAGAGTTTTCTATGAATGTATGTTTACTTGACTCTTTGCCCTAGATTAGGCATCGGTCTCTACTTGTTTTGTAGTCATCACCATCAATCACAATTAAACCAGTTGTTTTATTTTATAGTTCATTCGGTTTGAATATTGAATATCTGTGTTCAAGACACTTAATCCACTAGAAGATTCACTATGAAGTAGTGAATCACAAGAGGTACACCTGCATGAGTCTGTGGAGCTCAAAGTGAAGAAGGACTTGGTCCTTGTTAATTGGTCTTTTCTTATTTGAATTGGGAGTTTAGGAATCATAGAGTTCCATTTAAGCACTTAGGGCTTGTGTTAAGATTCAGTAAGAAAAATCACTAACAAATTGGCGAGTCTACTTGGGAGGAAATAAAGGACAATTTTAAGATTCTATTTCCTTTCTTTGTTGAATTATCCCAGAGCCCAATCCAGTTTGGTTATAGAGTCAAATTTCAAAAAAATTGTTAAGTTTTCTCACCAAGTGTGAGTGGCGACTCTGATTTCTCTATTTGATCAATGTTTTCTTGTAATGAAAGTGTAATACATTTGTGATCCTAACAAATAGTTATACCCTATTAAGAAGTGTTGTGTTTGCTCATTTTAAAGGAAGGTTCAGATTTGAGAAAAGGTTCTCAGCTGACTCAAAATTTGTCCTCTGCAAAGAGGTGCCAACTCTATGAACTGTTTGAAAGGTGATTTGAAGGAGACTTCATATCATTATTTTGTATCAGCAACAACACTTCTAGGTAATCTTTTTATAAATCAAAAATAGTCCCTAAATAGGTGAACAAGTTAGTAGAGAAGAGGGAAAATTAATCTTGAAAGTTTAACTCATATTTCTGGATAAAAGTTTCAGTTTTTGTAAAGAGTATCCAAAATATGTTATGGCCTAATGAAGTTAGTGGTTGCATGAAGTCAAATGAATATGTTATCAAGAGAACAAGTAACATTGTTTTGTCAATATTTTAATATGGAGTTTCCAGTCTGTTAGGCCATTTTTATGTCATGCAAAAAATCTTTTCAAATGGCCTATTGCCTTGCAAGTTTCATGGTTTGTGTCATGTCCTATGCTCTTTTTGTTGTCACCTGGCCCTGGTTCAAACTGCATCTTCGATTTCATAGAGACCAAAAAGTTATTAAAATGTGAAGGTCCATGGGAAAAATTTAAAAATTTACCACAATGTCAAAAACCCACGGTGTTTTCGAAATTTCATGATGTTTTCGATCCTTTACCGATAACTTGCATTGTTTTCGACCCCTGTGCTTCCTACTTTTGTGCGCTTATCCTTTGATGTCAAAAACTCTGTGTGTTTTCGGTCTTCTGTTGTGTCGAAAACATTGTGTGTTTTCAACCCCGCACTAGTTCCCTGTTTGCTGGTATTTTCTCTAACTGCATAGGTGCGATGGGTGGTGGGCCCAGTTTTCAATGGCTCTTCTTTGATTAGCTATCGCATGGCCGCATGTCAGAATTCTCTGACATGCAATCATGCGACCGCTTGCCACCTGTCTGTGTGGGTTCGGTTCTTCGTATTGTTCATCTTGGCTGGCGGTTATGTCTCCATCCGTGACTTGGCAACTTGTGGTTATCTCTCGTTCACTGGTTTTTGGTGGTTATCCCCTTAGCATTTAGCGACCTGGCGTGCAATCAATTTCTCTTTAGTCATGCAATCTCCTAATTCTGGTAGTTAAGCGGCTAGCATCCAGCGACTTGGCGAATAGTTAGTCGCGTAGTCGCTGGATTCTTGGTAGTTAGTTGGTGGGGCCAGTGTTTCCAGCACATGGGCATTCCTGATTGGCCAGCGGGTGGTGATGTGGAGTCTTCCTATTGGTCTATATGATGATGTGGTGGTGTCTCAGTGAGGCTCGTGTTGATGATCGAAGATCTACGGTTGGTGTATGATCGCATGGAATATTCCTTACCCATGCGATCATGCGCCCATCATCCCATGTGGTGCCGATGGTTTGTTCACTTTGGGCCTGCTGGTAGATGTGGTGATGTGGCAGCCTTTGGTTGGCTGTCACATGATCGCATAGCCCATTCTTTGGCTATGCAATCATGTGACCGGCCGAAATGTGTCCTTGTTCGCAGTTGCAGAGTTGTGCCATGGTAGGTTCTGGTGATGGTTTCCGTGGCGGTGGCGGTTGTGTTGGCTAAGGTTGGCGGGTTGTCACATGTCTGCATAACCCATTTTCAGGCTATGCAATCATGCAACAGGGTGCCACATGTCCCTGGGGCCCATTGCAGCTATTTGGTGGGCTCTATGCAGTGGTGACGTGGTGGTTTCCGGTTGGACCTTGCTGGCGGGATGGTGAAGTTTGAACGCAGACCTAGGTGGGATTTCTTAGCGGTGATCATGACAGCTGGCGGGGTGAATGGTAGAGGCTTGTCGCATGTTCACATAACCTATCTCCAGGTTATGCGATCATGCGACCAAGCATAAATTTGAGCCTGTTTCCTATGGTGATGTGTTGTGGATGCGCGGTTGCACAACTGGGGG
The DNA here is from genome assembly GCA_027943335.1 of Chamaecyparis obtusa. Lineage (NCBI taxonomy): Eukaryota > Viridiplantae > Streptophyta > Pinopsida > Cupressales > Cupressaceae > Chamaecyparis > Chamaecyparis obtusa. The sequence goes on along the minus strand of BSBK01007035.1, from coordinate 612,190 downwards.
AAACGGTTGAAGAACATCGAGCCCACGTATTGCATGTAGCCATTTGTTTTTGAATTCAAATTTGCTAAGAGTTTGCAATGACAAGAAGGACTGGTCTTAAATGTGTTAGCGGCCTGATTGGATTGGTTTGGTTGTTGCGAAGTGGTCCAGGGGCTCTGTGGTTGATTTCAAGATGACTTTTGTACCTGGTGGAGTTTATTTTTGAGCTTGAAAAGTTGTTTGCAGGTGGCCGATTAGACTTATTTTAATAGGAAATTCTTAGTGCTCTATCCTGGCTCGTAGATTTTCATAATTGCTAATCTGTTGGAGATTTTCTCTCTCTGGATTACTTGGTTTCCTACCCCTGCATTAAGTTTTGATGTAATTTCTGTTGGGTGAAGCCCTAGCCCTAGCCCTAGCTGTCTATGGCTTGTTGCATTCTCTCTAAGAATTCCAAGGTAGCTAGGGGTATATGTAGTCAATTTTTTGACTTGGAGAGGGTTCTAAATTTTCTCAATTCTAGTGAAGGTTCTGTTCTACAGATTTCCCCTTTTCTCTACATATAGGGTGTTTTGTTTCCATTGTTGGCTCAGAGAATATAATACATGTTGCAGCAGATTTGTCTTATGTATGAGATTGCAACATACTTTTTCTTGTATTAGATTGTCTCCATTTTAATTTTGAATCATTAATCATACATCAAGGGTGTTTGATTTGTCTATTTTCATTGCCTAAGTGTTTGCAAGTGGAGTTATCTTCACAGGGATAACTGGTTCAAAGTTAGTGTTTAGATATGTATGGGCTGGGGTATCAAAGATGCATCATGCTTGTCTTCCAGTGGATGCTGGTTAATGTATTGTTTGTTCCTAGGTCTTTCTTTCGATAGGTGATAGCATATCTAGGTGCACAGGTGGTTAGGTAATGTATGATCTGGTCAGGGTGAGTGTGTTGTGTTCTTGTTTCATAGCTATCTCTTGTAGTAGGGTATTTGACTCTTTGGCCCATTGGATAAGGCACTGGTCTATCAGAGGCTTAGGGTATCTCAGAGGTCCCTTCAAATCATTTTAAAATCATTTCTTTTCAGTCCCACCCTTTCCTTTTATGTTGTTAGGATAGGTGTCTAGCTTTCAATCTCATTCCATGCAAGTAGGGCTATTGCATGAGACTTTTTATCATTGAGGTACAGGATACTTATAGGAGATTGACTGCTATTCTACATTAATCTGTCTGCAAGCCTTTGATTTTGTCATAAGGTGTCTTGAATGTGCAGACAAGGCAATACCCACCTGAGTGAATGTGGAGCTCAAAGAAGAAGGAGGATTTCTCTTTGTCCTCATCAATTAGTTTATTTTCCTTTTCAAGCTTGAGTGCCTAATCTGTGAGTCTAAGCCCAACTATTTGATTCAAGCTTGGTCCTGCAAGGAAAAGAGCCAACAAGATGGCGACTCTGCTGGGAAGAACATGATGAAAGCCTATTAAGGTCTCTGGTTACAGTTATTTTGCAGTATTCAACATCTTTTGACTAGATTGGTTTGGCCCATCTGAGTCACCAACAAGATGGTGACTCTGTTGGGGAGAGTCTAGAATAGAGTCAGATAAACAAAAGCCATTAACTAGATCTTCTCACTACATGCTGAGTGGTGACTCTAAGTTCTTTGTTTGATTAGTGTGTTTCCTAATAGACAGTGCATGTTACCTGGTGTAGTTTTGTGTTGGTTGGGAGTAGAAACAAAGAATACATTTTCCTCTCAAGGAGGTGGTGGCTCTGCATGACAAAGTATCTGATGGAGTTTCATGGTGAGCTCTAGATCTGCCTTGCCTTCCAATCAACATGCAAGGTTCTTGCTACAGATTTCCTAGGTATTTTTCAAGTTTTAAATGTCTCCATATTAAGTGGTCAAGCACAAAGAAAGGAGTAAGGTGTGATTAGAGGTTAGCATACTTCAAGTTCTCAGCTATAGTTTGGCATAATTTCATGGAAGTATTGCATTGATTGTAATGGATAGGATGAATAATGAGATTGCATTATTAGAATAGGGCATCCTTAGAGATTATATGACATTGGTAAGGCTGAATATGGGAAATAGAAAGGATCTATCCATATCCCTATTTTATGATAGATTTTATGGGGTGTATGATGAAATTCTTAAGGATGTTGAGTTTCCTGAATCTGAGTTCATTGGTTTATTCTTGGAGCTCTGTTTTCCTGAGTCAACCAGTTGGTCAGATGCCTTGTGGGAAGAGCATTACATATGTGTCAGAAATTGGATACTTAGTGATGGTAGCCTTGAGCTTGAGGATGCACTTAGGGTCATGTTCTTAAGTGCTGATGTTGAGAGTGATGAAGACAATGAGGGTGTGGTGTCTTCATATGAGTCAGATGCAACATGGGAAGAGGAAAGTGATGATGGAAGTGAACATTCTTTGGATAGTGAAGATGTTGAGGATGATTCATCCTCATGGTATGAAGATAAAGAGAAAATAATTTAATGTGATATCAGTGAGTCTTCATATGGCTCTAATTTTTCTTCATGTGCTATGAGTCTCCATAAGGTTGAGATGGGTGTTGATTTTAAGGTGTTTTCCAATCTTTTATATAGTGAAGAATTTGACTCTCTGCCCATTTTTTGTCATGATGTTCAACAAGGTGTATTGCATAGAGTTGTCAATCCTTTGTTTGAGGAGCATGCGGAGGTTTGAGATCCAGTTGATTCAGGGTGTTCATTCTCCATCTGTGGGTATCAATCTGACCATTCTTTCGAGGTCCAGCTGGTTACACCTGTGGAAATGCAAAGATAGGATTTAGATGGGGCCTTTCTGTAGGTAGAGTATGAGGCTTTTGTGTTTCCAGTTGATAGCATGCATGAGTCAGTAGGTGAAGATCAATTTCAGTATAGGGGTGCTGACCATTGGTATGCTGAATCATACTTTCATAGCGAGTAGGATGGAGAGAGTGCCAAAAGTTTTTACATGCACTATGAAGAAAGCTACTTTGTTCTTCCTGATATGCTGGTTGAACATGTTGATAGGCCTGTGGAGACAAATGAAAACAAAATGTTTGATGTGCAACATGAAGGAAGGAATGAAAATCAAGTTTTTGATAGAGGCAAGAACTAACTCTTGTTTGTTGCTGCAGATTTCTGTATAAAATGTACACTTTGTAAATATTCTTTCCCTTTTTTACTGTGTGTTTCTTTCCTGGCTTGTTCCCTGCATTTTTTGTGGTCCCTATCTTTTTGTCCAGTTGGAGGTCTGCCCTCCCAGAAATCCTAAATTCTCACATGGGCACAAGTTACCCATCGTCCCCAGACAGAGCCACTGTTAGGCCATTTTTATGTCATGCAAAAAATCTTTTCAAATGGCCTATTGCCTTGCAAGTTTCATGGTTTGTGTCGTGTCTTGTGCTCTTTTTGTTGTCGCCTGGCCCTAGTTCAAACTGCATCTCCAATTTCGCAGAGCCCAGAAAGTTATTAAAATGTGAAGGTCTACGGGAAAAATTTAAAAATTTACCACAGTGTCAAAAACCCATAGTGTTTTTGAAATTCCATGATGTTTTCGATCCTTTACTGATAACTTGCATTATTTTTGACCCCTGTGCTTCCTACTTTTGTGCGCTTATCCTTTGATGTTGAAAACTCTGTGTTTTCGGTCTTCTGTTATGTCAAAAACATTATGTGTTTTCAACCCCACACTAGTTCCCTATTTACTGGTATTTTCTCTAACTGCACAGGTGCGATGGGTGGTGGGCCCAGTTTTCAATGGCTCTTCTTTGATTGGCTGTCACATGGCCACATGTCAGACTTCTCTGACATTGGATCATGCAACCACTTGTCACCTATTTGTGTGGGTCTGGATCTTCCTGTTGTTCATCTTGGCTGGCGGTTATGTCTCCATTCTGTGACTTGGCGACTTGTGGTTATCTCTCATTCGCTGGTTTCTAGCAGTTATCCCCTTAGCATTCAGTGACCTAGTGGGCGGTCTATTTCTCTTTAGTCGTGCAATCTCCCAATTCTGGCAGTTAAGCAGCTAGCATCCAGTGACTTGGTGAATAGTTAGTCATGTAGTCGCTGGATTCTTGGCAGTTAGTTGGTGGGGTCGGTGTTTCCAGCACATGGGTGTTCCTGATTGGCCAGCGGGTGGTGATGTGGCATCTTCTTGTTGGTCAGTATGATGATGTGGCGGTGTCTTAGTGGGGCTCATGTTGATGATCGAAGATCTACGGTTGACGTATGATCACATGGAATATTCCTTACCCATGCGATCATGCGCCCAACCTCCGATGTGGTGCCGACGGTTTGTTCACTTTGGGCCCGCTGGCGGATGTGGTGATGTGGTAGCCTTTGGTTGGCTATCGCATGATTGCATAGCCTATTCTTTGGCTATGTAATCATGCAACCGGCTGACACATGTCCTTGTTCGTGGTTGCGGAGTTGTGCCATGGCAGGTTCCGGTGATGGTTTCCGTGGTGGTGGCAGTTGCATTGGCTAAGGTTGACAGGATGTCGCATGTCCACATAACCCATTTCTAGGCTATGTGATCATGCAATAGGGTGCCATGTGTCCCTAGGGCCCATTGTAGCTATTTGGTGGGCTCCATGTGGTGGTGAGGTGGTAGTTTTTGATTGGACCTTATTGGCGAGATGGTGAAGTTTGAACGCGGGCCCAGGTGGGATTTCTTAGCGGTGATCATGATGGTCTGTGGGGTGCATGGTATAGGCTTGTCGCATGTTTTCATAACCCCTCTCTAAGTTATGCGATCATGCGACCAAGCATAAATTTGAGCCTATTTCTTGTGGCAGTGTGTTGTGGATGCGTGGTTGCATGACTGGGGGAAACGGTTGAAGAACATCGAGCCTGCGCATTGCATGTAGCCATTTGTTTTCAAATTTAAATTTGCTGAGAGTTTGCAATGACAAGAAGGACTGGTCTTAAATGTGTTAGTGGCCTGATTGGATTGGTTTGGTTGTTGCGAAGTGGTCCAGGGGCTCTGTGGTTGATTTCATGATGACTTTTGTACCTGGTGGAGTTTATTTTTGAGCTCGAGAAGCTGTTTGCAGGTGGCCAATTAGACTAATTTTAATAGCAAATTCCTAGTGCTCTTTCCTGGCTCATAGATTTTCATAATTGCTGATCTGCTGGAGATTTTCTCTCTCTAGATTACTTGGTTTCCTGCCCCTGCATTAAGTTTTGATGTAATTTTTGTTGGGTGAAGCCCTAGCCCTAGCCCTAGCTGTCTATAGCTTGTTGCATTCTCTCTGAAAATTCCAAGGCAGCTAGGGGTATATGTAGTCAATTTTTTGACTTGGAGAGGGTTCTGAATTTTTTCAGTTCCAGTGAAGGTTCTATTCTGCAGATTTCCCCTTTTCTCTGCATATAGGGTGTTCTATTTCCATTGTTGGCTCAGAGAATACAATGCATGTTGTAGCAGATTTGTCTGATGTATGAGATTGTAGTATACTTGTTCTTATATCAAATTGTCTACATTTGAATTTTGAATCATTAATCATACATCAAGGGTGTTTGATTTGTCTGTTTGCATTGCCTAAGTGTTTGCGAGTGGAGTTGTCTTCGCAGGGATAACTGGTTTAGAGTTAGTGTTCAGATATGTATGGGTTGGGGTATCAAAGATGCATCATGCTTGTCTTCCAGTGGATGCTGGTTAATGTATTATCTTTTCCTAGGTCTTTCTTTGGATAGGTGATAGCATATCTGGGTGCACAGGTGGTTAGGTAATGTATGATCTGGTTAGGGTGAGTGTGTTGTGTTCTTGTTTCATAGTTGTCTCTTGTAGTAGGGTATTTGACTCTGTGGCCCATTGGATAAGGCACTGGTCTATCAGAGGCTTAGGGTATCTCAGGGGTCCCTTCAAATCATTTTAAAATCATTTCCTTTCAGTCCCACCCTTCTCTTTATGTTGTTAGGATAGGTGTCTGGCTTTCAATCTCATTCCATGCAAGTAGGGCTATTGCATGAGACTTTCTATCATTGAGGTACAGGATACCTATAGGAGATTGACTGCTATTCCACATTAATCTGTCTGCAGGCCTTTGGTTTTGTCATGAGGTGTCTTGAGTGTGCAAACAAGGCAATACCCACCTGAGTGAATGTGGAGCTCAAAGAAGAAGGAGGATTTCTCTTTGTCCTCATCAATTGATTTGTTTTTCTTGTCAAGCTTGAGTGCCTAATCTATGAGTCTAAGCCCAACTATTTGATTCAAGCTTGGTCCTGCAAGGAAAAGAGCCAACATAGTCTTCGTGGATCAAGATGATGTTTATAGATCTAAAAGTTTTTAGTCAGATTTAGAAAATTTTAATATTGAACTTCATTTGATAAATCAAAGAATCCAGCATAATTGCACAGTGATGTCAAGATGTGCAATAGGAGAAAGGAAAGAAGAATCTACATTGTCATACTACAAGAAATTTCTTTTAGCTTGTCGTGAATTTCCTGTGGGTCTTGATTTTCAAGAATCCCAATATGCTGAAATGTTTTTAGAACTTGGTATGCCTGAATCGGTCAGTTGGACTGCATCCTTTAGAAAGGAAGCACTTGAAAATGTTAAAGAATGGATAGATTCATTTGTAGATGTTGAATCTATTTGTCCTGAGGATGCTGACTCTTGTGATGCTGATAGTGTTGGTTATTATGTTGATAACTAACTCTAAGATTATCAAGGAGTAGAAGATGAATTTGCAATTGATAGTGACTCCCTTGAGTTTGTAGATTTTTTTTTTCTCACCATGATGTTAATGGTTCCTTGTTTCATCTTGATGATGTTTTGTGTGAACACGAATTATATGATTATAATGCAGATGATAGTTCCTCCAGTGATTACTTTTCTCAAGGTATTGTGAGATAGGAGATTTGATCCCCTATTTCAGGTGGGGAGGATATTTGCAGCACCATCAATTAAAACAAAGAGGTAGAGTGTGAAGTCCAGTGCTTACTAAGTAGTGAGAAATTTTCAGAACTCTTGGAAACTATGTTTCAGAGGTATACTCCTAAGTTTGTTTCTAAAATCCCATGCCCGGTAGATATAAGTTTTGACAAAGATGATATAAGTGATGGCATGATGTGTGAAACATTTATGGATGTCCCTTCTCCCATTTTTTATCATTAATATGATAGTACATATCATTATAATGAGTTTGATAATATTATATTTGATGAGTATGATGATGTGTGTACTAGTGTGGATTCAAATTTTCAAGAGCCTAATGTCAGTGGTTCTTATTTACATTTGATATTGGAAACTATGATAAATCTGAATGTGTTTTCTTAGATTTACAAATGACTAATAATTCACTCACTAACAGTGCTTGTTCCTTTCTAGATGATGTTAATAAGATCTGTGATCAACAAGTTGTTTCTAATTTTATGCAATCAAATTTTTTTTTTGAGAGGTTCTACTTTATTTTGCAAAGTGATGACATCAAAATGGTTTATTATTTTTTGCAAACTAATGATTAGTATGCTGATGTGTCCAGCCATGAGGTTGAGTTGGAATGTTTCCTTTTTCAACATGGCATTAATAATCAAGAGTGTGATTCTTTGATATCACAAAGTGATCAGTATTTATGGTAGCTTGATGGCCTGGTTTTTTCAAGTGATGGTGAGTATGATGATCATATTTTACATGATATGCTGAAAATGGATCCTATTGTTTTTGACAAGCTGGATGAAAGGTGTAATTTCTGTTTACCTCTGCTAGATGAAGATGAAAATCATTTCTTTGATAGGGGTAAAAATTGATTAAACTTTTGGGGCTTTGAGCCTTTTTTTAAATATTGTAAGTCCTTGTATAGTTTCTTTCCTTTTAGTTGCGTATGTCTTTTGTTTCAATAAGAGGGTTCCCTATTTCAAGAGTGAGAGGAAAGCCTAGTTTGATATTATTTGGATGGTCTTCTGCACTGAGAGATTCTAAATTCTCTGTATGCCCACATGGGGCACACATCCCCATTCAGAGCCAATGTTAGAGCTCAAAAATTGTGAATATGTTTTGAGTCCATACTTGCAAAATTTTCTCAAGTGTCAGATTTATGCCTTGAAAGTTTTCAAAAGGTGTCATGTTTGAGTGCATAGAAAATGGGGCATGTTGTTTTTCATGATGAGTCACTTGAATAGGGTGTTTATCACCTATCATTTGATATATGTAATAGGTTTGAGGTCCTAGTTTTCAGTTCTGATAAGTTTTTGAAGTGGCTATTTGAAGGTATTTTCCAAAATCTGCATAAACTGTGTTCCAAAAATTTCACTAAGTAGCCCACTTCAGAAGAGTGCATCTAATGACCAGTTGATGTTCATTGCATTGGGGTTGTTGCATCATGTTGTAGGAATGAGAGAGAGTTTTCATACCCAATTTTAGCCCCCCATGAGCATGTTTGATCACCTTGCCAGTGCCATTCCATTTGTAGATTGTTAAGTTTCTCTAAGTATGCCTAGTCCAGTTTTCTGAATTGCCTAATTGGGGTCCTATAGTTTGTACCCGGGTTAAGGGAAAATACAATTGAGGGTTTTCCTACATTGTAGACCTAGGATTGACCTTCCCTTAATATTTTTACATTTCTACCAATCCGTCCGGTCACTTCCCTAAGCCAATTCTGAACCCAGTTTCTACATAATTCACTATTTTAATCCTAAATATTTCTAACGAGCTGACTTTTGTGTTCAATTGTAATCAGCCTTGTCATCTTTTGATCAAGCTAGTTTTGGATTAATTTTCCTTGTATTTGAATGAGTCATTATCCAAGATTTCAGATCTTGGAGGTTTCAGTGGGTGAATTTTCGAAGTCAGCTCTGAGGGTGACTTTTTCAAATTGGTAGTGCAGATAGAATTAATATTCCAAAGTGCCAAGTTGGGTCAGTGATAATTTTTTTCTCAAATATTTTTGAGCAATTTCCTCTGAAATGTGTACTTAAACATGTTAGAATTCAATGTGATTTTCTGATGGCGCATTCCTATGAGGCCTTTTGATAAGTTTTCAAGGCCATTCCCAGAGGCCGGTTGTATTAATGGTTAATTTTGCAGAGAGGTAAAGACGTTGCAGCTAGTGGATGACCTGGATATGCATTTAATATGAGGTGGCATTTGCACAAATGGAGTTAAGATTTTGGATGCTTTTGAAACTTTGGAAGGTGAGATTCTTTTAGCAAAAAATGCCAAGAGTGCATCATGTCCTCAAGAGACAACCTTCTTATGTAGGCTTCTGGAAGCATGTGACTCACACATAAGTGTTGCAATGCTTCCACAAATGAGGTAGAAAATGTGCTTATGACAAGGCATGCGTCCACAATGAACATGATGAAAAATTTAATAAAACAAATTGATTCTCATCGTTCTAGAAATGAGGAATTATCCTTAATTCTGTGAGGGGGGCTGACTAAAGATGAGGCTAGCAAACAACTTCAAAATCATGATGACAACTTAAGGAATTAGAGACTTGCAGGCTGCAATAGATGCATTTCACTTTAATCATAAACATTTTGCAAATGTGCATTAAAGACCCAACGTGAGCATGCATAAGGAACTAGCATAGAGGAGTGTGTGAGGCAATCCAAAAGGCAGTCAAACATTTGTAAGGGAAGACAAAATATATGGTGCGTAAGGTAACCCATAAGCTTCTTGCAACTAGGCATGGTACATGTTGGCCATAAGAAACAATTAAATGTGTACTAGTATGCATATTAGGAAAATGCATATGAATGTTTGAAGATGTGTGTGAGGCTGTGCACACAAGTAGGCATTGGTGCGTAAGAGTCTGGAGAGGAGACTAGCAAACAGCTTCAAAATCATGATGACACCTTAAGAAATTAGAGACTTGTGAGCTGGAATAGATACATTTCAATTGAAGCATAAGCATTATGCGAATGAGGATTAAAGACCCAGCATGAGCATGAATAAGGAACCAGCGTAGAGGAGTGCATGAAGCAATCCAATAGGTAGTAAAACATTATGTAAGGGAAAACAAAATGTATGGTGTGTAAGGTAACCCATAAGCTGCTTGCAACCAAGCATGGTACGTGCTGGCCAGAAGAAACAATTAAATGCCTACCACTATGCAGATTAGGAAAAGGTATATGAATGTTTGAAGATGTAAATGAGGTTGTGTGCACAAGAAGACATTGGTGTGTAAGAGTCTGGAGAGGACTCATGTACCACTAAAAGGGCATTGGCTTGCAGCCAAAGACAGAGGGAGTGCGTGAGATGTCTAAGAATAACTAGTGCCTACAATAAAGAAAACTGAGTGCCTTAACATTAATAAGCCAGGCACATGCTGCATAATGCACATTTGAAGGTGTGTGGGTCTTTAAATGTTGGGTGCATTCCAGTTATGGAGGAAGCTGCCTACAACCAAGCATTGTGCATGCCAACAAAAATGTAAACTAGGTGTTGTGTATTAATCCATAGAGCAGGAGGCTATAAGTATATGGAGGCTATGTGTGAGTTTGTTGAGTGCCTGAATGCACTTTTAGGTAGCGCACCATATTAGTTGCAAAAAGGAGGTGCGCAAGCATGAACAAGGGGCTACGCACTTAGCAAGGAATACATTGTAGAGCATAAGCCAAGAAATAAGACAAAGAAATGGAAGCATGGCACACGTAGGTAAGGAAGAAAGGAAAAATGTGAAGGACCTGCATGTGATTTTATCCCACATGCACCCAGATTTTGTCTTCAAGGGTATTTAAATACAAAGAGGCCCTTGTAGAAGGTAAAGTAAAGAAAGAAGGAGATAGGTTGGTCTTTGGCCTTGTGGACCCACCCAGATTTTCATGCCATCTAGGCACACTATGCAAGTTTTTAATGTGATATTTAAAAAAGGCTCATAAGTTTAATCCCACATTTCCCAGGTTTAGAAAATTTTAAATGTTTAAATGACCCAGTGCTCACTAATAAGTGATTTGAAGAAGGAGCTGGAGGTGCCTTAGGAACCATGCCAACAGACCAAAGACAAGTCAATTTTGTAGACAGCTGGCAGTGAGGAGGATGGAGATATGACACGTGGCAGTCAGTCATGTAATCGCTAGATAGGATGGCGGTTAAGGCTAACATCTAGTGAACTGGTGGGTGGTTAGTCTCTAGGTCACCAAATCTTGTCAATTAAGTCCCTGGCATCAAATGATTCAGAGAATACATGGTCACTGGTTCGCGTGATGAAGTTGCGGTTAGTGACAACATTGTGAGATTGGGTGAATACATAGTCGTGTGATTGCCAGATCCTAGAAGTTATTGAAAAGACTTCCGGAGATCAAGAGACAAAGGCCATTTGCATGAGTGCTAAATAAAACCCATGGTAAAGAAGTGGATCTCGAGACTCAGAGACAAAGCCTAGTCTCCCATTCTCCTAGTTTAACTTTGGTTGAGTGTTTCATTTGAAGATTCAGAGACTAAGGAATTCTCTTGATCTACGAGTTTGACCAGGGTTAGAGAATTCATTTAGAGATCAAGAGACTAAGGAAATTTGTCCAAACTCTAGATAGAGATAGTCAATGCCATGGTTTAATTTGAACACTAATCAGCCAGTGACAAGTGTCAAATTCTGGTGGCTTCTATGTGTAAAGTGCAGGAAAATGAGCATAAAGAGAAGATGTAAAAGTGAATGTAGATTTAAAAGAATTAAATAATATCTCCATAGTTCACAATGAGCTTTTATTTTAAATGGACTAAGGCATTCACGGGGCATTTTCACAGGCAGAATCAAATCATTTTCTTGAGGTGAGAGAATCAAGTTTGTTTGAGAAAATGATTGCAAACATGATGGGAAGTTGAAGAAGATCCAATGGAGATAAAAATTGGAGGTATTTTGTGCAAAGAATGGATAGCTATCAATTGGCTGTAACTGACTTCATTCTCCTATATCTCAAATTTTCTTCATTGTTATAGGGATGGTGAATTCAGGGCTGCAAGTAGTGGTCTAATTCTTGTCTACTTTCACAGCTTTTTGTCAATGTAAATGTATTGAAGCAAATAAATTTTAATGAGAGAACAGCTGGATTCCATTTGTATATATGTTGATGTCTTCATGTGTTTGTATTTGAATCTTTGTGTATTGAGTTTGTAAGGCAAATTAAGTACATTGGTTATAAGGTAGCTGTGAAATTGTTCTTAAGTTTCTTTCAAGGGAAGGGTAATTCTTGAGGGTAGTTTCAAAGGATTCAATAGTTGCATAAGAATTTGATGTCTAGATATGGGAATGAAAGAGTGAGTTGTAATGCATTTCACTTGGGTTTAGGGTGTGTCTCTTTTGAGAGTTTTCTGTGAATGTATGTTTACTTGACTCTTTGCCCTAGATTAGGCACTAGTCTCTACTTGTTTGGTAGTTATCACCATCAATCAAAATTAAACCAATTCTTTTATTTTACAGTTCATTTGGTTTGAATATTGAATATCTATGTTCAAGACACTTAATCCACTGGAAGATTCACTGTGAAACAGTGAAGCACAAGAGGTACACCCGCCTGAGTTTGTGTAGCTCAAAGTGAAGAAGGACTTGGGCCTTGTTAATTAGTCTTTTCTTTTTTGAATCAGGAGTTTAGGAATCATAGAGTTCCATTTAAGAACTCAGGGCTTGTGTTAGGATTCAACAAGAAAAATCACTAACAGGTTCTCCTAGATTTATATTTTTAACTCCACATAATTATGCTAAATGGAAAAATAGAGCATCGAGTAAAATGATGGAAAAACATTTAATTGGCTATATTGATGGAACCATGGTTGCACCATCTAATTTGAAGGATCTAAAATAATAATTAATAACAATAGAATTTTGATTTGTACTTTGATGAAGTATGTACATGATGATCTTTTCTTCCATATTGAAAATTGTAAATAGTCAAGGAAGCTTGGGATAAGTTTGCTACCTTGTATACTAAAGTTGACAAAGCTATGGGTTTTGAACTTGATGAAGATATAATAAAATTGGATTCTAAGTATTTTGACATAATCCAAGACTATATCACCAAGGCACATGAGCTAAGGTCAATTGTTAAGCATTGTGGAATTAACATAGAGGATGAAAAATTAATCAACAATTTGATGAGAAAAATTCCACCAGAGTATGTCAAATTTGTTTCTAGCTTCAATACCCACAAGTTGAATTTGGGTTCTTCATACACCACACCTTCATTTGAAGCCTTCATAGAGATGCTTATGGTATAAAAAACTTTATCATCATGGGGACTATCAAGTCTTCAAAGTCTATGGAATTGGTGGCTAATCAAGGGAATCAAGGAAAAAAGAAGCAGAACAAGTGGCAACACAAGAAACAACAAGAGAAAGAGAAATCCACCTCCTCATGTTCCAAGGAAACAATAAGGGGAAATCATACAAGGGTTTTCTCACTTGTGCATATTGCAAGAAGAATAGACATGAAGAAAATCATTGGTACAAGAAGGAAATAGGTAAACTCAAGAATCTTCTTAGGAAGAATAAAATAGGTCTACCTTCAAGAATGACTAGTTCATCCTCTTCTTTACATTCATATTTTGATCAAGGAAAGGATCACAAAAAGGATAAGGCTAAAGGTCAAGCTTTATAACTTGCTACCTCAAGTCATGATTCAGGGATATGGCTTCTAGATTTAAGGTCTACGCATTATATGGCATCTTCACAGTCTATGTTTTATTTATTTAAGCCTTGTCCTATGTCACCAATTTTGATGGGAAATTATACTTACATGAATGTGATTGGGAAAGGAACTATTGATAAAGGGGGGGGACCTTCTAGAATGTTCAATACATCATGTGGAATCTTTGTCTAGGTTTACATATCAATCTATTATTTTTCTTTGTCTTGTGTGAACCTTCTAGCATGTTCTATCCATCATGTAGAATCTTGGTCTAGGTTCACATCTCAATCTATTCTTTCTTGGTGGAGATCTCTTGATTTTTTGGGTTAGAGCTATATGTTCTTTATGCTAACAAATAATATGAGTTTTTGGATCTTGTGAAGCCTTCCCATAGTTTTTGGATCTCATTAGCACATTATTTGATGATCTTATTCTCATGGAAAACCTCATTTTGTGATCACACTTCATTCCCTATTAATCTGTGGGCATTCTTCTTATATTTGGGTCCTTTCCTCTTTGTTGTAATACATTTCTTCATCTTTGGAGAATGGGATCTTTTCTGGCAGACTTGTGGCTTACGAACTTCTACAAATTGTAGCATTTGTTCCTTAGTTAGGTAGCTTGGTAGTAGCTCAAATATATCTCTCAATAGTTAGTCTTTTTAAGGATAACATCCAATATGGATCTATATTTATTATTTTAATTATGTATGTATGCCTCAAGTGTAATTCGACATGTTTTTGGGAAAATATGATGTAAATCTTTAAATTTTAGATAATACGAAGGCCTAAATGGGTATGTATTATGTTCATTCATGATGTTAGTATTGATTATTTTCCCATGTGTACTTGGTTTGTATGGTAGGAATATTCTTTTGGGGAAACTCCTACCATGAATCCATCATCTTTCCTTTCATGCAATTTCATTTCTATTTTGAGGTTGATTCCTCAACTAGGGTTTGACTAAGGGTGACCCCACAATAGTGGTTACACTTTTTTGGACATGTTGATTTTTACTGAAATAAAACATTTTTAATAAAATATGATGATTTAAGCCTTGAGAGGTTCCATTTGAAGGAATTAATTACAAATGGTTAGCTCAAAGCCTCTTAGATAAAAAAAAAACATTGATATAACATCTATACTCCTCATTCATACCTACAATGGAGTCTCCTTCGCACCTATTCAAATGCTAACAAAAAATCACTTTTGACTTTATCTTTTGGAAAATCAAATGAATCAATTTGGAAAACCTATCAATGTAGTAAGGTACTACTGAGAAAAATATTTCCAATTATTATAATGTTAATATATATTAATTTTATTACGACTTTGTATTTTTAGTTTTACTAAACATAAATATTTCACCGTATGTCTACCTCTATGTTTGACGCTTATGGAAAAATAGTAAATGGGAGAAAAAAAATCTAAAAAATATCTATGCCCTAAGTATTGAAGTTCTCTTTCTATCAAGAAAAATAAAAATGAAATTGGACAAATACACAAGTTATAAGCTATGTAGTCAAGGTATGTCAAAATTATGGTTTGGTCAACTTAAAACGTTAATAAAATATGAAATAATCATGATAATGTCATCAAATAAATTGCATGCCCTCTGTATGGATGTTAAAAAACTAAATTTGAAAGAATCACATTGATATCTATTTTAGAAAAAAGTTATGCTCTATGAAAATAATGTAACTCTTTGAAAATGACATTTTTAGCAACATACCAGTTTTCATGGGAGAAAGAAAAAACCATTCAAATCAATTTAAAAATAAAAATAAAAAATATATTTATAATCTAGATAGAAAATCCTAAAAGAATCTAATTTAATTCATCTTCTTATTTCAAATGGTTTAACGACAATGTGCATTTGAATCTGAAAGTTTTTTTTTCAAAATGTAAAGTTCAGTGTCCGTTCAGGCAAAAAAGTGTAACTTGTGGGTTCACCACTAAGGAAAATCATTTTTTGGAAAATACTTTTCTCATTTTTTATATGCAATAATAGGTTGCATTTTGTACTATCTCAAATCTATAAAGTTCATGACCTCACAGACAATCTGCAACTATGTTCAATCAAAAGTGCAGGGAATAGGTCACCCCAAGAGACCTCTCTTCCAAACAAGTTTAGAAAGCTAACATCTTGCCTCCTAAACTACATCAAATTGAAATCATAGGTTAGTTGCATCCTTTGGTTTCTATTTATGCATATGTACAAAGAGGTCTATTTTCTATCAATGTGTGTGCACATAAAGTTAATCATTTCCTCCATTTCATTTTAGTTCTCATATCTCCTTATTAATCATCCATATTAGTGAAGGAATCTTGATACCATGTACTGATTGGATCCTTTTAAGCCTATTGGGTTATCTTTTCTTTCTCATGTATGATAGGAAAGAGGATTGATCCCTCTTAATAACTCCTTCATTTTCTTATTGTATATTGCGGTCATGCTATTATTGATTATAGAGAGTTTAAGAAACATGTTAGTGAGATTTTTCATATTGGATTTGTTCTCAAAACATTTTATATCAAAAATTTCTCCATATTTTACCTATCATGTAATTTCATAATATCTTATCGCCTATTATGTTGCTCCTCACCATGTGACAATATTAGCTTACCTTTGGAGGCTCATTGTGATTCATAGTGGTATAATTTCATGTGAAATCATACTTGGCTAGCAACATAATATCCTATTTATTCTTCTATGTACACATGGGGCCAAGAATAGTTTTCAAATTGGCTTCTCCTTCTTTAGGATCCACATTTCCATTTTTATTTTATTTTATTAAATGGATATCATTTCTTGCATAGAATTGTTTATCCTTCATTAGGATTTTAACCTTGATTGT
Organism: Chamaecyparis obtusa; assembly: GCA_027943335.1. Lineage (NCBI taxonomy): Eukaryota > Viridiplantae > Streptophyta > Pinopsida > Cupressales > Cupressaceae > Chamaecyparis > Chamaecyparis obtusa. Next base: position 595,790 of record BSBK01007035.1, on the reverse strand, counting down.
AGGTGCATATCCTTGACTAGGAACTCTTTCTTTCTTTAAATTATATATCTTATAGAAATAAAATATCCTTGGTGTTAAACATGTTCAGTCCTTCATCAAGAATATATCTCATAGCAATTGACAAGGTGTGTACTCTTGATATCCTTCCTCGTTAAAAGTGTTGAAGATGCCAAATTTATTAAAGATATCAATTTTGGAGGTAGATATATTTAGGAAAAAATCTCTTTCTTCCTTTTTGATGATAACATATCCTTGAAGCCCTATCCCTTTACACATTTTGCAAGACATCTTATTTACAACTATTTATTCCTTATTTAAAGATCATATTCTTTTTAAGGGTATCCTTCCTAGGTTGGAATATATAAATTTTTTCTTAATGATATGTCCATGGAGGTAAATATGTCTATCCTTGATATGTATCTCTATCTTCCTTGAGATATCAACATAGAGGTATGTTGACATCTTAAGTGGGGACATATAAGGCCTCCTCATTTCTTGTTCTTGGTGTCACTGCAACACTCACTTTGTAGTTTCATAATCAAACTTTTTCTTGTCCAAACTACCACACCCATTTTGTAACTTATCATATTTTAATGCATATTAGAATGCTCATTTTAAAGTCTCATATTTTGGTGCATACCCTAACACTAATTTGCAGTCACATTTTCAGACTACTTAGTAAAATGAGTTTTTGTTTTGGAATCTTTGTATTTAGTGCATTCTGTAGAACCCATTTTGTAGTCACATTTTCAATATTATTTACAGAATATAGATTTTCCTCTTTGTAATATTTTGTAGTGTGATTTAGCTAGAATAAGGCACCTTTGTAGGTTTATTTAACTCTCTTTTTCTAACATATACCACACAAAATAATACAACTTTTAATACTATAGAATCTATGCCTCTTCCTATATATCATGGATAGCCTAGCATAACACAACTTGCTAACTATTAGAATCCATGATAGAATCCTAAACAACCCAACATACTACACCATGGTAGCCAATGGAATTTATGGTTCAAAAACTCCCATGGATCCATAGAATAAAATATCTTGCTAGTTGTTGGATTATGACATCTTCTCTCATCAAGTGGTGTATTCTCTTTCACTTTCTATAGGTCTACTTGTGGTATTGCAAAAATAATTCTAAGAATTATATTAGTGGTTGAAATATTTTGGTTATAGATATATCTCCAAACTTAGTTGGCTTGGAGCCTTTCGCTTTTGTACTAACCCCTTTTACTGTCATTCATTTTCCTATTAATTTCCATTTTACCCTTTTTTATGTTTTTATCTATTTAGCCTTGTATTTCATGTGTCCTCCCTTTGATGTTGTTGTATGGGTTAGGATTGTAGCCTTTGTGGTCTCTCTCTCTCTCTCTCTCTCTCTCTCTCTCTCTCTCTCTCTCTCTCTCTGATGCAGGAGCATCCTGGGTGTAAGAGCAACCTTGCATCACCCAAAAATATTTCTATTTTTGAATTCAATAAGGGCTATCCCGTGCAGAGCTGCTATTTATGGAAAGTTACTATTTTTGGTAATTTTCGTATGTGCTCAGAATTATCTGATTTCTTTCTTGGAGGTTCATTTTGGTCATATAAGTCTGCCAGTAAAGTTTCATTGCCAGATCAAGTGTATATTGGGAGATATTGAAGGTTTTCGGTATTGGCAGCAGGGTACAGAAACTTTGGACTCAGTTTTGAAGGCTTTAGAGGCCCCGGATGACGTTGAAAATTTGGGTGATGGGCGCTTGTGCTAGTCAAGCCTGTAGAGCGCTTCGTGGCGTTTCCAAAATGGGGTTATAATAGCCGATCGGGTCAACTGGTGATGACTTATGGTCTTCGGAAGTTGGGCCACCCGAAATGGCAGAAAATAATTTTCTTCAAAATTTCTATTCGGGTTTCAAAGGTTATCTTGAGCCGACTATGATGTAATAAAATGTAAAATAAAATAATTCTAAGTTGGTCGGCCTTATTGGCTAAAATTCTGGAACCTTCCCAGGCGGTGAAAAATTGCCTATATAAGGAAGGCTGTATTATTGTCTTAGGCAGTTCAGAATAGTTCTGGGTAGTAGATCTGGGTATTGATTCGAAACTTTGTCCTAAAGAATATTGTAAGGGAATGCCCATGTGGCTTTGCATATTGTAATTCTGAAAGTTTGTAATTCCACATTTGTGGAGATAATAAGAAGCCAATTTTCTGTTCTTGCATATTATTGTTGTTGTTTCTCTATTTCTGTTATGTGTTTGTGGCATTAAGGGGAGCACCCTTCATCAGGTGGTATCAGAGCAGGTTTTCTTGAGTGTGTAAATAGATCGCCGACTGTGAGGCAGTTTGCACCAGGACCGTGGCTAGGGTTTCAGCGTGCATCATGAAAATGCCTCCACGAAGAGAACGTGGCGGAAGAGCTGGTGTTGTAACACCTGAGGTTAGAGAGCTGCAGAGACAAGTGCGAGCATTGCAAGAAGAGATTCACAGAGGAATGAATCTTAATGTCAGAGATGAAAGCGAGGATGAAGCCGAAGAAGAATATCAAGCAGGAGAAGTTGAAATTGTGAACCAGGAGGAAGAAAGACTTTTTCGGGCGATTTCCAAGATTGGGAAAAGACCTAAGATTGAGGTTCCTACATTTTCTAGAAATCTTAACCCAGAGGAATTGATCGACTGGATCAATGAATGTGAGGAATATTTTGAGTACGAAGATGTTGAGGATCCTGATAGGGTCAAATTTGTGAAGGCCAGATTGAAAGGTCATGCGAAGATTTGGTGGCAAGAAATTCAATTAGAGCGAAATAGAAGAGGGAAAGATAAAATCACAAGATGGGATCGGATGGTGGATAAATTGAAGCGATAGTTCATTCCTGTTGATTATGAGCTTGACCTACTGAAGAAAATGCAGAGTTTGAAGCAAGCGGGAAGATCTGTTCAAGAGTATACAGAGGAGTTCTACCGACTTCTCATCAGAACAGGCCATGCAGAAGCTGATAAGGAGAAAGTTGCCCAATACCTTAATGGCTTAAGGCCAAGCATTCAGGAGGAGTTGAATCTGGTTCGAATGAACAGTATTGAAGAGGCATACCAGTTTGCCCTAAAAGTAGAGGAAAAGCTGAACAAGAAGTTTGAGAGCAGACAAAATGGAAGAGGTCGTGGTGGACGATCTGGTGGACGGTCATATGGTGGCCAAAATGAAGATCTGAAAAAGAAGGATGAGGCCAGTAGCAGTCAGAATCAGCGAGGAAATAATTCCAATCATTTCCAAGATCAGAATAATAGAGATCAGAGAGGAAGAGGAAGAGGACAAGGATCTGGAAGAGGTGGCTTCCGTGGAACATGTTTTCACTGTGGAGAAGAAGGTCATAGAGCATTTGAATGTCCTCAGCGCCAAGGCAGAATAGACAAGAGAAATGAAGGCTAGGCCAGAGTTGCACATGTAGATGAAGATGCCAGATCATCAAATTCTGAAGATGCTGAAAGAGGAGAAACGTTGATTAACAGAAGAGTCATGTTGAGTGGTGAGAATGAACCTGAGCAAAGGAGGAGCTTGTTTCGCACCAGGTGCAAGTGTGAAGGTAAATGTTGTGATGTGATTATCGATAGTGGAAGCACTGACAATTTGGTGTCAGAAGAGATGGTGACAAAGTTGAAGCTCAAGAGACAGAAACACCCACATCCATATCAGATTGCCTGGGTACAGGATGACCACAAGGTCATGGTCAATGAACAATGTCTGGTGAAGTTCAAGATTGGCGGATACCAAGATGAGGTACTGTGTGATATCATATCTATGGATGCATGTCATATGTTCTTGGGTAGACCATGGCAGTTTGACAGATGTGCTGTACATGATGGCCATGCAAATACCTATTCCCTGACAAAGGATGGAGTGCGACATAAGCTAAAACCATTGAAGGAGACCGAAGAAAAGGTATGTGGTAATGCAAGGATAACTTTTGTTGATGGAAGAAATTTCCTAGATGGTATGAGGCATGAGCATTTATGTTTTGCTTTAATTCCAAAAGCTGGTAAAGAGGAAGTAGAAGATGTTCCTGTAGAAGTTGCAGATTTGTTGAATGAGTTTCAGGATATTGTATCTGATAACATGCCTGATGGATTACCACCAATCAGAAAGATCAGTCATCAGATGGACTTGATCCCAGGAGTGAGTTTGCCGAATAAGGCAGCACACAGAATGACACCTGCAGAAAGTGAGGAGTTGAACAGACAAGTGCATGAGTTGTTACAGAAAGGATTCCGTGAGAGTCTGAGTCCCTGTGCTGTACCAACGGTATTAGCACCAAAGAAGAATGGAGAATGGAGGATGTGTACAGATTCTAGGGCAATAAACAAGATCACAATCAAGTACAGGTTTCCATTGCCACGAATGGATGATATTATGGACTGTTTGAGTGGAGCTGTGTATTTCTCAAAGATAGATCTGAAGAGTGGATATCATCAGATTCGGATCAGAGAAGGAGATGAATGGAAGACTGCCTTCAAGACAAAGGAAGGACTGTATGAGTGGTTAGTCATGCCTTTTGGGCTAACCAATGCACCGAGCACTTTCATGCAGCTCATGAACGAGGTTCTGAAAGAATTTCTGGGTAAGTTTGTCATTGTTTACCTAGATGATATTTTGATCTTTAGTAAGATATTGGATGAGCATATGATGCATATTCGTATGGTATTTGAGAAGTTGAGAGAAGAGAAATTGTTGATTAATTTTGAAGAAGTGTAGTTTTGTGAAGAAAGAGTTGGTGTATTTGGGGTTTGTAGTTTCAGGAGAAGGTCTAAAAATGGACCTAGAGAAGGTACAGGCTATCCTTGAATGGCCTACTCCAAGGAGTGCTAATGAGGTAAGATCTTTTCATGGTTTGGCTAGCTTTTACAGAAACTTTATCAAAAATTTTAGCAGTATTTGTGGTCCCTTGACTGAAACAATGAGAGGGGATAGAAAAGAGTTTAAGTGGACTAATGGGGCAGAAAAGAGTTTTCAATTGTTGAAACAAAAAGTTACAGAACAACCCATTTTAGCACTTCCAGATTTTAATAAGGTGTTTCAAGTAGATTGTGATGCTAGTGGTACTGCAATAGGAGCTGTTATGAGCCAAGAAGGTAAACCTATTGCTTATTTCAGTGAGAAGTTAAATGATGCCAAAAGAAAATATTATGTTTATGATCAGGAATTTTATGCTATAGTTCAGGCATTAAAGAAGTGGAGACATTATCTGCTTCCTAAGGAGTTTGTTTTGTATACTGATCATCAAGCTTTGCAATATTTGAATAGTCAAGGAAAGTTGAATCAGAAGCATTTGAAATGGGTTGAGTTTTTGCAGAGTTATACATTTGTTTTGAAACACAGGAGTGGAAAGTCTAATAAGGTTGCAGATGCTCTTAGCAGACGGCAATTATTGATGACAGAAATGTAGATTGAAGTGGTTGGGTTCAAGGAACTCAAGAATTTGTATCCAGAGGATCCTGATTTTGGTGAAGCTTGGAAAGCTTGTACAGAACCTGTTACTCTAGACAGGACGAAATGGTTGGATTTCATCATCCAGGATGATATGCTATTCAGAGGGAGTCAGTTGTGCATTCCACGAAGTTCTATTAGGGAGAATCTCATCAAGGAGAAGCATAGTGGAGGATTGGCTGGACATTTTGGTCGTGATAAAACCCTTGGTTTGGTTAGTGAGAATTATTATTGGCCACAGTTGCAGCAAGATGTGAAGAAGTTTGTATAGAGTTGCAGAGTATGTCAGATGGCGAAAGGAGTGAAGCAGAATACAGGATTGTATCAGCCATTACCTGTACCAGAGAAGCCTTGGGAGGATATCAGCATGGACTTTGTTCTTGGTTTACCGAGGACTCAGCGGGGACATGATTCAATTTTTGTAGTGGTTGATAGATTTTCAAAGATGGCACATTTCATTCCCTACAAGAAGACTAATGATGCTGTTCATGTAGCAGAATTGTTTTTCAGAGAAGTAGTGAGACTTCATGGCTTGCCAAAGACCATAGTTTCAGATCGGGACACTAAGTTTGTTGGATATTTCTGGCGTACGTTGTGGAAGAAGTTGAAGATAGATTTGAAGTTCAGTTCATCACATCATCCACAGACTGATGGACAGACAGAAGTAGTGAATAGGAGTTTGGGGAACTTGCTAAGATGTTTGGTTGGAGATAAGCCAACAGGATGGGATTTGATTTTACCACAGGAGGAATTTGCATACAATAATTCTGTCAACAGGAGCACTGGTAAATCACCATTCCAGATTGTATATGGAAGTAGCCCGAGAAATGCATCTGAATTGAGGAAGATAGATAAAGGAGAAATAAGTAGTGCTGAAGCTGAAGATTTTGCAGAACACTTGAAGAACATCCATGGGGAGGTGAGGAAGCATATTACCAAGATGAACGCACAGTATAAGGCTAAGGCAGATGAGAAAAGGAGGTATAAGGAATTTCAGGTTGGTGATGAAGTCATGGTTCATTTGCGGAAGGAGCGGTTTCCAGTTGGTACATATAACAAGCTGAAAATGAAGAAGTTTGGACCATGTAGGATACTAAAGAAACATGACTCAGGAAATGCATATGAGGTAGAATTGCCTACTGAGCTAAATATTTCACCAGTGTTTAACATTTCAGATCTGACAGAGTATCATGAAGGAGGTGTTGAAGATGAGATCACATCAGCACAGTGGAGTATTCTAGCAACTAGTTCAGACACTAAGGAGATCGAAGATATACTGGACAGTCGTGTTGGTAGAAGCACAAGGAATAGAACATATGAAGAATATCTGGTCAAGTGGAAAGGATGACCTGTTGAAGATTCATCATGGCTAACGAAGGAGGAGGTTAGCCGTCTTGGTTTTCCTCTGCACACCTGAGTCGTCACAGGGTCACTTCTCAAATTACCCTTGGTGTCTGATGCAGGAGCATCCTGGGTGTAAGAGCAATCTTGCATCACCCAAAAATATTTCTATTTTTGAATTCAATAAGGGCTATCCCATACAGAGCTGCTATTTATGGAAAGTTACTATTTTTGGTAATTTTCGTATGTGCTCAGAATGATCTGATTTCTTTCTTGGAGGTTCATTTTGGTCATATAAGTCTGCCAGTAAAGTTTCATTGCCAGATCAAGTGTATATTGGGAGATATTGAAGGTTTTCGGTATTGGCAGCAGGGTACATAAACTTTGGACTCAGTTTTGAAGGCTTTAGAGGCCCCGGATGAGGTCAAAAATTTGGGTGACAAGCGCTTGCGCCGGTCAGGCCTGTAGAGCGCTTCGTGGCATTTTTGAAATGGGGTTATAATAGCCGATCGGGTCAACTGGTGAGGACTTATGGTTTTCGGAAGTTGGGCCACCCGAAATGGCAGAAAATAATTTTCTTCAAAATTTCTGTTCGGGTTTCAAAGGTTATCTTGAGCCGACTATGATGTAATAAAATGTAAAATAAAATAATTCTAAGTTGGTCGGCCTTATTGGCTAAAATTCTGGAACCTTCCCAGGCGGTGGAAAATTGCCTATATAAGGAAGGCTGTATTATTGTCTTAGGCAGTTCAGAATAGTTCTGGGTAGTAGATCTGGGTATTGATTCGAGGCTTTTTCCTAAAGAATATTGTAAGGGAATGCCCATGTGGCTTTGCATATTGTAATTCTGAAAGTTTGTAATTCCACATTTGTGGAGATAATAAGAAGCCAATTTTCTGTTCTTGCATATTATTGTTGTTGTTTCTCTATTTCTGTTATGTGTTTGTGGCATTAAGGGGAGCACCCTTCATCACTCTCTCTCTCTCTCCCAGTATGAGTATATGTACACAATACTACTAAAGTGATTTTTAAATGTAGTGCCATATATTGTAATTCTTTATAACTTTACACTCCTTTTTGGGCCCTTTATTTAGTGTTCCCTCTTATATCTCATGTGAAGTCTCTTTTTGGTCTTGTCATGACCAAAATATTATTATAAGCTCATAATGTGATGAGATGGATTGTACTATGTGCCCTTATAATCTACACATGCTTTTATTTCATCTTATTTTGGGTGAACTAACATGCCGAACACTATAGTCCTCCCAAAATAGGTCCAAATTTATATGTGTTGGAGTGTCATTTCCTGTTTACCCTAATTTATGAAATACCTTGCAAAATCTACATAACTACATACTCAATAATTTATTCTCAAATACTAAAATTATAAGTACATCCTAGAGAAATCATTATGAGAAAATTTCTTTATAAGTGAGTATTATGGAGTAGTAAGCTACACCATTCTATATAAAAATGTATCTTTATTATTGATGTTATCTTGTCATGCCATGTTATGACATCAACCCTTGAAGACCTTACCCAAAGAGCATTTTATCACCACCATTATCAATCCAAAGTTATAATCTTGTCAACTTAGCTTTTTTTTTAAATTTAGCCTCTACTCTACTAAAATTAACTTATCTTATCTAATCATCATTATTTGACTGGAGTTTATTTTCTACCTAGGGTTTGACTTAGGAAACCCCCTATAGAATACAACACACTTCCCCTCTTTTTTATGTGTAATATCTTGATTTGATGGAAAAGAGTTTATGATTCATAGATAATAGAATGAGATAAATTGTTTTATATTTTGAATTGGTAGAAAACCATGGTCTAATGAGCATCGCTCTAGTGACTGATACTTTTTAGTCAAGATCTTGGGAATGATCTACGAAGAACCCTAATGTAGAATCCACACATTAAAGTTGAAAAAGACACCTCTAGTCTATGGCGTTTCACTCTATAGATTGGCACTTTTAAGCCTAGATCTCAATGACGGGTTCCTTTTTACATCCTATTTCTAGATATGATATAAAATTTTGCATTACAATTATGTATCTTCCAATTAATGATGATTTTTGTCAATTTTTTATCACTTTACCTTTTTCTTGCATCATTTCTTTTCATTATCATATCTAATCATATCAATCTCAAAATTAAAATATCAATAATCAATGATTATCTCCCTTAAGGGACTCAAGTTGGGCCAAAATGATTGTTCCATCATGAAAATCAAGAGGGATTGGAATTGATCCTTACTTTGCATCCTAAAACTAGTGACACTAAATCCCTCCTTTTCACTAATGACAAAATGCAAAATGAGAACAAGTTTTGCAATGTTTAAAAATGAAGAAAAACAAGTGAAGAAAGGACCAAAGCTTCAAAATGTAGTTCTCAATTGATAAAGTGGAAAGGCTAGGTGTGTATATGAGACATAATACGAGTGAGTTAACAAGTTGTTCAACAATGGCTCTAGTCACCACCATGAAAAAATCAAATATATAGAGGAAGGAAGGATTTCATTTTTAAGCATACCTTTTACTATTTCAATCTTGCACAAAACAAGTCAATTTTGCATGGTAGTTATGATTCACAATAATAAGAATCAACACTACAACAATCAGAATCAACCTTTATCATTTCCTAAAGCAAGTGATTAAACTAAAACCATTAATTTTCTAGAGGTTGTAAATCAATTCAAGACGTCATCACTATCCTTTCTACATTTTTTCCAATAAAATGTGTACATAATTTACCTCAACTCTTTTAACTAAATCATCATGCACTTAAATCAATTATCGCAGATCATCCTCATAAAACCTTTATTTATTTACAATATAACTTAACCTCTATTTAAAATGAATGTAATTACCATTTATACATGAATAATTTATTTTTCTAGTGTCAGATATAAAAGTTCTTACCATATTCATATAAAATCTACCTAGATTTGATTCTTAATCGAACATTATACAGATAAACACTTAGAAATAATAATACCCAGAGTTAACAAGCCTCCAAACACAGTCATCGGAAATACAAACCTGCACATACTTTCACGTGGTTGAAAAAGGAGCAGCAATCTGAACACCACTTTCATCTCAGAAATACGACGTACAAAAAAGTCACTTTAATGTTATTAAGCAAGCACTGAGATCAATGAGAGTTAAAGATATACAGTGAAATATTCCCTACTTTTTCATTACCAGTGATGTACTGTATTCTCTCAAAACGACACTTTTCAGCAGGTTTTGTATAGTTTAAAAACACCAGCCAAGTATTTTTTTTAACAGAAGTCCTGGAAGGAAAAGACAACGTAAAAGTTTAGTCAGGTGGGGATGCGCGTGCAGTACTGTCGGCTGAGCCAGCACAGCTTTTACTGTCTCATATCAATGTAAGAAAACGTTCGTATTCTTGTCTTAAAGTAATGATGCGTCTTCACTACTTTTCACAAGACAAAGATCTCATCAAGCTGCTCTTTCAGGACAAACGAATTGGAAAAATTGAAATAATCTATTAGATGTCTCTTGAAAGAATATAACTACTTTTCCATTCTTTTCCCAACGTTACGTATTTGTTTTCCAATGTTTTAATTGTAGATCTAAGATTCCCCTGTGATTTTGCATGGGAAATGTCAGGTTGATGGTGGCAAAGCAGAGGAGATAAGATGGGAAGAATGATGGCTTTCAGGTTTCCCACAGGAATCCTTGACTGGAATCCACGTGGTCTATTCAGTCACAGATTGTTTATCAGCACAATATGATTGAAGTGAATAAAAGTTGTGATTTAGTGCTTAATACCCACAATCACATTGATTCGAACACCTTTGGTGCTTTATCTGTTGAGCATTATCCCATAAGCATTCACTACAAGCCTTCTTTTGTTCCGGTAATCATAAGTCTACTTATGTGATATGATGAAAATAAATCAGCTTATGTTCCTGCAAACCACATGATTTATCTCGTCATAATATGATCGGTTTAACATCGTATAATGAAGTCATTGTTAATGGGTAATGTTCGTAGTGTGTTTTGTGTCGATTAGCCATGAGTGCCACAAAGTTGGTCATAAATTGACTCATCATCTGTGTAATAATAATTCTGAAATAACGAAAAAACATGGAAGTGCGACAAGAATCATTGGAGGGTTCTTATACCAGCAATCACCATCTCATTCTAAGTTTGTCATGGCCATGAAATAGGGATCTTAATGCACGGTAATATTCAATTATCTATATGTATACACATATATATGCTCTCAATATATATTTTCGATAAATTATAATCTAAATAATTTAGAAGTTTAATTGTTTATTTTCTTTTCTTTTTGCATTTGTAGGGTTTGATGCATTTAAAAGTGAGACTATGCTAAAGGGTTGTAGTTCAATTTGTTGGTAGTATTTTCAGTTTTCAAAGTTGCATTTTAATTTTTGCTTCTTTGAAAGTTTTTCCTATTTTTGTGATAAATCTCTTGCAAAATTTCATGTCCCAGAGCTTGAAATATGTTCATAATAGTGAGAAACCCTAAGTGCTAGGTCCTAAATACTTCTGAAGGTCCAAAAAATCTTAGAAAAGCCTAACCAGGTTCTATTTTGTTGTTACCTTTTTCAAATCACTTAAAAAGGCCTTTAAGCATGTGTGCTTTGCTTTTCCCCGTTAGTCGCTCAGTCTCCTAATGATTTCAGCATATTCCTTTTAGTCTGGCGATTCCCCAAAACCCTTTGTTGCGCGATCTCTTTAAGTGTTGAGAATATTCATTTCCTTCATGAGACTCAGTGAAGTTCCTTTAGTCGGGTAGTCTCTGAATGACCCCATGGAGAATTATGAGATCTAGCGACTATACTAATAAATGTTTTGAAGGTAGCTATAGTTGCCCAGTCTCGAGATCAAAAATACCTTCAGTCGGGCGATCTCTAAATAAAATGATGAAGTGATAAAGTATTCAGCGATTGTGAGACTTCTCTTTAGTCGTTGAGTCTCCAAATGAAAAATAATGGTATATTCTCCTTCAGTCGCCAGGTCTCCAGGTTCTCGAGCGGTTAGTCTATTTATCCAACGATCCAGTGATTGCAGTGGTCGCGTATTCTCCCAATTATGACAGTTATGTTTCAAACATTCAGCGATCCGGTGACACGGTTATCTCTTGATCTCGTGATGTAGTGGTTAAGTTACAAAGTATCAAGCGACTCAGCGAGGACCATAGGATGAAGAAAAGATCAACGGTTAGCACTTAATATCATAATCTAACTCAAGTTAAACAAATTATGTGGCGACTTGGCCAACAAAGGCTTTCGCTTGGTCTCTGAATTTAATGAGGGTAAAGGAAAATATTAAGAGACTGTGAGATGTCTTCAGTCATGTGTTCGCCAGAAGATGATGAGTTAAGATAAAGGTTTTAACAGAATGAATATGAACTGTTGATGCAGTTTTGATTGGGTGGTGGTCGCGTTATCTCCCAATCAAACCATGGGTCAGGAAAAAATTCAGCGACAATGAGAATTGCTTTGTCACCCAGTCTCCAGATCAAACCCAAGTTAGAGAAAGTATTAAGCGACTAGGAGGTGATTTCAGTCGCATAATCACCAGATGACTAAGGGTTAGATGTTTGCCGAGGTCAAAATAATGAAAAATAATATGGATCCAGTTGCTAGATTTGATGGCGTGTTCATCCCTGATTGGTCGCAAAATAAAATAAAGAAATAATAATCTCTTAGCGATTATGAGATGGACTATAGTCGCTGAGTCTCCAGAAGCAATAAATCAAAGATATTCTACCTTCAGTCGCTAGATCTCTAGATTCGTTCAGCCTCTAGGTCTCTTCAGAAAGTCAAAGTCAGAATAAAGTTCATGAGATTAGGCGACTACCATTAGATTTAGATCTAACAATGGTCGTGAAGTCACAAGAAGAAGTCAGGATTTACTAAGAGTTCCAGTGATTAAGTGACTTATTTTCAATCGCCAGGTCTCTAGATAGCCAAAGTCAGGTAGTCTCCAGAAAAACTTTGAAAATTCAACAAGTTCTAGCGATTAAGAGACTCACTACTAGTTGTCAAGTCTCTCAATGAGAAGAAAAGCTATTGAGACTTTGGAAAGATGTTTGTCACCAAGTCTCAGAATAAGATTAATAAGTGATACATTTTGCAGCGACTGGGGGATAGACTATAGTTTCTAGGTCTCAGAATGAAAAATTAAAGTTTCAAAAGGTCACTAGATCGCGAGACAAAATCATAAAAGGCCAAATCATTCAGTGACTATGATTTTTGACTATAGTCGTCGGGTCTTTATATAGAATTTAGAAAGATAAAATCATCTAGCGATTGAAGATTTTCCTTTATTTGCTAGATCTCTGAAACTATTGAAAAAGCACCAAGTCTTTGAGCGACTGGGAGACTAAGTGTAGTCGTTAGGTCACAAGAAATCAAATTTTGATTACCTGTCATTTTCTTGGCTAATGGCTAGTGAATTAAGTTTAGAACGTGCCAAGCAATGGCAAAAGTGACATGATTACAGAGCTTGAGTTTTGAAAGGGAAAATGCATTCAATTCTCCAGAATAAATATAGTTAACTGTCACTCATTCTAAAATTATCAAGCATTCTAGAGAGTTAGAGCTGAAGAATTATGAGAATTCTTGAGTTTTTCAATGAGTAAAGAGTTCAGTAAATTTAAAATTTTCAGAAGGATTTTTATCTACAGTCAAGATGAGTCAGCCAACAACCAGTGGAGTTTCCACCAGCAAGGGATCCAAATAAAAGGTGAAGGAGAGCTACTCAGATGAATTTCTCACTCTACTACCTAGGTCCTCACAAAATAAAAAGGTTAATGATGAAGTTTTCATTGATGATCTAAGTTATTGTAGAGATGTGAAGACAGGGAATGTGTTTGGAATGTGTCTTCTTAGGTATTTTTATAAGAATTTTGATAGTCCAATACCCGTTTCAAACCCTTGGACCTCTGGGTTGGCTAGGTTAATAGTACCTGATGTTTTCCTAGATGTAGAATTGCTCATAAAATTGGCCAATAGATATGACCCCTTGTAAAAAATAATAAGGAAATGAGATGACTTGGCTCTGGTCACATTAGATAGGAATTCATTTATGAAGGCCTTCGATATTCAAATCCCAATGGCCATGAAAATCAATTTGCAGGCCCAGGCAAGCAAATACATTAGGGAGTCAGTCCTGGTGTCTAGGGAAATCCAAAACCATGTCCCAAGAGCCAACAGAAACTATATTACAGCAATGGCTAGGGCAGCTCCATACTTCTACAAGGACCTATGTTTCTATGTCAAATACATTTCATTTGGATTATGCAGGGTGCTAGGGATAGATGGTGGTGTAGAGAGGATTTCATTAACATCCTAATGATGGTATTAGACTCACAAAGTCTTCATGTGAGAAAAGGATATGACTACATTGGGTATGTCATAAATAGGATGCATGAAGGACTTGAGGCAATTAGGAAGAAAAAGCTTTCTCATAGATTTATGTATTACTCACTATTAATGCACCTCATTTTGTATTATAACTACAATATTATGGACTTGGAGCACCTTAAGCCTCACATGATGTGGAGGGGTCAACCTAATCTAGTTCAGTTTTGGATAAGGGCATGGAGCCATACTTCCACCAATTGTGACTTTTGTGCTTTCTAGAACTGGATTGTACAACCAATTTTTCTCAACTTAGGACTAAATCTTTCTAGGCTGCCAGTCAAGGCTTTGAGATTACTGAGGCCTTGTCAATTTATTGACAAGTGGCCTAAAAATCATAACTAGGGAGGCTTCTACTATGAGAAGACCTTCACAATAATTAGAGTCTATGGGTGTCCCTAGCCACCTCATGTCCTACCTTTCTTTGTGCCACCCAGGATTGCCTTCCTAGAGATCATTTGGCAACTAATGTTAATTGATAAAGAACCCCTGGCCCCACATAGAAAGGGTACCTTTATCCCTAGGCATTTCAGAGTATGCAACTTCACAATTGGGAAAAATGCATTTGGAAAGTTAAATGATTGGTTGGGCCAGTATAAGATGAATGTTGTTGTGTATAGGTATGTTGATACAGAGGATTTTATTGTTACTGCTAGGAAATTTTATACTCCTACCATTCCAATAAAAAATAGACATAAGTAGTGTCTAGAGGAAGACATCATCATAAATATCATAGAGGATGATGAGGTAGAGAGGAGAGCACAACAATTTTAGAGTTGTCATTTGAGAAACAGTTGAAAACAAAGGGAATTCCCTTTGGAGGCTTCTATTGGATACTGCAATTGAAACAATTGTTGTATTGTCATTGATGTCAAACCTTAACTGGTAAGACTGTTGCTACTTAGGAAAGTACTATATCTATGGTGAGAAGGAAAAGAAAGGTTGGTAACAATAGCACCTAAGGAAAGATTGAGTTATCTTGATACTACAAAGTGTACTTGACTATGTTGTAAAATGATGAGATAATGTATTGTTTATCTTAGTAAGATTGAGGACTAAACTGGTAGGCTTAACCAAGCAAAAATGAAGAAATCATGTTTAAGCCAAGTTATGACAAAGTCAACCGAGTTAGTGGATGCCGAGCAAAAATCTAGTGTCAACCAAGTATCAGTAAATTGCTGAGGAAGATAGTATTTGCTGAGGAAATAGTTTTAGTAGTGACCGAGCATTTTACATGGAGACCGAGTGGATGATCATAGTATTGACTGAGCATCAACAATTTTATATTTGAAGAGAATTCAGATTTGGAGCTGACATTGTTGAATTCTTGGATTATGTAAAACTTGTTGACTTTATTTATTGATTGTATGGAAGCATTTAATGCTTTGTAAAATGTTTTATTGTAAATCTTTATGAGATTTGAGATGATTCTAGAAGAGGAGGCAAAGAACATGAAGCAGGTAGATTCAATTTATTTAACCTAACCCTAAGATCTATGAAGGAGATTAAGCGGCAAAAGAAAAGTTAACCTAACAAAGGAAAGTATTAAGGGAACCAAAGCATTAGGTATGTGGATGCATGGGTGAAGGAGATGCTGGAAGAAAAGTAAAATTTTATTGACTGTATTAGTGAAAAGGCTGAAGGAAAAGTGTGGTGATTGCTTGAAGGAAAGGTCCTAGCAGATCAAAAGTGGAGATGACAAAGTTTCAAAATCAGTAAACCAACATTTGTGTATGGAATTGGATGTGATATTTGCAAAGTGAGTTGTATGTTTTCAGATCAATACTACTTCTACTTTCTAACCATTGTAACAGTCAAAATCCTTTTAACAGAGGTTGACCTAACAGTCATATGTTAAATCCCTTGAACAAGGTTGCATTCTAATGGAGTGTATGTAAGTCCTTTGACCAGGCTCACTTTTAACAGGGTGATTGAAATCCTTTAACCGGGTCATACTTGAGAGTGTGTATTGTAACCTTTGATAGGGTTGGCTTTTAACCGAGCTCACTTCAGAAGAGTGAAAATAATAGTAGCATGTTACAAAGTGGTTTTTCCCATATTGGGTTTCCACTATAAAACCTGGTGTTAATACTTGTGTGAATGTTTTGGTTTGAACATTTCTATGTTTTACAAGTTAGTTACAGGTGGGTAGTGGACTGCAATGTTATATATTTCTATTATTGAATCAGTGATGACCGAGTTTGTTTTGGTTGCTTGATCTGATTTAAAGAAAAAATTTTGAAGTTATTTTATACATCAGGACCTGAGAACAACTGATTCACCCCCCTTCTCTGTTGTTCTAAATCATATTAACAATTGGTATCAAAGCTGTGTTGCTTATCAATGTCTACAGAAAGCAAGTTTAAAGGGACTTGAAGGAAATGATCAAGATGTATAAGAAGGAGGTACCGAAGCTGAATAAGGAAAACTTCCCTGCATGGCAAAGCTTGATGAAGTTGCATCTAGCTGGTATTGGTGATTCCTGCAAAGTACTACATTGAGCATGACTATGTCACACCTGTTGCACCTTTGACTGCCGAGGAAATGAGAGCTAAGCAAGAACACAATTAGGCAATGCTGGAAATTGCATCTGCCCTAAGCTATCCAAAATTTGAAGACATTAAGGATTGCACAACTACTAAAGATATGTGGGACACTCTTGCAAAGATCTATGGTGGTGATCTATATGTACTAAAAGCTAAAGCCGAGAGTCTTAGAGGTAAGTTTGATGAAATGAGAATGAATGAAGATGAAAACATTGCACAATATTGTGGTAGAATAAAAGAGGTTGTGAATGCTATTAGAGGAGAAAATGGAACTATTGATGATGAGACCATAATTGGAAAAGTGTTAAGAACTCTACGCCCTATATATGCTATTAAGATCTCAGCTATTCAGGAATCTAGATGTAACTCTACAAATGTGCTTACTTTGGAAGGTTTGATTGGCAAGTTGACTACTTTTGAACTGTCTAACTATGATAATTTCACTGTTGGTAGTATTGGAAATGTTGAATCTCCTTTTAAGTCATAGTTAGTCCTGAACAAGCCTAAAAAGAAAAAAGAAAGATGCATCAGTGAAAGCGAAAGTGAAAGTGAAGGTGACAGTGACACTTCTGATGAAGATCTTGAAGATCTAGAAGCTCTTATGGCTAGAAGACTGAGAAGAGGAAAAGGAAAATATAAAGGTAAACTCCCTATTATATGTTTTGCATGTAACAAGGTTGGTCATATAGCTACTAGATGTCCTGAAAAGAAGGATAAAGATGAAGAAAGAAATAGTAGACACAAAGACAAAAGAGATGACAAAGGCTACCGAAGGTACAAAGACTACAAAGAAAAAGGTAAGAAATCTTGTTACATTGCTGAAGAAGAGACTGACACTGATAGTGATGATTTTGAAATTGAGGTAGTCTATGTTGCAATGAAAGATGAATCTGATGAGGATGAGAAAACTACATTGATTTCCTATGTGAACAAAAATGACAAATGGATTATAGACAGTGGTTGTTCACATCACATGATTGGTGACAAGAGTAAGTTTGAGACCCTACATCATTATAAAGGTAAAAGTGTAACATTTGGTAATGATGCACCATGTCCTGTTAGAGGAAAAGGATTGATTAAACTAACTTATAAGATCTCTTGTGAAAATGCTTATTGGGTTGAAGGATTGAATTATAATTTGTTAAGTGTTTCTCAACTCAACAGAACTGGTTACCGAGTGGAATTTCATCACAAGAAAGCTAAGATATTTGATGCTAATGGTGAACTAATTGGAAGTGGTGAGCAAACTAGAGGTAATTTGTTCTATCTTGACCTATCTGAAGGAATATGTATGTTTGCACAACTTGATGACATTTGGTTATGGCATAAGAAGCTATGTCATGTTAACTTTAACAATCTGGTAGAGATAAGTAAGAAGAAGAAAGTAAGAGGCCTACCTAGATTGAAGAAACCTGAGAATGTGATGTACAAAGAATGTCAGTTAGGAAAAATAACTAAGTCAAGTTTCAAGAGAAAATCCTTTACTTCTGAACACATTTTAGATTTGGTTCATACTGACCTTTGTGGACCTATGGGTATACAAAGTTACTGTGGTGCTAGATATTTTATCTTGTTTGTTGATGATCATACCAGGATGATGCATGTAATGTTTCTAAAAGAAAAATCTAATGCTTTTCAATTTTTTAAGTGGTATTTGGCTAAGGTTGAGAAGGAGATAGGTAGGAACCTGAAATGTCTTAGATCTAACCATGGTGGAGAATTTACATCAAATGAATTTAATCTATTTTGCAATGATAGAGGAATCAAAAGACAGATGTTTGCAGCTAGGAGATCTCCATAGAATGCTATAGCAGAAAGAAGGAATAGATCTATTTTGGACTCTACAAGGATATTATTGATTGAAAATAATGTGGCACAAAAATACTGGAAAGAAGCTATATGTACAGCTTTTTACACTCTTAACCAGGTAAAGATCAAGAAAGGTACAAATCTGACACCCTATGAATTATGGTATGGGCATGCATCGAGTGTTAAATACTTTAGAATCTTTGGAAGAAAGTGTTACATATTGAAAGATAATAGGAATGGAAAGTTTGATGCTAAAAGTGATGAAGGCATATTCCTAGGCTACTCCACAAAAAATAAAGCTTATAAGTGTTTGAACTCTAACACTAACAAAATTGTGGAAAGTGTGAATGTAAAAATTGATGAGTATGCAGAAAGAAATGAAGCTGATAGCCAAAGAGAACCAAAAGATTACAAATCTTTTGTGTACATTGAGGAAATAGAAGAGGTAGGTAACAGACTTGCACCTGATGCTGAGTCTTGGGAAAGCAATGCCAAGAAACAAACAGATGATGCCGAGCGTCAGGAAAATATGCGGAGAGAGAACAAGAACATGCAGAGCTACAAGACAATGCTGTCGAGGATCAGGAAGAGGTTGTCGAGCATTCAGAAGCTGAATCTGACAATCTTGTTGGGGAACCTAATGAAATAGAAGAGAAAAATGTTGAACCTATTTTGGCAAAATATGTAAGAAGACATCACAAGCCTGAACAAATAATTGGTGATAGAGAAATTGGAATTCAGACTAGAAGCAAGACAAAAGATCCAACATGCTTACTATTTGAATTTGAACCTAAGAAAACTAAAGAGGCATTAGAAAATGAAGACTGGATACAAGCAATGAATGAAGAGATTGACTAGATTGAGAAAAATAAAACTTGGACTCTGGTGCCGAGACCTGCAGATAAGAATGTTACAGGAACAAAGTGGGTATTTTGAAACAAGTTGAATGAAAAAGGTGAAATCACTAGGAACAAAGCTAGACTAGTATGCAAAGGCTACGCACAAGAAGAAGGAATTGATTATGGGAAGACATTTGCCCCTGTAACTAGATTGGAAGGAGTAAGAACTCTACTTGCATATGCTGCTTATAAAGATTTCAAGGTATATCAAATGGATGTCAAGTCTGAATTTTTAAATGGTATACTGGAAGAAGTTTACATAGAACAGCCAGAAGGTTTTATTGATCCAAACAGAAGACACATGGTATGCAAACTGAACAAAGCTTTATATGGATTGAAACAAGCTCCCAAAGCATGGTATGAGTAGTTACATAACTATCTGATACAAATTGGATTTTCCAGGACAAATGACACAAGTAATCTGTATATGAAAGATGAAGAAGGTAGAGGTATTTTGTTGGCCAAAATTTTTGTTGATGACATTATTTTTGGTGGACAAGATGCATTGTGTAAAATTTTTTCACATGAAATGCAAACTGAATTTGAGATGAGTATGTTTGGTGAGATCAAATTCTTTGTTGGTTTACAAGTATATCAGATGAAGAAAGGTATTTTCATTACATAGTCTAAGTATGTTAATGAAATACTGAAAAATTTTGGAATGGAAGATGCTAGACCAATGGGAACTCCTATAGTTACTGGACAAAAGTTATCTAAGAATGATGATGCTGCAGATGTTAACCAGACTTTGTACAGATCCATGATTGGAAAATTGTATTATGTTGTGCATAGTAGACTTGATATTGCATTAGCTGTTGGGATTGTGGCAAGATTCTCTGCCAATCCTAAGGAAACACACATGATGGCGGTGAAAAGAATCATGAGATACTTAAAAGGAACTATTGACAATGGGTTATACTACAAGAAGAATGACAAATTTGAACTTAGAGTATATACTGATGCTGATTGGGCAAGAAATGTAGATGACAAAAAAAGCACTAGTGGTGGAGCTTTCTTTCTTGGACAGAGATTAGTCTCCTGGACAAGCAAGAAACAAAATTGCATTTTCCAATCTACTGTTGAAGCCGAGTATGTTGCTACTGCAGTAAACTGTTCAAATTTGATATGGATAAAATAGTTGTTGATAGGCATGAAAGAAGAAATCACTAAACCTGTTGTTATTTTCTATTACAACACAAGTGCTATCAATATTTCTAAGAATCCAGTGATGGACACTAAGACCAAGCACATAGCAATCAAGTATCACTATTTGAGGGAACTGGTACAAGACAAGGAAGTCCAAATGGAATATGTGAATACAAAAGAACAAATGGAAGACATATTCACTAAAGCTTTACCTAAAGAAGCTCATGAGTACCTGAGAAGTCAATTAGGGGTCCTTCCCCTAACTGAGGCTGCCTAGCCAAGCTAGGAGCACTGCATCAAATATGCTACAACAAAACATTTGACACATTGATGCAGAAGATTGTCACATTTTAGGACTGTCCTAGAGCTATGAAAAAGAAGCAAAGACAACAAATCAGTCATAAGCAAGATGACAGAGGGAGAAACATTGTGCTGAATAGATATATCTACATCTATTGGATGTATGTTTGAGTTGTTGTTTTGGCATTTTTGTCAAAGAGGGAGATTGAACTGAAATGATACTATAACACATGACACTGAAAGTAAGGGAGATTGAACTAAAATGAAAGATCAAGATAGAGGGAGATCCAGATACTTCTGATGGCTGACGGTCACAGAAGTAAGATTTATTGATTTTAAATCAGAATGAAGCTAAGGATATTATAAATTTTCTCTGATGGACAGATAAGTTTTTTTTTGGATTGGTTGGTAATCCATGTGTTATTCAGGTGATATCATATGGTGTTCCCATCAATTCCAAAGAGGGAGATTGTTGGAAACTATAATTGAAACAATTGTTGTATTGTCATTGATGTCAAAACTTAACTGGTAAGACTATTACTACTTAGGAAAGTACTATATCTATGGTGAGAAGGAAAAGAAAGGTTGGTAACAATAACACCTAAGGAAAGGTTGAGTTATCTTGATACTATAAAGTGTACTTGACTATGTTGTACAATGATGAGACAATGTATTGTTTATCTTAATAAGATTGAGGACTAAACTGGTAGGCTTAACCAAGCAAAAATGAAGAAATCATGTTTAAGCCAAGTTATGACAGAGTCGACCGAGTTAGTGGATGCCAAGAAAAAATCTAGTGTCGACCGAGTATTAGTAAATTGCTGAGGAAGACAGTATTTGCCAAGGAAATAGTTTTAGTAGTGACCGAGCATTTTACATGGAGACCGAGTGGATGATCATAGTATTGACTGAGTATCAGCAATTTTATATTTGAAGAGAATTCATATTTGGAGCCGACATTGTTGAACTCTTTGATTATGTAAAACGTGTTGACTTTATTTATTGATTGTATGGAAGCATTTAATGCTTTGTAAAATGTTTTATTGTAAATCTTTATGAGATTTGAGATGATTCTAGAAGAGGAGACAAAGAACATGAAGTGAGTAGATTCAATTTATTTGACCTAACGCTAAGATCTATGAAGGAGATTAAGCGAAAAAAGAAAAGTTAACCTAACAGAGGAAAGTATTAAGGGAACCAAAGCATTAGGTATGTGGATGCATGGGTGAAGGAGATGTTGGAAGAACAATAAATTTTTATTGACTGTATAAGCGAAAAGGCTGAAGGAAAAGTGTGGTGATTGCTTGAAGGAAAGTTCCTAGCAGATTAGAAGTGGAGATGGCAAAGTTTCAAAGTCAGTAAACCAGCATTTGTGTATGGAATTGGATGTGATATTTGCAAAGTGAGTTGTATGTTTTCATATCAATACTATTGCTACTTTCTAACCATTGTAACAGTCAAAATCCTTTTAATAGAGGTTGACCTAACAGTCATATGTTAAATCCTTTGAACAAGGTTGCATTCTAATGGAGTGTATGTAAGTCCTTTGACCAGGCTCACTTTTAACAGGGTGATTGAAATCCTTTAATTGGGTCACACTTGACAGTGTGTATTGTAACCTTTGACAGGGTTGGCTTTTAACCAAGCTCACTTCAGAAGAGTGAAAATAATAGTAGCATGTTACAAAGTGGTTTTTCCCATATTGGGTTTCCACTATAAATCTTGGTGTCAATACTTGTGTGAATGTTTTGGTTTGAACATTTCTATGTTTTACAAGTTAGTTATAGTTGAGTAGTGGACTGCAATGTTATATGTTTCTATTATTGAATCAGTGATGATCGAGTTTGTTTTGGTTTCTTGATCTGATTTAAAGAAAAAATTTTGAAGTTATTTTATACATCAGGACCTGAGAACAACTTATTCACCCCTCCTCTCTGTTGTTCTAAATCATATCAACAGCTTCTACCCTACATTGCCTTATTTTCTAAGGCTATATAAGATGATGGAGAATTTATATACATTGTTCAATTCATTTGAGGACCAAATTGATGAAAAAGAAAGGGAAAAGGAGAAGCACTATGAATTAGAGTGTGAAGAAGACAGTGATGGAGGCTACCCAGTAAATAGCCCTCCTGCCATAGAATAGCCACCTCCTATTAAGCAAGGAGGAGAGGAAAATACAATTATGGATTTGACAGAGCTTCCTAGCTCTCAGAGTACTAGTGAGCCTCCTTTGAAAAGGAAAAAGATGCAAGTGGGAGAGCCTTCCCAAGTAAGAATAATTGAGAAGAAAAGAGATAGAGTAGGAGCTCTAATTCCAAGAAATAGAGCCTATGATCACTAACTCAGGAAGAAGATTAGGGAAGACAAGAGAAAACAAAAGGTGGTAGTAGAGGAGATAGAGTTGCCTTTGGCTCTCTGTCAAGATGAAAGAATGCTAGAGCAGGATGCCTTCTTGAAGGATCATGATTTTATTAAGTCAGGTAAATTGAAGAACTTTTTATTGTGGCACAAACAACAATAGGTTGCATCAATTGTACAGATCACAAAGGGTGGCCAAGTGCCTAATGAATCCCTTCAAACATTAAAGGATTATGATCCTAAAATTGAAAAGATAACCCCTGAGGAGGCTAGAAAATTAGTAAAGGCTAGCAACATGTTGCTTGTACCTAGGTGGGATCTGGCCTCAGCTTTCATTATAGATCAAATAAGGAAGGAGGAAAATATAAACTTGTCTTCAGAGACCCAAGTAGGGGATTTGATAAAAGGATTTGGGTATAGCCCTAAGAATTGGGCATTGGCAACGTGGAGCCTCTATCCCAAGGATCAAAAGCCTTCTCTTTTGAATATATAAGATAAAATGGATGGGGATAAGATTTTTTGTTCTATCCACAACACTTGAGACTTAGAGATCCCATAGGTGCTTACCTATTTTTCAAGGTTGAATGAAGACAAAACTAAGCAACTCTCTGATAGGTACAAAAATCTATTTGAAGACTATAGTGCACTCATAAAGGACAGAGAGGTACACATTATGAAAGAAAAGGAATTGGAGAAGTATGTGGATGATCTACATCAACAAATAATCAATATGCCTATAGTTACCCCTACACCACCAAAGCAACCTGCACTACCAGAAACTCAAAGTGTAGATGTAGAAGAAGCTATTGCAATGATAGAAAAGGTGAACCTGGAAAAGATTGAGGCTATTTTGCAAGCCCTATTGAAGATTTTGCAACATAGAATAGAAGTCTTAAAGGAGAAGGTGGATGTGGTGTTTACTGCATATAATAAATTTCTTGGATTACAGATAGAGGTGAATAATTTTGTTTCTATTTTGGATACTTATTATGGAACTTGGTCAGCAAGGACCTCATTGTTTGAAAGACTAGCAGTAGTACACTCTCTGAGGACTGATATCCCAAAATTATTTTTGCAAGTAGGGGATGAGATTGAGAAGACAAGTGTTGCTTCATCCTTCTTGAAGGGAAAAGAAAATCAAATTGAAGAAAAGATGACAATGTTTGGACCTAATTTCAATAAGTTTGTTCCCCAAATCAGAGTAGAGGATGGAGAAATAAATAATTTGGATACATGGAGATCAAATTTTGATCTCTTATTGCCTAAAAGGGAGGCTTTTCTTAATGATAGAAATGAATTAGATATAGAACACTTCAATACAATTCTTGATGAAACATTCAAAGAAGAGATGGATTTCAGTAAGTTCATCATAGATGTAAAGCAGGTTGTTGATGCTAGATGGGAAAGATAGAAAAAACAAATGCAAAGCATTCAAGAGTTCCAATGGCCAACAGAAGAATAGGTAACTACATGGGACAATCTTACAAAGACAAAAAGGAGGAAGCCATCAACATATGATATTGAAGATATAGAAGAAGAATGAGCTCCAACAATGCACCTGATCTATGAGCATAGAGAGAGAAACTATTGTAAAGAGGATGATGTAAGTTAGCCGGTTGGTGGTCATCATTCACATAAAAAATTTAGCAGTTGCTCTGAATACCAACAGAAAAAGGTGCATCTCAAAGGGAAACTCAACAACTAAAGAAACAACTTCGAGAGCCCTTTTCTTTCTATTTCAATTACAAATTTAACTCTTTGTAATATAGTGCAAGTCACTATCAGAACCATCCGAAGCTTGTTGCATCCTTTTCTCAAGGATCCCAAGATGGTTTCTCTATATATATCAAATTTTAACTCACACCAAAGGCTGGTGAAAATACTCATTGTAATAGGAGTTTATAGATTTAGTTTTGATTCTCAAGAATCTAAGTTTTCTAAATGTACTGATACAGGAAGTTTATCAATAAAATATACTGAAGTTCCATATATATCTCTTATTGTCTTCATGTATGATTTTGATTTCTCTATATGTTTAAATTTGCAAGGCATTTTAGATACATCTTTCTACAAGGTAGATAGTGGGGTTGAAACTTGAGTTCCTTTCAAGGGAGGGGTAAATCTTGAGTGAGGTCTCTGAGATTTCATTTTTCATGTATGAATTTGATGATATTATATGTGCATAAAAAGATAATTTGCAAGGCATTTTATCTAGGGCTTGGGTGTGTTTGATTTGAGAGATTTTATGTAGATGTGCATTTGTTGACTCTAATGCCCTAGGATTTGGCACTGGTCATTGCTTGGTTTACATTTTTTTTCACCATCAATCAATTTAAACAATGATTTAATTTAAAGTTGTAAGAGAGTTATATGATTAGATCTGTATCAAGTATACAAGTGACTATTGTGATATTTGAAGAATTCAATCTGGAAGGTAATACCCACCTGTAGCTTAAAAGCTCAAAGAGAAGAAGGATTATGAATCCTTAATACCTTAGTGTTTACTATCTTTGATGCATCTATTGGGACTTCTAGAGTTATGAAACAAGGATTTACTATTTAAGGTTTGATCATTTGGAATTTTGAACACTAACACAATTGATTGAACACAATTAGTGAAGATGATGGTATGAGATACAGAAACCTTCTACCAAGGTTTTGAATAGAGGTGAAATGGATCCACCTCTATGTATGGGGGTTTGATTTTGAATAGGACTAGAATATAGCACCTATCCTCAATCCAAATGGATAATCACAACAAATTGATCAATGCACAAAAGAATTGAAAACAATGGAGAATATGAAGAAAGGAGAAAATTCGATAATCTACTATGAAAGGTATATGCTTGAAATCTGAAATAAATAGAAAGCAAAAACTAACCTCAAAATAGGGTAGATCTAGAAAATGTTGATTTCTGATTTCTGTTCATAGTTTCGGGCAATTTTGCAACCTATTTTGGACTGGAAATGTCAAGACGGAGAAAACCCAGAAAACTTTTGTCTTCCGGGAAGCAGGTAGTCCTTGACCTAGATAGTGGGGCAAGGTCTTACCCTAGGGTAGGATCCTACCCCCTACTAAAGGTCATCCTCAATCCAAAATAGCTCTGACGGAAAATCTGTTCGCAGATCTCAGAAGTTCGCTGAAAAGGGTATCTAGAATCAAGCTCTAATTCGCAGTCTTGTACCTGTACCTGCAAGAAAAATGTTTTTTTTTTTGGATGAGGGGTTTGCCTTGGTCAAACTCCAGTTTGGAATCAACCTTAATAATGAAATTGAAATGGAGAATGCTAGCAAGTAGTAGAAGTAGATCTAACAACGAAGCTATGATATTCAATAGATATGCAATTGTATTTGAAATGTAAACAAGTATATTGATATGAAAGCTTGAACATAACATTAACAAATATAAATCAAAACCTCCATGATTGTATGCTTGGAATCCACCTTGAGGGAAGAATGAATGAATCTTGAAGATGAACAAAGGATCTTGAAGGAAGATCACACCACCATGATGGCTAGATCTAAGGTTTTGAATGATGAATCTTGAATGCTTGAACCAGATCCCTTCAAAGGCTTGAATGCTTGAATCCTTGATCTTCAAAGGAGAACATGAATAGAGAAGAGGACTTGAAAACTTCCTTGAGAATGCTTGATGAAATGCTTGCTTGATCTTTCTTGATTGCAAAACTTGATGGCACTTGAGAGATTTTTCTCTTGATAATGGATGGATAAAATGAGAGATGAACACTTCCTTTTATAGTGATCTAGGGTACAAACCTCTAGAGAAGGCTGACATTGGGGAACTAAATCCCAATTAACCTTAACCCCTAGAAATGGACCCAAACTAAATGAAATATAAGGATTTAACAATACAAAACCCGAAATGGCCGACCTGGAAGCGGGAAAAGAAATCTTTCTGAAACCTGACAATTGGACCTAGGGTCAGGTTCTAGGTCATCCTTGACCTAGGTCAGGGTCTAGGTTTTCCTTGACCCTACCAGGTTGTCTTTGACCCAAATAGTTAGAAACTCCATATTCTCAAAGAAACTATCCGGAAAAGGCTGGAAATAAGGAGGAGAGAAGCAAAATAGGGGGGAAACAACTAGATACATGCAAAGACCCAATGAAGGTTCTTGAAATGACCCCATACTACTGACTCGAAGGGCTAAATGCTCTTAACATGGAAGTGCTTCCATTTTAAGACGATGCATCAAGCCCCCACTTTAGCAAGAGTATGGACTCGATGCAAACTCTTGGTAAAGGAGAAGAAAGAAAAGATCCAAGTGGATTCACAATGAGATAAAATAAAACCTAGCTAAGGATAGGAGCCCCCAGGACAAAGATTCTAACTCAACATACATGCATAAGGGTGTGAAAAGAAAAAGGGAAAAGACACAAAAGAGGGATTAGTACTAAAACAAACCCAAATCAACTAGCATAAGAAACCTCGCTAAGAAATATTTCTCATACTAATATCATATTTGGAAAGCTATCATAAAAGAATAAATGATTACATAAGAAAGATAAGAGAAACACTATAAATAACATAGCTTCGTGATCCCATCCTACTAGAATGAAAGTGAAAAGAGAGAAAGAAAAAAAGAGTG
The DNA here is from genome assembly GCA_027943335.1 of Chamaecyparis obtusa. NCBI lineage: Eukaryota > Viridiplantae > Streptophyta > Pinopsida > Cupressales > Cupressaceae > Chamaecyparis > Chamaecyparis obtusa. Next base: position 567,883 of record BSBK01007035.1, on the reverse strand, counting down.
ATTACCTCACCCAGTAAGATGCCCACCTTACCCGTGAATCACCAAGTGAGGGAGAGCCAAACAGGTGGCCAAACCTGATAGTTCACCCATAAACTGTGCTTGTAATTGTAATGCATCTTCTGATGGCTTCTAGAATACCCATAGATCCACCTTCTTGTATCACTATGAATATGAAATGCATGTCTCCTCAGGATTTAGCAACTTATGTGTGTTACCTTTGGAAGATTTAGCATTCTTGAAAATTGAAAATGCGTGTCCATTTAGGATTTAGCAACTTATGTGCGTTACCTTCTAGGATTTAGCATATTGAAAATGTGTGTCTCCTCAAGATTTAGCAACTTATGTATGTTACCTTTGGAAGATTTAGCATATAAATGCGTGTCTTTTCAGGATTTGGCAACTTATGTGCATTACCTTCTAAGATTTAGCATGTAAAAATAAAAAACTATAGTACAAGGGAGACCCTATAGATGCCCCCTCCTTATTGTGGCAGTCTACTAGACCAGATAAGGAAGAGGAAGAGGATACCTACTTCACAATGCAAGGAGATATCTTGTTTAACAACAATGTACACCATATTCTTAGCGAGGGGTATTGACCCCTACATCCAAGAGTATAGATAATTGTGAAAAGGATATGTTAGTCATGGAAAAAGGATCCTCAATGAAAGAGATCTTATCAACAAGACCCCCACCATAGAGGAGTTCTTTTAGATAAAATATCATCTTTCAAAAGGCGATAACCAAGATTCAATCATCAAGCCCCCTACAAAGAAGAGGAAGAGGAATCTTTAGAATGAGGGAAACAACTCTAACACCAAAGCAAGGGTTAGAGTTTATAAAGAACATAATTTGCAACATAGAGAAGAAGTGATGACCTAGGACAAAAACTTCTCATATAAAAAGTTTATCCATAGTCAAAAAATCTATCAATATGATGAAATAATATTGCAATATAAATAAAGACCACTACCCTAAGGAAAGCAGTTCCCTAGACAAAGAGAAAGAAGGAAGAACCTTTCCCTCGAGGGATAGGGACAAGGGGTACCTTTGCAAAAAAAATGTCTTAGAAAAGATATCTTGAATAAGATCTATGGATGATTATAAACATAATACAAAACCATACAAAGATAGGAGAGAAAGAATACCAATTAAGCCTCATTAAAAGAACTAATGGATCCTAGGAGACTGGATGGAAATACACCTCTTTCCCCCTAGTCCAAAGACAAGAGGAGAAGAAATCTATATTATATCAGAAGGAGGGGAATCCCCTATATCAAAATTATGAAGGAATTGTAAAACTACACGAGAGTGAGATATAATTCCTAAAGTAGCTCTTTCTCTAACATATAACTTGAAATGTTTACAATCAGCAAGTAAATATGTATTACTATAATGAAAAGGAAATTTATATTTGTATAAAGCATCTATCAGCATAGGTCTAAATATTTCTTTCTTGGAATTAATTAACTCAACATATACCTTCTTAGCCACTTCTTGTCGAATATTAGGGTTTTCTATTTTAGGTTTAGGGAGAAGAATATGAAGAGGAGGAGGACGATCAACATCTCCTACCTTGACTTGAGATTTTGATCAACCAATACCATGTAAATCCTATTTAGGGGATATATGAACTGGAAACCTAATACCATGCTCATTAACTCCAAGCCCTAAACCTCTATAACCTTGTTTAGTCACCATATTATATCCGATAGTGTACATATTATGTAAAGCTTCTACAGGAGGTGATTGTTTATCATATTCATGAGTAAAGGTTGTATAAGGTGGAATAATAGGTTTTGAAGAAGTTTCTTTACCCTTTCCTTTAATATCATCATGAATTGGAGGAGAAGGTAAATCAAAGAAATCTTGCACATCTGCATCTTGAACTATAGCTTGAATCCCATCATAAGTACGGGAAGAACTAGGGATAGCAAATGGACAATTAGGCATCGGATTAGGAATAGGAAGATTAGGAATTGGATTAGGATTGATAGGATTAGGATTAGGAAGATTAGGAGATGGTGTATCATCTACCAAATTCTTCACATAATCCAAAAGAGAAATAAGGCTACCACATAAATCTTTAATGAAAGTCTTGAATGTAGGAAGACTAATATCGGTCAATTTCACAAAAGCATAAGCAAGTGAAAAATGAAGAGTCATCAACATAATGAAATGGATAATACTTTCATAAACATCATAGGTATGGTAAAGAGATTCTAAAAGAAGGGTAATAAAGAACATGATCACACACCAAGCATCTTTAAAATATCCATAGTAAATGAAATGCAAGAAATGTTTTTGTATTTTTGTTGAATATATAGATTATTTTTGTGTTTTTTTGAATTAAAAATGTAAGAGCATAAACTAAATCTAATCTTAAAGGGAAATCTAACACCAAAAAGAAAGAGAGTAAGTTCTTTGGGTTCACCAAAATGAATAGAGGTGAAATGGATCCACCTCTATGTATGGGGGTTTAAGTTTGAATAGGGGTAGAATATAGGACCTATCCTCAATGAAAATTCCCAAAAGGGAAGATCCAAATGGATTAATCACAAAGAAGTGATCAATGCACAAAAGAATCAAACAATGGAGAATATGAAGAAAGGAAAAAAATCCTATAATCTACTATGAAAGGTATATGCTTGAAATATTAAATAAATAGAAGGCAAATACTAACCTCAAAATAGGGAAGATCTGGAAAATGTTGATTTCTGATGTCTATGCATAGTTTCGGGCAATTCTACAACCTATTTCAGACTGGAAATGCCGAGACGGAGAAAACCCAGAAAACTTTTTTCTTTCGGGAAGCAAGTAGTCCTTGACCCAAGTAGTGGGGCAAGGTCTTACCTCAAGGTAGGATCCTACCCCCTACTAAAGGTCATCCTTGATCAAAAATAGCTCCGATGGAAAATCCATTCGTGATTCTCAGAAGTTCACCGAAAAGGGTATCCAGATCCAAGATCCTATTCGCAGTCATGTACTTGTACCTACAAGAAAAATAGTTTTGTTATTTGGATGAGGGGTTTTCCTTGGTCAAACCCCAGTTTGGAATCAACCTTAATAATGAAATTGAAATGGATAATGCTAGCAAGTAGTAGAAGTAGATCTAACAACGAAGCTATGATATTCAATAGATATGCAATTGTATTTGAAATGTAAACAAGTATATTGATATGAAAGCTTGAAGATAACATTAACAAATGTAAATCAAAACCTCCATGATTGTATGCTTTGAATCCACCTTGAGGGAATAATGAATGAATCTTGAAGATGATAAAAGGATCTTGAAGGAAGATCACACCAGGATGATGGCTAGATCTAGGGTTTTGAATGATGAATCTTGAATGCTTGAACCAAATCCCTTCAAAGGCTTGAATGCTTGAATCCTTGATCTTCAAAGGAGAACTTGAATGGAGAAGAGGACTTGAAAACTTCCTTGAGAATTCTTGATGAAATGCTTGCTTGATCTTTCTTGATTGTAAAACTTGATGGCACTTGAGAGATTTTTCTCTTGATAATGGATGGATAAAATGAGAGAGGAAGGCTTCCTTTTATAGTGATCTAGGGTACAAACCTCTAGAGAAGGCCAAAATTGGGGAATTAAATCCCAATTAATCTTAACCCCTAGAAATGAACCCAAATTAAATGAATTTAAGGATTTACCATTCTGAAACCCAAAATGGTCGACCCGAAAGCGGGAAAAGAAATCTTTTCCAAACCCAATATTCTGAAACTCCTAGAATCTAAAAATTGGACCTGGGGTCAGGGACAAGGTAGAAACCACCCTAGGTCAGGGTCTAGGTCATACCTGAACTAGGTTGGGGTCTAGGTCATGCTTGACCCTAGTAGTTCATCTTTGACCCATATGGTCAAAAACTCCAGATTCTTAGAGAAATTGTCAGGAAAAGGCTGGAAATAAGGAGAGAAGCAGAATATGGGGAAACAACCAGATACATACAAAGACCCAATCAAGGTGCTTGACATGACCCCAGACTACTCACTCGGAGGGCTAAATGCTCTTAACATAGAAGTGCTTCCATTTGAAGACGACATAGGTTCAAACCCTCATAAACATCATAACATTGCTCTTATCTTTTTTAAGCTTTCACTCTAACTAGGATTATTTTTTCCTTTAATGATTAATCTCTATCAATATTTCACACTTTTATTTCCAACTAATTGGTAAAGCACTTGTACCCTTTAAATTCCTATAGCATAAAATATATTTTTGGATAACTTCAAGTTTTGTGCCTCAGTATCCCTTCATTGTTTAATCCATATTGTACCCCTATTACATGTATGATTACTAGTTTACAAACTTAGTCCATTCCTACCAATATGGCATGATTAACACTATAGTTCTTTAATTTTACCAATGTGCTTAGAAAAAGGATACTATTTTTTATTCCTTCTTTCATGTAATCATTTGCATTCTTTTAACAGTCCTTAGCTTGAACTTCTTCAGATTGGAACATAGTTGATGTATTGTCCTTTATCTATATCTATGAGTCTAGTAGACCTTGGCACCTCTGTCATACCAATCCTTTGAATAATTTAGATCTGAATTTTAGGTTCTGCTGTCTCTTTATATTGTTCTAATTCCTCTATCATTTTGTCCATGAAAATGAGCAGCTCCCTCTCATTAAAATGTTGCATTTTATACTAGAAACCTTCCCTTTGAAAGACTATTGCTTGCACTATCATAATCAATGTCATACATATTTCTAGTATCAAGAATTGGAGCCTTCCATTGTATCTCCTTTGCGTCTTGCTAACCTTTTGTTTTCTAATGTATGAAAAAAAATGATACTCATTTGCATTCATTTTATTCCTTAATGCTATCCTTTTGATGTTTTGTATCATTACAAAACTTGAGTGGTTAAATTTTTCCACTACTACCCTTTGATAGAAGCTTTAAGTGAAAAATTAATATTTGATTTTCATTATGTGACTTACTTTTACTATAACATCGATTGATCTTTGAATGGAATGAGCTCGTGCTTATCTAATCGACTGACTTTTTCTTTGCAAAACTAATATCTGAATATCTTTTTTGATGACTAATGATTGTCATTTGATCCTTTTGATATTTCACATAACATGCAATCAATGTTACTCAACTTCCAATATTGATGCATGATCAAATACCTTATTTGTAACCTTATTTACCACTATCACTCTTTTGTTGATCTTCATGTTCTAATTTTTTAACATGCATATCTATTATCAACTATACATCCTTATGATAATATTTTGAATTTGATGTCACTATGAATCATTATTGTAGCTGTATTTATGTCATTTGATCTCGATGGAGGCTCTCATACAATTCACTTCCATTTGTTTGTCACCACAATCTCTCTCTCTCTCTCTCTCTCTCTCTCTCTCATATTAAAAAATGAATCTATTTCTAGCATGGTGTAACTTTAGTTTCTTCTTTGATCATTATTTGGTCATTGTTTTTACCTTATAAAATGCCCACTCTTTCATCTTTAAAAGGTCATGGATGTCCTTAACATTATGACCATTTTCTGACCTCCGAGATCATTAATTTTTCCTAATCATTCATTTTATATTGTTTGGATATCATTTCTCATATTCAAAATAGGAATCCTATTCACTATATTTAAATTGAACCTAGTTACTATTTAATTATTTGACCATTGGTTAGACACAACATGAGTGTGTATATTCATTTATGATCATTGTGCCCATTGTTATGACATTTCTCTTAAATTTGACAATGACTTGACTACATTTATTATTTTCCATTGCCACAAACATGAAATGTAACTCTATTAGGTGCTCATTGTTGATGTTCAAGGGATTCTATTTTGATTAGATCTATGTTCACGTGATTTGAAATCTTATCTAGTAATGAATGTACCTATTCCTGCACATTTAACATCTTGTTAGATAAAACCAATTATTTATTCATTTTACTCTTCTAGATCCATTTCTAGCTCATAGCTAATCAAATGCATTTGTAAGAGTAAGTTGTGTATAGACTAGTGGAATATAAGCAAAGCTATGTGACTCTGAACTCTAACAAACCCTCTTTCTCTCTCCTTGTAGATTTCATATGTAATACCCCTCTAACCCTAATATAAGTTTTGTGTTTTTGAAAGAATTAAGATCCTTCGATGTTTTCTTATAGCTTAAGTTGTACATGATACTTGTTTGATCTATTCCTATAGTTGTTTATAATAATTTCATAAGCTAGTACTCAATGATTCTAATATCAGACATACTATCTAAAGGTATCATTTTTGTATGTATTTATCTCCATGTATGTATTGAGTACCTACAAGACCTTTATGAACATAGTTAGGAGGTTATATGATATGTACTTGATAGATATATATATAAGTGGTTATTTATATTTTCTTCTATTAAGGTTACTTTGGATGAATCTTGTATCTCACTTGATGATTTGATTATGTTGATTTATTATTAGTATTGATAAGAGACTAACACAATGCTTGAGATTCTAACCTTCGTTATGATGATGCTACATGCTTTGAGTATATATATATACATGATGTGTTTTCATGAATCAGGTTGAAGTCGTAGTTACTCACATAGTTGAGGTCCACATGATGTATCGATCCTAGTCATCTGTCTGTAATTTTTTCTTTTATATGTATATCCGTGCATATTTATTTCTTCTTTGTGATGCAGGCTTGCAGGTACCAGGCATCGACTTCACCTGGCTTCACAGGTCTGAGCATGCCCTCAAATCCTCGATGGTTGTTGTTATGGAGATAGTACTAAGGCCCCTACATAAGTCTTCCTTTGTCATTATTCCAATTTGGAAATATTAGGGTTTCTTCTTTGTCAGTCAACCTTTGGGTCAAAAATCCATATCCAACGCACCCGGTTGGGCATGGTTGTAGTTAGTGCCTTGAGGCCACTTGAATTCATTTGGTTGTATGATTTGTTTACTCATTTTATTTATTTCTCCTTCTTGGTATGATCCTTAGTTAATCTTTCTATGTTGTGTTTCAGGAGTTTGGCTTGACTTTCCTTGTTGACTTTGGTTGACCTTGTTTGATCTTATGGTTTTCTCGATATGTTTCATAGATGATTTGTAAGGCCTCTTTGGATGATTAGGTTTATTTTGAGGCGTGTGATTTTATTCTACCTCAGTGATTATATCCTATAGTAATTATAAATAGGTAATAATATTGTGATCTATTACTTCATAATCTTATAGATTATAGTGTTTGGTATTTGGCATGTATCTATATAAATATAAATATATATATATATATATAGAAATATATATATGGGTGCACACATATATGTATTTATATATATATATATATATATATATATATATATATATATATATATATATATATATATAATTTATATGTGATTATATGTTAATTATTGTAGATATTGTTGATGGTGTATATTTTGGGATTAATGTAAAGTATAATAGTATTAATAATTAAATATTAAATAATGCGAGGTATATTATTCTCAATTGTTAATTATTAATAATGAGGATAGGTTATATATATAGATATTGATGTAATTAATGATGGCATATGCATATATGTTAGGATAATATTACATATGTGTATGAATGAATACAAATAATCTTTTATTGTATATTTGAGTAATATAGTTGTATGATATTAAGTTATTTTATAATACCCTTTAGTTAAGAGTTAGTTGGGAATTGGTTACTTTTCCTCTCAACCTTTGGAAATCTATTTATATGCACTACTTTCTCATTTGAAAGGAGGAGATTTTGGGGCTGAAGCATTGAGGAGAGGATGGCCTTACTTTTCATGGAGATTTTGGAGAGAAAACTTGGAGATGTGAGGGAGAGTTTGTAAGCATATGTCTTTAAGAATTTTTGGCTATCTTTGCTTTTGGGAGAGAGACATTTTTGTGAGAATTTCAGTAGTTGAGAGAGGGATTCTTTGCTGTGGAATTATTTCTTTCTTTCATGAAGATTTCTGAAAGTGGATAGGGTTTGAAGGATGCATCTCAAGTTTGGAATTGTCTTCTCTTTTGTTTCCTTCCTTCTTCGATTCAACCTTCGTAGGACATGAGGTATGGATTGAATATTTTAGTTACTTTATGTGTCTGATATATTATGGATCTATTTATATATTATCATTATTTATTATATCTTTACTTTTCATTTCTATGGTTATTTTAAAGTTTTGAGTTTTGTTTGTAAGAATTGGCATGTGTTTTCCTAGGGTTTTTAGCAACCCATTTTTGGAGATCTATTATTATAATAATTTAAATTGCATCTAGGGTTTTACTAAATTGATTTTCTGAAAGTAAAATTCACAGATCTCAAATGGGTATCTCTCTGATTTTATTTTTAGGGTCGAATTAATGCCTTATTTTTGACATTTTGGTAGACTATGCCTGTCCATTCTTGATTCTGAATTTTCTGTCAAATGTATTCGTATGCTACAGGCTAATATGATCATATAAAAGTCTTAATTTGATATCATAGATTTTACTAAGTCTTATATTTCATTTCCAATTGGTTTGGTGAATTTTAATTATGTTTTGTGAAAATTACAACTATTTTAGTGAAGGCAGGTCTGAACCCTAACCAGAATTTTCTATTTTAAACTAGAAGTCATAACTTTCTTTCCCACCTTTGGATCTTCCTAAAAATCAAATTGAGAGTCCATAATTATGTTATCTAAATCTCCACCAAAGTGATTTCCTTTATTATTTTTTTTATGGAAGATATGGTTGACTGTTCTATGATGACTATTCTTTGCATTTAATCCTTGCTTGAAATAATTCAGTTTAAGAACATCATTAAGTTTTAAGGTTTTGTATGGTTACCAGAGGCTATTAGAATTTTTTTTTGGTTAATTGGATCTATTTATACTCTGAATATGTTTATAATCTCACTTGGATGTCTTCTTATATGTTTGGAACATTCTGAATGCCATATTGGGTTTAGGGTTGTCAAGTGGACTAGGGACAACATATGTTTTCCTAAACTCAATCAAATGTTGTTATGGAATTGATATGAATTCTTGATGATGAATCTATTATGTTCATATGATTTTTATATGTATGTTAGGGAACCTAAGTACACTAGGTGAGTGGCTCATAGTGAGGGGCTGGGGCCCTAAGTGGCTAGTACCAGGATAACCTACTATGAGTTATTTAATTAAGTGATAACCTAAATAAATAAATTGGGAATGGGAGATTATTGGAATGGGAAATTACACACTAATCAAGATTAATTGTGCCTCGCCCATGCCTTTAGTTCTAGTAAAGACTAAGGATGGGAGTGGGAGAAGGTACCTATGCGTAGGTACGACTGGATGACCTTGTCTGTACGAGAGGCATTCAGTTCCGCATGTGCCTACTTGGGGGCCGGGGCCAAGAGTGGCTAGTACCAAGACAACCCAAGGGGTGAGGGCTATGCGATGACACTCACCTAGCTTGTAGCTTAGAGTCTCTACCAAATTTGATCATGCCTCTGGTAGTCCTTGTGGTCTTCTTGTCTTTTCTTTTGTGTTGTGACTTTGGGGAAATTTTATCACCACCTTAAGAATTTCCTAGTTGTTACCTCTTGTATGGGCCTTTGGTTCTATCTCCTAGCTCGGGGGAGTGGGCCTATTGGTTCCACATGGTTGGGTGGTTAATATTTATATCGAGGTATTGATCATGATTCTTTGGATGATCCTAGCACATATTCCATTCCAGACCTGCAGTTGAAGATTTCTTATTGGATATTTTAATATGAGATGTACTTATGTATTTGTATTCATGTAATTTTAATCTCCTAAAAGGAGTCTTGTAGTATTGATATAATCTCAATTCAAAGCAATGCATAAGGGAATGGGTAGTTCTAGGTAAAAGAAAGGGAAAAGAATGTGGAATATTGGACATGTTACTAGCATTAAAAGAAAGTGTTTATGTTATTTCTCCTATCCTCTTATGTTGTCCATATGTAAAGGAAATGATCTTAAATATAGTTATATATAATGATGTATCACAAAAAAATAATGTATTCTCTCTTGATGAAAGGATCCAAGGAAATTATTGAGAAATGATAGGTTAGTGATTGGAATTATTAACAATGAATGGTTATGAAACAATGAAATAAAATAGTAACTTGATTATAATGTTAATACTTGGTTCATGTTAATGAAGTACCTAGGATAATGCCTACCTTAATGAATATTAATCTCTTACCTAAATTATTAGAGAAAAGTGATATAAAGGATAGTAGATGTAGATGAAATCAATATGAATTTATGGAATGAGTTGATAAAAGGAATAATGATGTTGGATGATTAACCTATGTTTAATATAAGAAAAAAGTTAGGGACATTTAACTTGGTGCATTAAAATGAATGTAGATCTTTTAAGCTCATGATTCCGTGAATATCTTATGCATGTAAATGGTTTATATGATGTTGCTTTAGTAGAAACATTAGGGAACCCGGGAGGACTTAAGTTGTATAAATATTACATTCAAGTAGTAGAAAATTATTTCTTCTTTTAGAAATATGAAGTGGAATGATGAATATTATTCTAGTTAAAATAAAATTAAAAAATTAAAAAAATAAAAAAATTCACTACTTGCATTTTATAGAGGTTTTATGTCTTGTCCTCTTGGGTTGCCTAGCGGGGCGTTACATCATAGATGCCTAGAGGAACTAAAGCTGAAAATGAAGCTAAGGCTACAACACACAACATGGGATTCATCATTTAATAGGCAATGAAATTTCCCATCCCTTTGCTTCTATTTCACCTTTGTATACATATTTTACTTTGTGTAATGTATCTAATCAATTAATTCTCATGTCTTGTGTGGGTTCTTAATTCCTTTCTCCTTTCTAGTTATACTATAACTGCAACCTTGTTTTGCGACAAGAATTAGAACATTGTAAAGTATTTTTTAAAATAAATGAGAATTTTTTCATTTTTGTATCTTTGTTTTTGTTTAAACACTTAAATAAAAAATTGATTTCTTTTTCAAAATAGAACATTTCATAAAAAATTGAACCTTTCTTTTGAATCCAATGAAAGTAAATGATTTAAAGGAAAAAATGTAAAATAAATGAAACCTTTTCACTTTAAAATTGAACCAAAACTGGATTAGCTCTACCAATTTGAGCTAAGTAAAAATTGGTAACATTTATGGTGACCTCTCAGGGGTGTTTATCTACTATAAAAAACTATACCAACTTCCTTACACAAATCCATTGGGCACAGTGTCATCTCAACCTTATAAAACTAAAACCTTCTCAACCAAAACTAAAACACTGCTATTGAAAAATGAAACACACGAAGCCAAAACTGAAACACTGAAATGAGTTTAAGCTAATAAAGAATATGAACATCATGCTAGTTGTATATGCATGGAATGAAATAGAGAGAGAATATCCCTTATCTCATATGGTGGTTATACTCCTCATGTAGCATGGTATTTGTTACTTGCTTAGCCTCTTTCCAATGGCACACAACTAAAAACAATTAACTGCAGTGTTGTTGCCATTCATTTGGATGGAAAAAAGGAGTTATTTATGATGTAGGGTGGACAATGCTAATTCATTACCTATATGATGGACCCTTTTTTATGTCATTCTGATGACATGCAAAAATATTCCTTATTCCACACTACAAGCCACTAGCTACAAACTACCCAACTACTTGTTCTTGATAGCACTTGGAGAAAGAAAATTTGAAACTAGAAACAAACTAACATATCCTAATCAATCAGTTATTAAAGCATCAAATACGTCCATTTACTAATTGATTAAAATGACTTGCTTCTCTGACCAATAAAAGATAAATCACATGCATATGGATAATTAAAACATGATTAATGATGACTTGAAAAACTATTAGTAGTTATAGCATATCTTGAATATGGTAAGCCAAATCACATACCTTTTGAATTTGATCAAAACCAACATAGGTTAGAGGTGCATAACTAGGTTGGATCTTCTATTCAAAATCTGAAATCTCATACTTAGGCTTCATTTTGGAAAGATCCCTGATTATGTAGTCTCTAAAGATGATAAACTTTGGAATATGATTGTTGATTTATAAAGTTTCAATTCTCTCTTCAACCACTATATCAAACTTATCAGATATATTAAGATCTTGAGAAACAAGAGATTGAGGTGTTATTTCACATACTTGATATTGATCACAAACCCTCTTCTCCAAAGGCATAAAATCACCATCGGGAAAAGAAAAAAAGTCTTCTTTAATGCTCTCATAATTGCTTTCAAAACTCACACCTTGGGCATCTATGGTTTTCTGATTACCTTTCTCTATATCTATCGAATCTAAATCCATATCAAATACTTGAAATTCCTTTAGACTATTGTCTACACTTGTCTTCTCTTGGACCAGCTTCTTATTAACCTCCTCTTTGTGTTCTTTCTAATCACATCTTAGTAAATATATTAGTTCATACATATTTTATTCATTATAACCAACAAATAAAGGAATTTTATCAAATAATTCAACTGGAACCTAAGATTCAATAACTATAATATTCTCAACAACCTATTGGTCCTGATTTTTCTGATCTAGAGATGAAGGGATGACATCTAATTTTGACACCAATACTTCAAGATCCTCCTAAAAAGATTCATCTTCATCTTGATTTCCATTTTTGTATGAAAGAGGATTGTCACTTACCTTGTTGCATCTTTTTTTAGTGATCAAAATACTAAGGTTTTGAGCCTCATCTTGTTGTCTTGAAACTAATATGGGTACTTGTATCTTAATTTCATTCTCTTCTTCATCCACAAAATAAGGAAACTCATCAAAAAAAATAGAGGGAACATATGTTGAGCCGAACCCCTCAAAATGAGTTGCAACTCAGGATATCCAAACTCATCCTTATATTAGGGAGGGGATATATCTCCTTTGAAACCCAAATCATGCTCAAAATACCTTTGACCAAGACCCATAACCTAATCCCTAATACCATTAAAATCCATCTTATAGAAGACATGTGAAGGGATGAGAGGCTCACAAACAGGTGGAACATGTTGATTATTTTTTGTTGCAAGATTATTCTAAGTAAAACTGGTAGCATTATCAATATGATATAGTTGATGAGAATCTCTATGAACATTATTCTCATAATACGGTGGTGGGTACACATTTTGGCTACAAAAATTTAACACATCTACTCATATGATAAGCTATAAATTAGAATATAAAATTATTTTGAAACATACCAGCACATGATCTTCCAAAACAAGTAGATTTTTTCTCCTTGAGTCACAAGGTGTGTGTGTGGATCCTTTGTCCAAAGGATGTAATATTGATTTTCACACCAAAAATCAGAATTGGGTGGAAAATATTGAATTGAAATAGTCCAAAGTATCCCATCGAGCATTCCAAAAACTATTCTCAATCAGGATTTTGCCTTCAGTAGATGTAAAATCTGGCTATCCCATTGAAACATGGAAACAATCTTAGGTTGTGGGTATCTTATGGAAAGAGTGAATCTTCAGGATTACAAGGACATTTCCTTAATGGTACTCACCTAAAATTAGTTTAATGAGGAAAGGGATAAAAGGCTACTTGTCTAATGAAAATCTAAAATCTAATGGGTGATACACCTGAATAATTAAAACTAACTTGTAGATTCAAAAGTCACAAGATCCCTTAATAAAGAAAACTATAGAACTCACAACCAAATTCTATATGCTTGTAAAAATATTTTCATGGGAGGTTTCAGATCTTTCTAATTCTTTTGAAGATGAAAATATAATTTTTTTCTTAATCCTAACACTTGAAAAAATAAAACACACCCACAAACCTACACCTTAACATACCATATTCTGAATTTAACATGATAGGAGCTTGATAATACAAGGAGTAAATCACAATATTTTATCAATAACACCCACAAAAAATTACAAAATTTATGACTAATTAAGGAGGAATTTGCATTCTATTATCAAACAATCAAAAGAAAATCTCTGCAAAAAATGGGTTACAAAATCAACCTCCTCTTGTTGTGTGCAAGAAGCTAGGAAGAAAATGAACCCTCAAAAAGAAACAAAATCAAATTGTTATATGAAGGCTACACAACTCCCAAAGTGACATGAAGAAGGAACTAAAGTTCACTAGTGTAGGACTAAACATTTCCCTTTCCTCTCTCCATCAAGAATGCATGAAAAAGTCAAGAAAAACCCCATAGGTCAAATTTGCAATAAAACCCACAAAGAGGGAAGGTAATTGGAACGTATACTTAGTGAACTATCTCAACTCCCTCGTCAACTTATGAAAAACCCATGTAGGTCTTCAACTAAATCCAAACTACCACTCTTTACCCTTAAAAGCTCCTCAAAAGCATGCAGAAAAGGGAATTCCTCCTTTAACTAGTTTAACTATTTGACCACAATTGATGCAAGAGCATCTTGGGTCCTTGGCAATCTTATGTCACAAAAAATATTTTGAAGCTTGTCTATGTTGCTCAGTTCCTTCTTTGACCGAGTTGGCTCGGTAGTTGGTCAGTTTCCTTTGGTTACCAAGTTTGGTCGGTTATCTCCTAGGTTGTCAGTTGTTTCACTGACACTCGACGATGCTTGTATGTTTCTCAATCATCCTTGCTTACATAGTAGTTTATTTTAAGTTTCTCTTGAGGATGACTTATGTATTGATTATGGGTCATGGGTTTAATGTTAGTATCCATCATTGGGAAGCATGTGGTCCCAAATTTGATAGTTCCTTCCATTGATTGTGGATCTGAAGGTCGACTCAATTTGGTAGCCTCTTGTATAAGTATAGATGTTTGGTTAGAGTTTAGGGAGTTAGTTTTTGGATAGAAGATTGTAGAATTAAGATTGTTCACAAATCCTCATATGTTTGAGGACTTTTATAATTCATTGTAACATCTGGCTGAAGCTAGGAAGGCCTTACAGCCCAACATGTATGAATAAATTTGAATGACAATATATGAATGATCCTACTTTCTCTCTCTCACTGTGTTGTTGTTGCCTCCACGTGTTGTTGAGAAAGGTGGATCGGGTAGGGTTTTCCATAGTCCTTGGCCCTTCCTTCCCTTCCTTTGCATTAGGTGGTATCAGAGAGAGGTTAGATCTAGATCTAGGTGTGCAGATCTAGGTTTGTAGGTTCCTTCTTGTGAAGCCCTAGTTGAATTATTGTAGGGTGGCAGATTGCAATCTAACCTGCAATTGCAGAGGGTTTTCAAGATAGCTCATGGGAGGTGAGAAGGGGATCCAAGATTGGCAGGCATGATGAGACAACTTACTGCTAGATTAGAAGCTGTTGAAATAGCCCAGAGAAGAGGCAGACATCTTGAAGATATTAGTGATGATGAAATTGAAGTGGAACAAGGTGAAGCAGAACCTACACTTGTGATGGATCAGGGTGAGGAAAGATTCTTGAAGGATTTGACAAATTTGAACTCGACACCACATTTCAATCCTCCTAAGTATAGTGGGGAATTGGATTCTGATGAATTGATAGACTGGATCACTGAAATGGAAAATTATTTTGAGTATGAAAATGTATCTAAGGAAAACAAGGTGAAAATTACAGGCACGAGGTTGAAAGGTCATGCATCCTTGTGGTGGGAACATCTACAATTGGATCAGAAAAAGAAAGGCAAAGACAAAATCAAAGTATGGAATAAAATGGTGAATAAATTGAAAGGAAAGTTCTTACCTTGTCATTATCAGATTAACCTAGTTAGGTGAATGCAAAGTCTAAGGCAGAAAGATAGCTCAGTAAAGGATTATACTGAGGAATTCTATAGATTAGATATCAAATCTGGACATGATGAGGATGATGTGGAAAGAATTTTGAGATACCTGAATGGTTTGCGAGTTTCCATCCAAAAGGAAATCAGTTTGGTCAAATTGGATAACATTGAATAGGCTTATCAATTTGCATTGAAAGCTAGGGGGAAATTAAACAAGAGACATGAGAAAAGGTAAAGAGGTCAAGGTGGTAGATTCCCTAGAGGAAGAGGTAGATCAAATGGTGAAAATGGTAGATCTTGTTAGGCCCATTTTTTGTCATTGCAAAACCTTATGAAAATGGCCTATTTTCTTGTAGATTTTCTTGTGTGTCCTACCCTGTGTTCTTCTTATTTTTGCCTTGCTTCAGTCCAAGCTACATCTCTAAATTCACAAAATCTTGAAAGTTATTCGAGTTTCAAGCCTGCTGGAATTATTTTCAAAATCTACCTAAGTGTCAAAAACCTATAGTGTTTACAAAAGTCCATGATGTTTTCGATCTGTGTGTGTTTTTGACCTGCGTTGTTTTTGACCCTTTGCCTTCAGGCTTTTATACACTTTTATGTCGACGTGTCAGAAACTTTGTGTGTTTTCGATCCCCTTTCATCGAAAACCTTGGATGTTTTCGACCTCACATTGTTTCCTGTTTGCTGTGTTTCCTTAAGTGTGCAAGTGCGACGGTGGTGGGCCCAGTTTGCAATGGCTCTTCTCTGATTGGCCATCACATGGCTGCATATCAGACTCTTCTAACATGCGATCATGCAACTTCCTGCCAGTTGTCTGCATCGTCTAGGTTCTTCCCATTGTTCATCTTGGTTGGCGGTTTGCTTTCATTCAGTGACCTGGCGACTGGCAGTTATCTTTTGATCTCCCATTTTTGGCAGTTAAGCGGCTGACATCCAACGACTCGGTGACTGTAGTGAGGTGATCTTTGAAAGGTTGGCAGTTATTTGCTAACCTCCAGCGACTTGGTTGGCGGTTAGTCGCGTAGTCGTTGAATGTTTGGCGGTTGGTTTGTGGGTCCCAGCTCTTTTCATTGCCCAGTGTCAGAGATTGCAGATCTAAGGTCAGCGTATGATCTCAAGGAATATTCTCAGCCTTTGAGATCATGTGCCATCCATCAGATTTTATTCATTGGCTGGCAGGCACTGAGGTGGCATCACAGTTGCGGAGTTAGATGTGGGGCTGTTGTTAGTGGGGTCCGAGACGTGGATAATTCTAACGGTCAGCATAAGTTCTCATGTGATTTGTCATGGCCATGAGATCTTGCGCCGGCCATTCATTTCAAAGGCTTGTCGAGCGTGGGTCCGGTGTTGGTGATGGGGTGGTATTCAGCAATTGGCATGGTGACAGGTGGCATCAGGCATCACGGTTGCAGAGTTAATGGCGGGGTCTATGGCTTGGTAGATTTGTTTGTAGGTTGTCACATGTTCACATAGCCCAAAAATTGGCTATGTGATCATGTGACTAACCCCTGGTGGTGACGTGGTTGCGGAGTTGTGCGGTGGTAGTTTTGACTTACGGGTGATGATGTTGTCTTTGTGTGGTGGTGGTTGCGGTAGCGGTTTGTGGGTTGCAGCATGATCACATAGCCTGTCTCTAGGCTATGTGATCATGCGATAGGGCACCACGTGTCCATCGCAGTTGCGGAGTTATGGTGGTAATGTTGCCAAGGACTTTTCCTGCGGGGTTTCTGACTGTTGGCTGCGGTTAAGAGTCTGCAGTCACATGATCGTAAGGGCTATCTTTTGGCCATGCGATCATGCGACCAGGCATGATTTGTTGCCCAATTTCCTATAGCGGTGAGGTTGTTGATCATGCGACTATGACACTAATGTTGAATGTTAAGTTATCGAGCCTGTGAAGGTAAAGAGATCTATGGCGGGGGCATAAAGTTGGTCATAGTTTGAATGTGGGCTGTTATTTCTCTACAGGCACCAAGAGAGAAGGTGACCGTTGGATTTGAATTCAAATTTGGTGAAGGGTTTCCAGTGACAGGAAGTACCAAAATTTATGGATTTTATTGCAGAAGTGACCCTGTTCGGTGAGATGCGACTGGTTTTCTGGTCATTTTTTTGGTGCGATAATTTTGATTGGTGTGCCCTAGCTGTCCATAGCTTGTTGCAACCTATCATGGGTTTCCAAGGCAGCTAGTGGTATATAGTGTTTATTTTTTGACTTTGTCTGGGTTCTTTTCTTCCACTATTGTGGGGACTGGTTCCGTGAATGTTCTTCCTGCCATGTATTTTCCTTCTTCTCTACATATAGGGTGTTCCCTCTGTCCTTTCTAGTTATGGGAATATAATGAAATTGTAACAGTGTCTTATGCATAAGATTTCAATATATTTATTCTGCTCCTAGATTATCTCCATTTGAATTCTGAGTCCATTAATCATACATCAAGGGTGTCTGATTTATCTATTTGCATTGCCTAAGTGTTTGCAAGTGGAGTTGTCTTTGCAGGGATAACTGGTTCAGAGTTAGTGTTCAGATATGTATGAGCTGAGGTATCAAAGATGCATCATGCTTGTCTTCCAGTGGATGCTGGTTAATGTATTGCCTGTTCCTAGGTCTTTTCTTTTGATAGGTGATAGCATATCTAGGTGCACAGGTGGTTTGGTAATGTGTGATCTAGTGAGGGTGAGTGTGTTGTTTTCTTGTTTCATAGACCTGTTGTAGTGAGGTATTTGACTCTGCTACCCATTGGATAAGGCACTGGTCTATGGGAGACTTGGGGTACTTTAGGGGTCCATTCTACCCAAAATCAATCATTCATTTAAATTTTTTCCCTTCATGTTGGTAGTAGTAGTAGGAGGTTTCTTTCTAGTTCTCAGACTCATTGCATGCAGATCAGGTTATTAAATGAGGTCATGGTTCATTGGGGTACAGGATACCTACAGGGGTCTGAGGACTATTCCACAGAAATGCATCTATAGGCCTTTTGTTCATCAACTCAAGAAGAGTCATGAGTGTGCAAATGAGGCAATATCCACCTGAGTGAATATGGAGCTCAAAGTAGAAGGAGGATGTTCTTTATCCTCATCAATTGGCACTTTTTCCCTTGTCAGACTTTGGAGTGAAGACTAACTAGTTTGTCAATCATAGTGTAAACCTAGCACCGTGTGGAAACAAGTTTAAAAGCCAACAAAATGGCAACTCTGTTGGGGAAGAAGTAAATGACAGCAAGCTTCCTTGCTTGGCTGGATCATCCTAGGGTCCTGGTTGAAGTTATAGAGTTAAATGAACAAAACACATTAGTGAAATCTTCTCACTGTGTGCTGAGTGGCAACTCTGAGTTCTCTATTTGATCAGTGCAATTCCTGATAAGCAATGTGGCCTGATGAAGTTTTGGTTGGTTGGAAGAGATACAAATCAGTGCAAAAATTTTCCTCTCAAGGAGGTGGCAGCTCTGCATAACAAAGTTACCTGATGGAGCTATAGGATGAGCTCTAGATCTGCCCTGCCCTCCAACCAGCATGTTTACTATAGAACTTCTAGGTATGATATTTTCAATGATAAGAAATGTTTCCTTATGAGGTGATCTGAGCACTAAAAGAAGAAAAATGGTGTGATAGAGAGGTTGGCATGCTTCAATGAATGAGAGTTGCAGTTCTGCAAAATTTTGGTGAAGCATGAGCATGGGTAGTGATTAGTACAGTCTCATTCTTCAGCCCATGAGTGCCCTATTTTTGTCCAGTTGGTGGTCTGCTCTCCCAGAGATCTAAATTCTTGTATGGGCATAGGTTACCCATCATCCCCAACTAGAGCCACTATTAGGCCCATTCTTTGTCATTGTAAAACCTTATGAAAATGGCCTATTTTCTTGTAGATTTTCTTGTGTGTCCTGCCCTATGTTTTTCTTATTTTCCCCTTGCTTCAGTCCAAGCTGCATCCCTAAATTCACAAAATCCTAAAAGTTATTCGAGTTTCAAGCCTGCTGGAATTATTTTCAAAATCTGCCTCAGTGTTGAAAACCCACAGTGTTTACAAAAGTCCATGATGTTTTCGATCTGTGTTTGTTTTTGACCTGCGTTTTTTTTGACCCTTTGCCTTCAGGCTTTTATGCACTTGTCTGTTGATGTGTCAGAAACTTTGTGTGTTTTCAATCCCCTTTCATTGAAAACTTTGGATGTTTTCAACCTCGCATTGTTTCCTATTTGTTGTGTTTCCTTAAGTGTGCAAGTGCGACGATGGTGGGCCCGATTTGCAATGGCTCTTCTCTAATTGGTCATCGCATGGCTGCATGTCAGACTCTTCTGACATGCGATCATGCGACCACCTGCCAGCTGTCTGTGTGGTCCTGGTTCTTCTTGTTGTTCATCTTGGCTGGTAGTTTGCTTTCATTCAGCGACCTGGCGACTGGCAGTTATCTTTTGATCTCCCATTTCTGGCAGTTAAGCGGCTGACATGCAATGACTCGGTGACTATAGTCACATGATCTTTGAAAGGTTGGCGGTTATCTGCTAACCTCCAGCGACTTGGTTGGCAGTTAGTCACGTAGTCACTAAATGTTTGGTGGTTGGTTTGTGGGTCCCAGCTCCTTTCATTGCTCAGTGTTAGAGATTGCAAATCTATAGTTGACATATGATCTCAAGGAATATTCTTAGCCTTTGAGATCATGCACCATCCATCAGATTTTATTCATTGGCTGGCAAGCGCTGAGGTGGCATCCTAGTTGCGGAGTTAGATGTGGGGCCATTGTCAGTGGGGTCTGAGACATGGATAGATCTAACGGTCAGTGTAAGTTCTCATGTGATTTGTTAGGGCCATGAGATCTTACGCCAGCCATTCATTTCAAAGCCTTATCAAGCGTGGGTTTGGTGTTGGTGACAAGGTGGTATTCGGTGATTGGCGTGGCGACAGGTGGCATCAGGCGTCATAGTTGTGGAGTTAATGGTGAGGTCTATGGCTTGGCAGATTTGTTTGCGGGTTGTCGCATGTTCACATAGCCCAAAAATTGGCTATGCAATCATGTGACTAACCCCTGGTGGTGACACGGTTGCAGAGTTGTGCAGTGGCAGTTTTTGACTTGCGGGCGGTGATGTTGTCTCTATACGGTGGTGGTTGTGGTAGTGGTCTATGGGTTGCCACATGATCGCATAGCCCATCTCCAGGCTATGGGATCATGCGACAGGGTGCCATGTGTCCATCGCAGTTGCAGAGTTATGGTGGTAATGTTGCCAAGGACTTTTCCTGCAGGGTTTCTGACTGTTGGCTGCGGTTAAGAGTCTGCAGTCGCATGATCGTAAGGGCTATCTTTCGGCCATGTGATCATGCAACCAACCATGATTTGTTGCCCAGTTTCCTATAGTGGTGAGGTTGTTGACCGTGCGACTACGCCACTAATGTTGAATGTTAAGATACCGAGCTCATGAAGGTAAAAAGATCTATGGCGGGGGCATAAAGTTGGTCATGGTTTGAATGTGGGCCATTGTTTCTCTACAGGCACCAAGAGAGGAGGTGACCATTGGACTTGAATTCAAATTTTCTAAAGGGTTTGCAATGACAGGAAGTACCTAAATTTATGGATTTTATTGCAGAAGTGACCCTATTTGGTGAGATGCGACTGGTTTTCTGGCCGTTTCTTGGTGTGGTAATTTTGATTGGTGTTCCCTAGCTATCCATAGCTTGTTGCAACCTGTCATGGGTTTCCAAGGTAGCTAGTCATATATAGTGTTTATTTTTTGACTTTGTCTGGGTTCCTTTCTTCCACTATTGTGGGGACTGTTTTCGTGAATGTTCTTCCTGCCATGTATTTTCCTTCTTCTTTGCATATAGGGTGTTCCCTCTATCCTTTCTGGTTATGGGAATATAATGAAATTGTAACAATGTCTTATGCATAAGATTTCAATATATTTATTCTGCTCCCAGATTGTCTCCATTTAAATTCTAAGTCCATTAATCATACATCAAGGGTGTTTGATTTGTCTGTTTGCATTGCCTAAGTGTTTGCAAGTGGAGTTGTCTTCGTAAGGATAACTAGTTCAGAGTTAGTGTTCAGATATGTATGAGCTGAGGTATCAAAGATGCATCATGCTTGTCTTCCAGTGGATGCCGGTTAATGTATTGCCTGTTCCTAGGTCTTTTCTTTGGATAGGTGATAACATATCTAGGTGCACAATTGGTTTGATAATGTGTGATCTGGTGAGGGTGAGTGTGTTGTTTTCTTGTTTCATAGCCCTGTTGTAGTGAGGTATTTGACTCTGCTACCCATTGGATAAGGCACTAGTCTATGGGAGACTTGGGGTACTTCAGGGGTCCAATCTACCCAACATCAATCATTCATTTAAATTCTTTCCCTTCATGTTGGTAGTAGTAGTAGGAGGTTTCTTTCTAGTTCTCAGACTCATTGCATGCAGATTAGGTTATTGCATGAGGTCATGGTTCATTGGGGTACAGGATACCTACAGGGGTCTGAGGACTATTCCATAGAAATGTATCTGTAGGCCTTTTTTTCATTAACTCAAGAAGAGTCATGAGTGTGCAGATGAGGCAATACCCACCTGAGTGAATGTGGAGCTCAAAGCAGAAGGAGGATGTTCTTTATCCTCATCAATTGGCACTTTTTCCCTTTTTAGAATTTGGAGTGAAGACTAACCAATTTTTCAATCATGGTGTAAACTTGGCACCGTGTGGGAACAAGTTTAAAAGCCAACAGATCTGAACCTGAAAAGTCATATATGGATAAAGGCAAGACTGAGTGGAAAGGTGAAAGTTCATCTAGAGGCAGAGGCAGTAACTACCAAGGTGGTTATAGTAGAGGTAATTTCCAAGGAACTTGTTACAATTGTGAAGGACATAGATCTTTTGAATGTACACATGCTAGTAAGAAGGCTAGTAGTAGTAGAAATGCTTTGGTGGAAGACGAGTCACTGAATGAACCTGAGAAGGAAAATAACTTGATGGTGAGAAGAGCACTATGGAATGAAAGTAAAAAGGAAGATCCGGTAAGGAAAAGTTTGTTCAAGACCAAATGTAGAGTTTCTGACAATGTTTGGAAGGTAATCATTGACAGTGGTAGCTCGGAGAATCTAGCATCTAAAGAGATGGTCACAAAGTTGCAGTTGAAGAGGTTGGAACATCCGAAGCCCTAGCAAATTTCATGGATCAAAGATGACCATACACTCTTGGTAAGTGAACAATGTTATGTGAATTTCAAAATTGGAAACTACTATGATAAGGTGTTGTGTGATATCATGCGTATGGATTGTTGTCATATTTTATTGGGTAGACCTTTGTAGTATGATAGACATGCTATATATGATGGGAGATTACATAAATGTACTATTGTGGCTGATGGAAAGAAACAAATCTTGTTATCTTTGATGGAAGAACCTGTTAGTAATGTTTGCACATCTGTGAAAGTTTTCTTGATGGAAGGAAGAAAATTTGTTAAGCATTTGAAGAATAATTATGTATGTTTTTCTGTGGTTCCTAACAAACTGAGTAAGAAAATAGAGGATAGTGTTCCTGAGGAGATTGATAAGTTACTCACTAAGTATAGTGATGTCATTTCTGATAATGTACCTGATGGTTTGCCACCGAAGAGAAGTATTGATCATTACATGGATCTAATCCCTGGAGCTAGTTTACCAAACAAGGCACCTTATCGGTTGACACCTACCGAGAGTCAGGAATTGAACTGACAGATTCAAGAGTTGCTGGATAAAGGTTTGATCAAAGAAATTTTGAGTCCTTGTGCAGTACCTACGGTATTAGCACCTAAGAAGAATGGACAATGGTGAATGTGTACTAATTCCAGAGAAATCAACAAGATAATAGTAAAGTATAGGTTTCCTATACCAAGAATGGATGATATAATGGGCAGTTTGACTGGAGCAAAGTATTTTACCAAGATTAATTTGAAAAGTGGGTATCATCAGATTAGAATCAAAGAAGGTGATGAATGGAAGACTGCTTTCAAGACAAAAGAAGGTTTGTATGAGTGGTTGGATATGCATTTTAATTAACTAATGCACTGAGTACTTTTATGAGGTTGATGAATGAAGTTTTGAAGAAATTCTTGGGTAAGTTTGTAATTGTATATCTTGATGATATTTTGATATTCAGTAAGACTAGAGAAGAACATTTGTTGCATGTTAGACAAGTTTTGTAGAGATTGAAAGAAGAAAATTTGTTGATAAATCTGAAAAAGTGTTCATTAATGAAAGAGGAGATTGTGTATGTGGGATTTGCAATTTCAGTTGATGGTTTGAAGATGGATCCTGAAAAGGTTGAAGGTATTCTGAATTGGCCTACACTTATGAATGCTAGTGAGGTAAGATCATTTCATGGTTTGGCAAGTTTTTACCAAAATTTCATAAGGAATTTTAGTTCAATTTTTAATTCTATGACTAAGACTATGAGAGGAGATAAAAGAGAATTCAAGTGGACACTTGGAGCTAATAAGATTTTTGAGACCCTAAAGAAGAAGGTTGTTGAATTGCATGTTTTGGCATTGCCTAATTTTAATAAGGTATTTCAAGTGGAATGTGATGCAAGTGGAAGTGCAATTGGAGTTGTGTTGATTCAAGAAGGTAAACCTGTTGCTTTCTTTAGTGAAAAGTTGAATGATGCTAGAAGGAAATATTCTGTGTATGATCAAGAATTCTATGCTATTGTTCAAGCACTGAAGAAATGGAGACATTATTTGATACTGAGTGAATTTGTGTTTTATACCTATCATAAGGCTTTACAATATTTGGGTAGTCAGAATAAGTTGAATCAAAGACATATGAAATGGGTTGAGTATTTGCATAGTTACACATTTGTGATAAAACATAAAAGTGGAGTCACTAACTAAGTTGCTGATGCATTGAGTAGAAGAAGATATTTGATGACCGAGATGAAAATTGAAGTTCTTGGTTTTGATGAGATGAGAGATTTGTATGAAACTGATCCTAATTTTTCTAAGCCATGGAAAAAGTGCAGAGCACCTATTCAAGATCAACTAAGTATAAAATGGGAAGAATATTTCATCCAAGAAGGTATTTTATTTAAAGGTATTCAGTTGTCTATAACGAGGGGACAAATGAGAATTAATTTGATAAAGGAGAAACATAGTAGTGGTTTGGCTGGACATTTTGGTATTGATAAAACTTTGAATTTGCTTAAGGAGAAATACTTTTGGCCACAGTTGTATAAAGATGTTCAAAAATTTGTGAAAAGTTATGGAATTTGTCAAGTTGCAAAAGGAGTAAGTTAGAATAATGGATTGTATACACCGATTGTTGTACCTGAGGAACCTTGGAATGACATCAGTATGGATTTTGTTCTTGGCTTACCAAAGACAGTAAGAGGTAATGATTCTGTATTTGTTGTGGTAGATAGATTTTCAAAGATGGCACATTTTATACCTTGTAGAAAGACATTAGATGCAGTACATGTAGCAGATCTTTTCTTTAAGGAAATTTTCAGATTGCATGGATTACCAAGGAGTATTATCTCTGACTGAGGCAATAAATTTGTTCGATACTTTTGGAAGATCCTTTGGAGAAAGTTTGGCACTGAGTTGAAATATATTTCTACATTTCACCCACAAACTGATGGACAGACAAAAGTTGTAAATAGAATTTTGGGAAATCTTTTGAGATGTTTAGTTGGAGACACACCTAGTAATTGGGATTCTATGTTGGCACAAGCAAAGTTTGCATAGAATAATTCAGTGAATAGGAGTACTGGAAAAACACCCTTTGAGATTGTAAATGGCATATAGCTGAGAGGTATATCTAATTTAAGGGATGTTGTTGATGAAAGTAAGAGAAGTGTTGAAGGAGTGAAGTTTGCTGAGTACATGAAGACATTGCATGAAGATGTAAAAATCAAGTTGGAAGACTGTAATTAGAAATACAAAGACAAAGCTGATAGATCAAGGAGACATAAGAATTTTGATGTTGGTAATGAAGTGATGGTTCATTTGAAGAAAGGTCGATTTCCTGTTGGAACATATGGGAAGCTGAAGATGAAGAAGTTTGGACCTTACAAGATTTTGAAGAAATTTGATAGTGAAAATGCTTATGAGATTGAGTTACCTGATGACATGGACATATCACTGATTTTCAACATTGCTAATTTGTATGAGTATCATGAACCTGATGAAGACATGACATTACCGATGGAGTATCCTAAGAAATAGAATGAAGAAGTTGAACAAATTTTGGAGCAAAAAGTTAGCAAAAGAACAAGAGGTAAACGATATATGGAATATCTGGTAAAGTGAAAGAATCGACCGATTGAATATAGTCCATGAATTTCATAGTCTGAGTTGGATGCAGCTTGGATCATACCTACTGAATTATTTAGAGAATCATTTCTAAATAACCCCAGGTGTCTGATGCAAGAGCATCTCAGGTCCTTGGAAATCTTGTGTCACCAAAAATATTTTGAAGCTTGTCTATGTTGCTCGGTTCCTTCTTTGACCGAGTTGGCTCGGTAGTTGGTTGGTTTCCTTTAGTTACCGAGTTTTGTCAATTATCTCTTGGGGGATCGGTTGTTTCACTGGCGCTTGGTCATGCTTGTCTGTTGCTCAGTCATACTTTCTTACCGAGTAGTTTATTTTGAGTTTTTGTTGAGGCTAACTTGTGCATTGATTATGGGTCATGGATTTAATGCTAGTATCCATAATTGGGAAGCGTGTGGTCCCAGATCTGACCGTTCCTTCCATTGATTGTGGATCTAAAGGCCAACTCAGTTCGGTAATCTCTTGTATAAGTATAGATGTTTGGTTAGAGTTTAGAGAGTCAATTTTTGGATAGAATATTGTAGAATTAAGATTGTTCATAGATCCTCGCATGTTTGAGGACTTTTGTAATTCATTGTAATATCTGGCCGAAACTGGGAAGGCCTTATAGCACGACATGTATGAATCAATTTGAATGATAATATATGAATGATCCTGCTTTCTCTCTCTCACTATGTTGTTCTTGCTTCCACATGTTGTTGAGCAAGGTGGATCAGGTAGGGTGTGCCATAGTCCTTGGTCCCTCCTTCCTTCCTTTGCATCAACAACTTCTACTAACTCAAAATTGCATCCACCATTTCCCTTATTCTTACACTCTTTAAATATAATGATTATCAATGTTTAAAATTTACACCTTAATAATCATTATTAAAATATGCATTTTCCAAAAATAAAATGAGCACTCCTATCATTCCATGTGAAACTCCATCTCCAAAAATAGAATTTGAAATCTATCAAGAATATTGTATGCTATCTTGCTTTTTTTTATATTTATTAATTTAATATTTATCAAATAACATATAATCTATTATGGGTAAGTGTGCACAAAATTAAGTGTCAATTCCACAAAATTCCACGGGGCAAAAAAAAATTGCCACTAGAAATAAGCACTTGTTTCTTAAAAAATGGGCGCCCATTTAGCTTCAGGAGCCGGTCACATAAAAATAAGTGCCCATTTAGCAGAAATAAACTGAAGAAAAAGGGTTGTTCATTTCTTAAAAACTGGGCCCCCATTTTGTCAATGTATTTTTTTAACCCGATTTGCATATCACTTTCATAGGTTAAAAAATAGGCTAGCAATTTCTGGAGAGATGGTTGCTCGATTTTAGCTTAACTACAAACCCCTCAGCCATTTTTTTCATCATTTCAAGTACGTACCTTAGTTTTTTAATATTTTCTTTCATTATTTTTTTAAAAACATAGTTTATTATTATTTTTAAATTGTTAAACAGTAATTATTGTTCCAAATATATATTTTATAGTAAAATAAAAATAAATTTTATGTTTAAAATAATTGTTTTTAGTTTTAATTTACTTCATAAAATATTATAGAAAACATGAAGAATAAAAATAGTGAAAACTTAAAACCCTAGGTAGAAAAAAAAACATAAACACTAGCTAGAAGATAAAAACAAAAATGTAAACATTAGGTAGAAAATAAAAACAAAAATGTGAACTCTCTCTCTCTCTCTCTCTCTCTCTCTCTCTCTCTCTATCTATCTCTCTATTTTACCTATGTAATTAGCTAACCATATTAGATGTTGTGTCATCTAAATTTCTCTCTCCCTTAAATTATCATAAAAGGTCTTGAAGCAACATTGGACAAACTCTGATGAGTGTAGTTTAGTATCACTCATATCTAAAAGGTACTCTCTCAAAAAATTATGATCCTCTTTTGTACTATCGGGTGCATTCCTATAAATAATATGAACAAAAATTGCTACTCGCACTGAATTATAATATTGCGCTTGGACTTCATCTTGTGGTGTGTTGGTTCCCAAATCAACAAATTAGAAAATTCTATGAGTATGCCAAACTCAATTTTCAAATCTTCCAAAGGATTTGGCCAACTAATGGGAATGATTGATTAAGATCCTCTTCCCCTTTTCTATATGCTCTAGAAAACTAAGGTGGGTGATCCTATACTTTACCAGTATCTATTGGTCAAAAATATTTTTATAGAAGATCTTAAATAATGGGTAGTTCATCAAGATGGTAATGGATTCTTAAGAAAGATCCAATTGTGTATTTCAAAAACATTTGATTTCTTTAATTATTTGATTCCTTTTGATTAACTTATGTTAATATTATTTGGATGTCTTATATTGATTATATATGTTATTTATGAATGTAAATACTAATAAAAAAACTTCAATAGTTAATGTAGAATAGTTCCTTGTTCTCTTTGGGCAATAGAGTTATTCTTCATTAGATTGATCCTGCATATAACTTTGTGAGAAAAAATTTTAAATCCATTTCTTGAATGGATATGTCACTTATATTGACCTCTATGTCTTCAATTTGTTATTTTATATTTCAATTAGCCTTATTGAATTTAAATTTTACTAGGAAAAGACCAATAAGACAAAATCAATATAACAACTATACTAATTATGATATTCAAATAGAAATATAATCAAAACAACCTTCCACATGATGACTTAGACAGTTTCTACTTTCTCAAAAATAGAAATCATGAAGAACTAATCAATTTGAAAATGTAAATACACACCTTTGAGGAAAAGAGGAACTGATATGTGTTAATATTGAAAGTTTGCTTGCATACAACTGCAAATATATATATAGAGATATAAATTGGAAAAATAAGTCCCACCTCCCTCTTCTATTATGAAATGATCTTCTTTATATAGTAGAAGATCTTAAAACAAGTGAAAGGACATGACTCTTCACCATGAGTTACAACTACAATTTAGAATAACTAAAACAAACTAGGTAACTGATCAATTTATAAATAAAACTACTTGAACTAACCATCTCCCAGCCATGCTTTGCATTCCATGATATTCTCTTTGTATCCCTCATCCTGTGTATTTAATGGAGTCCCCCAATGTCCATTTTTTCTAAACAATATAACAATTGATATGACAACTGTTAACATCATGTAATGTTGTCCTGATTGAAACTTCCATTATGCGCCATCAACAAGACTCCTCAAGTTTTACTCTGATGGGATTATCAATGCCTTTTTGTCAGTGTAAGTTATGCCTCTTCCTTCATCGACTATCAATGTCGTTGAATTTTTTTATGCTGCAGTGGAAATTTATGCCGATGAGATCATCAGCATAACCTTTGAACCAATTTTTGTTTTCATCACCATCGGCACAAGTTCTACCAATTAGGTTTGCAGTGCCTATGTATTCCTTATCAACATAGGTTATCTCGGTCCTCTTCATTGGGTATCGACATAGAATATTGATCATCCTCTAGTGAGTTAGAAGTTATGGGTATGTGCAAGATCATAGTATGCCAAACTAGGCCCTTAAGTGGCAATGAAAATTCAAAAAATCAGGGTTAGGCAAGTTGACGCAAAAATTTGAAGAAGTTATCAATCTTATATAAAACATATGTAACAAGAGAATTTGTAGAAAATTGAATGTAGTTTCTAATCTACTAGTCCTTTTTTTAAAAAGAATATGCTATATGGTTAAAACTTCAAGTTTCAATATAGTAGTATGAAAATTTTAGGAAAAAGATTTTAAAAAATGGGTGTATGTATAACTACCTTAAACACAACCAAATAATAATATTTTTTACAATATTATTTATATAAGTAGTACACTCATGTCTGGATGTGACTCATATTTTTTGGAATTTTTTTTAGGGTAAATAATTATAATTTATTTTCCTGCTACTACTTTTCCAAAATATAAAAACTCTCATGTTTTGCCACCTCATCTTAGGCTAAACTTCATGAAACTAATTTCTTTTTATTTTTTATTGTAGTAAGTGGAGCATAGAATTTGACATATATTTTAGACTTCAAAAATTTTATATGGTTTGAAAGTTATAGCTATTTTATAATCAGTCTATCAATCGAGACTAAAAAGATAAGAAGTAAGTGTATGTCTGACCACATTAAACACAATCAAATGATAATATTTTTTTACAACATTCTAGATATATGTAGTAGACTCATGAATGATGAGAAAAAGCCTCATGTTTATTAGGAGGGCATGGTGATTTCAGCCAAAAATGTGGACGCTAGGAGCAAGCTATCTTGAATGGAATGACCCCTCAAAATCTATTGTGGATTTGGAGAAGGATTATGATAATAAAGATACCATGCCCCCTGCTCTGGGAAAGTGTACTAGGGTGTGTATGTGGTGGGATGTGAACCTCAAATCCAACTACACATGCAACATGGTCATTGTACACACTAAAATATGCACTTCTATGAACCATTACATGCAAGGTTGCTCAAGAATGAGGCCTCACAAAGCGGCTCATAGCTCTCTATGCATGGAGTTGCAAGGGACTATGAGTTTTGCTCTCAGCTAGAGCTACAAGAAAGTGACCTTGCTAGTCAACCACACAATGAGAGATTCACAATGAAGACAAGGGCAAGAGTGCCAATATCTCCAAGAATCTAAATGGAAATGAAATGCAAATGCAACTAGTATGAATGTGCAAGACTAATCTATCAAATGAAGTGCAAACTAAACTATGAAAAGAAGTACAATAGATTTCAAGCCCCTAATTAAGCTATGTGAGATCTATTCTATTGCATAAAAGGAAATCTAATCTATGATGCCATGAATGTAACTATGAAAGCAAAACTATTATGAAATGCAACTAAAAATGTCAAGGCTTCAAAGCTTGAGTGTCTTCAAAGAGAGCTCCAAAACCTGCAGCATAACAATAGCATAAAATATGGATGTGCAAATGAAGGAGAGATCTCTCCTTTTATAAGAAATGAGGTGAAATGGACCATGGAGATTAAGAGGCAAAAAGTCTTAATCAGCGGTGGAGCTTGAAAGAGGAGCAATCCATGTGCACAAACATCCTCCAATGAGAGTGAAGTGTTGACTTTTGAGCCTCATGTGAGACAAAAAGTGCTTTTTCCCTTTTTATAAAATATGAATAATGCTTTATTTGTGCAACTTAGGATAAGAGGAAAAGTGGGGGCTTTTTATTTATTAAAAGGGGAGGAAATATTCCTTTTAAATAAATAAAGACTTAGGATAAATGGTTAGCCCAAGGATAAAAATCCAATATATGATCGAAATTAGGATTTGATCAAGAGATTGATAATGTTCAAAATATTGATTATTGATCAAAATGATTCAGGATTGATAAATCAAATAAATGGGGCCCAAAGTCTAGGCGACCATTTTAGGGTGCATACAGTCATTACTCACATGATCAAATTACAAGAGAGAGTATGAATTACTCAATTTGAAATCCATCGTGGACTGACCTATTGCCTCCTATGTAGATGGGGTGTTTAATTACTCTTAGATTGGAGAGCCAACAACCATAAGACCGATTCTACAATGGAGTATTTTCAAAAGCTATGATGATAAGCAAAAAAATTGAATTGAACTAGAATGAGTGCAATTCAATCTAAGATGCTTTAAAAGAAATACGATATTAATCTAAATAGTTTGAAAGGAAATATGAAGTGCAATTTAATCTAAAGAGATTGAAATAAAGATGATATTAAGCTAAGAGCAATTAAGAAAACTAATTCTAATATGAGATGCAATATTAAACTCAAATAAAAATTATACTAAAATGCAATAAAGCTTTGAATTAATGAAATTGAGACACAAAAATACTATAGTTCAATTACTCTCAAAAATTGACCCCTTGAATGAAGAAATGAGACTCATTAAATAGGAAAGCTCGAGAAGAGAATGAAGGGGTTCTTGATTTGAAACTCCTGACCCTTCATTCCCATTTGAGACAAAAATGCATAAATTACTTATTAAAAGAATAGAAAATGCCACACAGGGTGACCTTTCGAATATTATGAATTGTTAATTCAAAAATGAGTGTCCATTCAAATAACAAGTAATTATTAATTCCTTTTCATGTATATTAGCCAAATGGGGTGGGTTTAATTTAATTTCAAGCACTTAGGACTTTAGTTAAATTAATTTATCATAGGGGTAATTTAGCTAATAAAAGTCAAAGACTTTAGGAATTAATTTTAATATTTGATTAATGCAATTTAGGGTCTTTGCAATTGACATCAAGTCGAATTAAGTCAGGTAGGAGAGAGAAAATTGCCTAGGAAACTAGGACTTTAGAGATGTAAAATTGACAAAAATGCACCAAAATTGATTGAATTTATTAGGTGCTAGTTTTAGGGTATTACATTTGCCCCTCTTTGAATTGATGTGTGAATAGTGCGTTGATTCAAAGAATAGTCTGAAGTGATAGATGATGAGAAATTTGGGAGTCTAGGTTAGGTTACCAAGACACCGAACAGATCAAAGCGTGATTTTCTGAAGTCTAAGTTAGATTGCGAAGACAACGGTCTTGAGAGAAGAAGATAATTGAGGTTAGGTTGTGTAATACCCTCTTCGATAATTATACTTGGACTTTTATTTGGACACTTTCATTATGATGATTAGAACTTTATGTTTACAATTTTTCTTATTTAGAGGATGATACACTTATTTATTGTTATCATTTATATGTTTATGAAGTCTAAAAACATCTATATTTACATGATTCATAAAGATAACCCAAGGATTTGAATCTAACCATTATTATCTATGAAGTCTTATGTTTTCATGTGTATAAGATGTTTAATGTGTGTTCATGACTTAGGACAAAGTCATAGTTACTCACTTAGTTGAGGTCCGCATGATGTATCGATCCTGGTCATTTGTCTTCATATGTTTATATATATATATATATATATATATATATATATATATATATATATATATATATATATATATATATATATATTTGTACAAGTGTTTTTTCTTGATGATGCAAGACTGCAGGTACTGGGTATCATCTCCACCTTGTCTCACAGGTCTGAGCGATCCCTCAAATCCTTGATCGTTGTTGTTTTTACAGAGATATCATCAAGGTTCCATGAGAAGGAACTCAACCTCTGACCCTTATGACCCTTAGGCGGGGAGTTCCTGAGTCAGTCCCTTGTGTTGTTGCTGTATCATTGTGTATATCAGTTTTTTGGATTATGGTGATCTTGTTGCTTGTTCTTGTCTCTTGCATTTTAGGAGACTAAGGTTTGGATATGGTATCTTTAATTATTCTTAATAATATGCTCGATCATTGTTAGTAGATAATTTATATGAGCCATTATTTCATGCGATTATAGGATGTTGTGATTGATCTCACTAATCTTGTTAGAACATCTTGTGTTAGTGATCACCACATATATATATATATATATATACCATGATTTTACTTTGTATGGAATATGATTTATTATTTGATTGGATAATAATATTTTATAATACCATAATAATAAGATGTTTATGATATTAATAATAATATTGTTTTTAATAATATGATATTAATAATAATATTATTTTTAATAATATTATAATAATATATGTACACATAAGCATATGGGTGCACACATATGCCTATGGTTACATATATCCATATAATATGGTGTGAAAGTAGTTGTATTTTAAATAATAATAATAAATAAATAATTTACTTGAAGGATTAATTATTATATGGTAAATCTTTTACCATAACTTTAGTAAATAAGGTGATAAGTAATAATAGTAATAAATTATTTCCTTTTCCTTAAATAAAGGAAAATAATATTAGTTTATTAATATTTATGAGGCTCTCATATTAGATTTTATTATTAATAATATTAAATTAGCTATTCCATTCCCGTGAATAGCTTGAATGAAATTAATTAAATCCTAAACTATAAACTACCTTTTGGTTGGGATGGTTGCAACAGTTGATTTTCCCGTGCAACCAATCCTTCAACCTATTTACAGGAGAGATATTTGAAGAATGGGGAGGTTGGCTGGAAATGATACTCAAGAAATGGATTATTTCTTTAAAAGGATATTGTATTTAGGAGGATTATAGTATTCTGGGAAAGGAAATATATTATTCTAGAAAGGATATTTTGATTGTGAGTTTCCAGTAGAAAGTTGGTGCCTGCATCCGAGAGGAATTTGGAAAAGTGCTGGAAAAGGATTGAAGAGAGTTGATTCAAGCTTCATCAATGGTTTTCTCCGCTGGAAGCTAGGTAGGAGCTATCATGAAAGATGCTCCTTCTTATTTGATTTGTGTGATTTATTTTGTTCTATTTTTGTGATTGCTTCCTGTGTATAGTCAATATGAAGAATGTATTATTCTATTGTATTATGTCTATTTTTCCTGTGTGAAAGGACTTAGGAGAAAGGATAGATATATAGTAAATATATTTTCTGTGTTTATTATTTCTTCTGTGTTTTATCATATTTTCTGTGAAGCTATATTGTTCATTTACTTGTTGGAAAATATAGGACTGTGATTTAGATTGTGAACTATGTCACTACTCTTTGCCTACTTCTAGGAAAAAAATAGTATCATTAATTGAATATACACAAACCTAGAGAACTACAAACTATCCTATTACTTTCAATAATAATAAAATTCATCAAACAAGATCAAATTTATTTAAACAATCATCTTACCTATGACAGTCCTAACATGACATATTTCTGCCCTCTAGACAGACCCGTACTCAAATGTGTATAACTTTTGGTTCAGATAAAAATTCCTCAATCTCTCCAGTGAGGATGGGTGTAATTAGGATTTTTAAATTATATCCAAAGATCATGAAGATCCAACAGTTGGTTTGAAAGTTATGGCTCTCGCACTGAGGGTCATTTTTTCTGATACTATATTGTTCATCAATCAGTCATCTCTATTTTCAATCTCTTGTATATCCCTACATTCAAACACTTAATGACTCATAATTATATAGTAATATGCTTCTCCTATAATCCATAATAACCAAAGAAATTTAAGAGCCTATGTGCTCATTAAAGCTTCAAAACAATTGATTGATTGCACCAAATCAATAATAGGGATAGTCAATGTAAATGATAACTTCCTTTGTTCAAAACCTCATAAAAATAAATAAAACTTATATGGAAATGGTTAATAATAGAAACCAATATTATATCAATCCATTTCAAATCTAATTGTAATTGGAATGGAGTTTTTCTTTAAATACAAAATGGTTGGCTATACCCTCATGGTAGAGAACAAGATAGTTGTAGAGCTTTTCAATTGTATTCAAAGAAAACTTTATTTCCCTCTCTCTTCCACAAACCAATCCCTCTAAAATTTTTTCCAAATTTTAGTGTTATGTGTTTATGATGTTTTGGTAAGGGTAGGAAACCTAGCTTGTCACTTAGAGTTTCCACCTAGCCTTAGAACCTTTTGGGAAAGGGTTTGTATTTTGATTTTCTTTTCAGTTGTTATTTGGGAAAGGTTACTTGAACCCTAGGTATGGCCTAGATATCACTTCTTTATGGACCTTGGTGTTTATCTTCTAGCAGGAGGGAGTGGGCCTTTTGGTATCCATGTGGTTGGGTGGTAAATTTTTTATCGAGGTACCTTTCACAGTTGCAGAGCTTATGGATTCTTGCTTGCGTATTGTTCCAGTTTTGAAGGAAGAAGACTTTGTATTTATCTTTCATTATTGTCAAATGTAAAGCTATTATTACCTCCTAGAGGAAATGAATGTAATGTAGCATTTAATGTATTTCAATTTGATTTGGATGGGTAGATTTAGGGAAAAGAAAATGGAATGGTGAACTTTATGTTAATCATGTTAAAAAAGTAGAAGCGGTTTCATAAATGTTTCAAGCAAAGTGGCATGTTTCTTATTACTAAATTGTTCAAGAAAAGTTAGTAAAAACCAATGTGTTAATTTCATATGAGAAATAGTT
This sequence comes from Chamaecyparis obtusa, assembly GCA_027943335.1. Taxonomy (NCBI): domain Eukaryota; kingdom Viridiplantae; phylum Streptophyta; class Pinopsida; order Cupressales; family Cupressaceae; genus Chamaecyparis; species Chamaecyparis obtusa. The sequence goes on along the minus strand of BSBK01007035.1, from coordinate 531,969 downwards.
TAACTCCTAGATAAATTCTTTTACAAAGATTATGCTTTAAATGTTTATGAAATAAGGTTTAGGGAATATTGATGGAATCAATTGGTTAGTAATAAAATGATAGCATTTATATTTCTCTCTAAAGAATTTCAAAGGTTATGCTTTAAGAGTTAGTACACTTAATGATATTAAAATAGTTATAAATGTGCTATAAGGGAACCTTGGAAGGATTGTAATTTAAATGATGTTTATGGATTGTTCATGCAAATCTTTTAAAGTTCAAATTTTTTTATAATTTGTTACTTAGGTTTTCTTTTCTAAAGAGAATTTTTGTTCTCTTTCCTAGTTCCCTTGTGGGGCATGATACGTTGCCCCAATGCCCAAAATGAGATTCAGATGCAAACTTAGGACTGTCTCCAGAATCAGGGTTAGATTGCCCCAATATGAAGCTTAGCCCTCTGAGACCTGGGTTAGATTGCCCAAATAACAGTCTAAGAGAGATTTTGAGAGCCATCTTTAGAATGAAGCTTGACTACCAGGGATTAGGGTTAGATTACCCCAATACCTAAAAGATTTTGAGAACCATCTCTAGCACAAAGCTTGATTCCTGAGGATCCAAGTTAGATTGCTCAGATACCTAAAAGATAGATGACCAGATAGCAAGATGCAAGGCATCAGGATGCCCCTAGCAATGAGAACTGATGATTCAGAGCAGAATGATTCAAGAATTGATTCAATGAGATTCAAATGATGCAATCATCCTACCCCCTTGGGAGTGAAATCAAAAGATGACATATCGAAAGGATGATTGACAACAAGAGATTGCAGAGAAGAAGCAATTAGACTAGATTCGAGAAGCTACAGAAGAAAATCAGAGTAAAGCAGAGGTCCTGTTGACCAATTTTGACCATGGTTGACCATGGTTGACTTTGATGAAAAGAGAAAAGATCTTGAGAACATGATGCAAAGATGAGGGTCTGGTAGGAAGATGATGCCAGAAGGCTGACTGCACAAGTGTCCAATCCCAAAGGATCCCAAAATTTAAAATGCAATTTCGAGCTATCTAGAGATGTTAGATTTTGATTTCGATCTTGAAAATGGATTCAGAGCAGTCAATTTAGCTAAGGGTGCAATTTTTGCACAAAATGGAGCACTTTGAAAATTAGGTCAAAAGCTATATAAGGCCCAGATGGGTCATTTTCAATTCATTATTCACCTTCGTCTTCTTGTGATTTTGAGCTTTGAGAGAGAAATGGAGGATCTTCCACTACATACACACTAATTTGAGCACTCCTGATGATAGGCCTGACCAACGGAGTATGACGCACCTGTAAGTAGTCGATAAACCTCCTTGTATTTCAATTCGTACTATTTTTTAGGTTAATTTAGGGTAGATTTGATAACTTTTAGGTCATGTTCTTCCAATCTCACATGAGGAAGTAGTTTCCTCATGTCGTCCTAGGTCTCCCCTTATGTGAGGAAGTATTTTCCTCGTGCTAGTTAGGTCTTCTTCGGGCGGGCTCTGTTTGGAAGCTCGCGCGAGCTGAAAGGTGGTCCTGCGCAAGATTGTAGCAGTTCGCACAAGGTCAAGTCCTATCTCGCATGAGGAAATAGTTTCCCTGTGTGAAAAGCTACTACAAAGTTTGAAGTCTTTTTCCAAAATTTGTCAAATTTGCATAAAATCAAACAAGTATAGCATCACAGAGCCATGTCTAAGATAGATGTCTTGTTGCATTTATTGTTGTTGTGTTTAAAAGCCATCATATCAAGATACTGATCCAATGTCATCACTTGCTTTGCAGGTTGACTTCCCTGATGTCACCTTCAGGACGCACCATCCTGTGATTACCACCCTAGTGCAGAGACTAACATATGTAGAGAGTGCTCATATTGAGGGACTCAGTTTGGGATTCTTGCGTGATTTACTTGACATTCAGGTAAATCACGGTCATCTTGGTGCATTGGTAGAGTTTTTCCATTCAAAGATGAACACTTTTCACTTTTTGATTGGGGATATGACTGTGACTCTTGAGGATGTATACAGGATCCTGCAGATACCAGTCCATGGTGCTCAAGTAGAGTATGAGACATAGTCACAGCAGGGTACAGTAGCCTTGAGGATGATCTAGTGATGGGCCGAGCCATCTCTTAGGATGATTTGATCAGTGGGCATGGCAGCGCTCATCCATTTTCCATTGTTCTTGCTATGTTTCTGAGATGCTACCTTGTTCCAGATCGAGGTCAACATGGTCTAGAGTGCGGCTGCGGCATGATGCTGTGGAGGATGTTAGAGAGGTGAGCCATCAAGTTCAGATGGGGCAAGTGTATGTTAGCCCACATGTATCATGAGATGCATGAGATAGTATATCACGGTGTGAGGACGATGGTGACAGGAGTCTTCATTCTTCAGATCTGGGCCTGGGAGCATCTCCCTATTTGTAGGCCTATTTATCATGACACACAATAGCATCTTGAGCCTTATATTTATAGGTACGTAGGTCTGATGACCCAGCCTCTATTGGGTAAGATGGAGTAGTGGAGAGGATAGCTAGATGAAATGGAAGTTATAGTATGGAGACCTTGGGTGGCTACTGAGCCATGGGATGATGCTTAGAGAGAGCTTTCGCATATGTTTATATCTCATCCACTGATTGGACGTAGTGTCACCATCATTGAGCAATTCCTTGTTACCCCCATCCTGCACCAGTTTGGTAGGCAACAGGACATATCACAGTAGTACTGGCCCTATGCCCACTTCTTTGATGAGGAGAAGAAGGGATGGCATGCTAGATTAGATCCAGGGTAGTGTGCTATAGAGGCATGCATTCTAGCAGTGCAGTGGGATTACATGGTGGGTTTCACCAATGTAGGAGTGACACCTACATACAAGGATCAGTTGATTGCATGCCCTCATGTAAGGTTTATAGATCCTGGTGGTATAGGGGCACAGTAGCAGCCTGCATAGTAGAAGCAGGCACCAGATTAGTAGCCACCAAGCTAGCAGGCTGTACAGTAGGGACAGCAGCAACAAAGAGTACTGAGACCCTGAGCAGGATAGATTAGCATCCCTACTAGGATGATGGGCTCAGATGTGGGAGCTGGGAGTAGTGGGGCCCAGTAGAGGTCCACCAGGCAGCGGATAGGTGATTCATCATAGCAGGCATGTCTGGATGATGATATTGGACTGCCTGACATTTTGACAGGAGCAGGTACATCTCAGCTGCAGGAGGCTCTCAAGAAGAGCCATGAGAGGGTATGATAGGTCCAGCGGGAGTGTGATGACTACCATACTCAAGTCATCAGGGAGGAGACCTGAGTAGCTGACAGGGACGCCGAGATCAAGAAGCTACGGGAGGAGCTAGGATGATCGAGGATTGAGACCAGATTTGAGGCTGCTCAGGCAGCTTACTACTATGCAGCTTACTATAGGGTCATTCCAGATCTGTCAGAGAAGGTACCACCTTTTTCTAATTATGCTAGAGCTCTACAAGCACCTCCACTAGCACCCCCACAGGAATCACCATAGGCCCCACCACAGTAGGCACCCCAGGCACCATAGGCACCCACTCAGCAGGCACCTCCATAGTGGTCGATGCCCCTTCCCCAGAGACCATTGCCACCACCTCCTCCAAGTGGTGTGGGACCTAGTTAGCACTCTTGATATACTTGTACATTGTAGTCCATATTTTATATTGTGCTCGAGTAGCACCTCCTCTTTTGTACATGACATTATTCGAGATATATAGATGAGATCAATAGTTTGATATCATTGTACTTGTTGTTATATTGCTTTGATATTGATGTTTATGAGATGTTTTTATATGCTTAGATGTATGGATAGAAATGTATGAAATGCACATGTATGATTTGAGTTATGCTTATAATGGATGCACATGTTTTATTTTTATGATGATGCAATGTGAAAATGCAGTGATAGATGGATAGAATGTATGCATATGTGTAATGTATGATTTGAGTTATGCTTATAGTGGATGCCCATGTATATGTAGATGCAAATGAATTTATGGATGCAAATGGAAATGAAATGGAAATGCAATGAATATGTAATGTATATGGTACTAATCATCTCATGTAGGATTATCGCAATATATGATAGGTACTAATCAAAAAGATTACGTGTCAAAGATCGAGAGTGAGGACTGGACACTTGTGTAGCCAAGATGAAACTAGGACAAAAGATGAGAACCTTTGATGAATAGAAAGAAATCAAGAGAGTAACAAGATATCATCTCAAATCCAAGCTTAGCATGAACATGCAAGCCTACGCTAAATGCAAGCCTAGAATGAAAATGCAAGCCTTAGGACTTGGTTGTTGGACTCACTGTATTTATCATCATCGAGTTCATTTAAGCATGGGACAATCGTAAGATGTCATACAATCCTCACTAACATTTCAATTATGAGAATATGAATATGACGTAAGTCTTAGATTTGTCAGAATGAGGTGTAAGCATTAAGGCACAAGAAGCTAGAATTAACTGAACACCTATTCCTTTTGATTTAGCAAGTTAACATAAGAATCAAAGCACAATTGCTAGAATGACCTGAATGTTGCTTGTGAACAAACACACCAAACATGCAAGAGTTCCTTCTTTTTCCAAAGAGTGCTCACAGTGAGCCTTACATTCACTTCGTAAGACAAGCGTTAGCAATTTTACTTGTAGTAGAAAGAAGTCACTCAAAACAGACAAGGAGAAGAACCAACCTCACCAAAGTGTCCATATAAAAGGATTCAAGGTATGCATGGCCATCCAATATGAGATGAAGGCTCTTACAGATGGACACCCCTCTTAGATAGATTCTTTGGATCATTGGAACTAAACCAGCAAACAGAAAGCAAAGGAAAGATCATGCCCCCAGTCTTCGCGTTTCTCAGTCAAGAAAGATGACTTAGATTCACTTGAGGGGAAATGATAAAGTGAAAGAACAAAAAGCATGCTTCAGAGGAACACAAAGTTAATTTTTAGTTTCAATTTACATGTGTGTTCAAACGAATTGAAGTCGAATCGGAAGCAAACAACATTCGAAGTCTCGACAGGATAGCAACAACAGGCAGACACAGTGAGAACCACTAGTGACCGTCGTGAGAGACAAAGTCTCAAGAAGATATTGGAGCATGAACCAAGTATCAATAGGAAAATGAAGTGACAACCACTGGTGACTGATACAAGGAAGATTCTTGAAAGAGAGAATAAAATGCAAGCAAAACATTAGCAGGCAAATGCAATGAGAACCATTGGTGACTGTTGTAAGGAAGAGATCCCAAAAGAGAGAGGTTTGAACAAAAGCTAAGTATCAGTAGGTAGGCATAGTGAGAACCACTGGTGAATGATACATGAGAGATCCTCGAGGAGAGAAATCTCAAAGTAGCTAGGCATCAGCAGGCAGACGCAGAGGGAATCATTGGTGACTGATGCACAAACAAAACTTCTGAAAGCAATAGGACAATGCCCCCTAGACCAGGAAGGTGCCCCCAAGTATGAACTAGTTCCAATCCATGAAGAGTTGAGGAAAATCTTGAAGACAACTAAAGGCAAGAGCATGAGCTAGAAAACTAAAGCAGGAAATGAGCTAAAAGTAGGAGACAAACTAAAGCAGGAAAGCGGGAAAGCGAACTAAAGCAGGAAACTAAAAGCCAAGCAACGTTGAGATGAGATGTAGCTTTAGAAAAAAAGAGATGCTTGTTTACCAGGTTTTCACCATCTTGGCAGAGATTCTATTTTTGCTACCATGACGCCTGTTTACCAGGTTTTCATCAATGGCACATTTTCTTCTTTTTCAATTTTTTTGTACTTTTTCTCTTTTTCTCTTTTTTTGTATTTTTGAATATTTCTTCTTTTTTTTTGTATTTTCTCAGTTTTCTATTTTTTTTTATTATTATCAAGGTGCCTGTTTACCAGGTTTTCACCAAGATAATAGATACATCAAAGTGCCTATTTACCAAGTTTTCACTAAGATGATCATTTTTTCAAGACATTTTGCAATTTTTAGGATTTTTGCAATATATCATTTTTTTGGATTTTTTTCAGGACCAATAAGTATGTACATGAGCATGCCGAGAATGTCTCAACTATAGAACTTCTTTAGATGAAGAGCATTGATAGGCTCTTTGATTTTCTCTCCTTCAGTGGTGGAGACTCGATAAGTGCCAGACCCAAATGCTACAGTAATGACATACGGACCAAGCCAGTTTGGTTCAAAATTCCCTTTCTGAACTCACTGCTGTTGATTTTTGGGGTTCTCTCTCAGGACGAGATCACCCCCTTGGCATTCTCTTTGTCTGAATTTCTTATTGTAATCTTTAGACATCCTCTTTTGGTATGATCTTAGATGATCGAACGCCACCTTTCAACATTCATCAAGTAAGTCAAGCTCTTGAAGCTGGGATATTCTATTTTCTTCATCAATGATGAGGCCCTTTAGAGAGATTCACAATGTCAGAATCTCAACCTCAATGGTCATACTGCCTCTACTCCATAAACTAAGGTGAAAGGAGTGGCCCCCATTGGTGTTTGGATACTGGTTTTGTAGGCCCACAAAGCCAGATTAATCTGCAGATGCCAATCTCTACCATATTTATGAACTATTCGGTGCAAGATTTTCAAAATTGTCTTATTAGAAGCCTCTACTTGTCCATTACCCTGAGGATAATAGATAGATGACCAATGCTGAATAATTATGAATTTAGTGCATAAGTCTGTCAGATCCTTATTTTTGAATTGTCCCCCATTGTCAATGATAATAGATGAGGGTATACCATATCTGCAAATGATATAGTTCAGTATGGACATAGCAATGGTCTTGCCATCAGCTACAGCTAGAGGCATTGCCTCAACCCACTTGGTAAAGTAATCAATAGCTGTGATGATGAACTTGTGCCCTTGTGAAGAGGAAGGATGTATTTGATCAACTAAGTCGAAGGCCCATTGCTGAAATGGCCAGAAACTGATGAGAGGACTAAGTTCATGAGTAGGAGCATGAATTAGATTCTCATGAAATGGGCATTTCTTGTAAGTCTTGGCATATCAAATAGCTTCTTTTTCCATGTCCGGCCAGTAATAACCAGCTCTAATAAGTTTTTGGGCTAATGTCAGACCACTAGAATGAGACCCACAGATACCTTCATGTACCTCAGCTAGCACACATTTGGACTCATCGGGTTCTAAGCACCTAAGGAGGGTACCATCTAGACCCCTTCTATACAAGTCATTTTCTATGAGGACATACCGTGAAGGAGTACGAATGAGGTGATGCTTTTCATTTTGGGTATAGGTGTCAGGAATGATCTAGTCATGAAGGTAGGAAAAGATATGGTGGTAGTGGGATGAATCATGTCCAATGACTTAACAGGTCATCCTGGATTTAGGAATATCATAGGTAGGGTAGTGTAATGCCTCCACCAGGAACTCATGTCTGAAGTCATTTTCTGGCATTTGTAACATTGAAGCAAGAGTGGCCATTGCATCAACTACTTTATTGTCTACCCTTGGAATCTACTAGAAATAAATGTGTGCAAAGTACTATTTAAGATCATCCACCATCCATTTGTAAGGTATTAGTTTGTCATCTTTAGTTTGGTAGACATCGTTGACTTGATTGATGATTAACTGCGAGTCTCCAAAGACCTTGAGGTCATCCACATGCCATTCAAGGGCTATCTTCTTTCCTTTAATGAGAGCTTCATATTTAGCTATGTTGTTTGTGCAGGGAAACAACATTTTATATGCTTTTGGCAATGAATATCTTTGAGGTGAAACAAACAGAATGCCTACACCGGATCCTTGTTGCGTGAATGATCCATCAAAGAACATGCTCCAAGATTGATGTGTGAGAAGCATGATGGATTCATCTGGGAATTCAATACTCAAAGGATGGTGATCTTTCAAAGGAGCCTCCGCTAGCTGATCAACAATTTCTTGTCCCTTAATAGCTTTTCTTTCCACATACTCAATGTCAAATTCACTAAGTATCATTACCCATTTTGCTAATCCACCCGTGAGGGCAGCCTTGCTTAGTAGGTACTTTAGTGGATCAATTTTTGCAATAAGCCTTGTGGTATGAGCTAGCATATAATGCCGCAACTTATGAGAAGCAAATACCACTGCTAAAAAAGCCTTCTCAATGACAAAGTAATTCATTTCATAGGCAACCAATATTCTACTGATATAGTATATGGCTCTCTCATTATTGTTCTAATCTTCTTGAGATAGGAGAGCACCCAAGGATGTGTTTGTTGCTGAGATGTATAGTATAAGTGGCTTCCCATGAATAGGAGGCATCAATATAGGTGGATTAGCAAGATACTATTTTATTTGAGTAAGTCCCTTGTCACATTCCTCATTCCATTCATAGGTCACATTCTTATGCAAAGTTTTAGTAAATGGTTGTGACTTGTTAGCCAACTGTGAAATAAAATGCCAGATAGATTGTAGCCTTCCTTGTAATCCTCTCATTTGACTGATATTCTTGGGTGGAGGCATGTCCATAATAACTTGCACCTTTTCAGGATCAACTTCTATGCCTTTAGCTGAAATGATATAACCCAAGAGTTTCCCAGAAGTAACACCGAAAGAACATTTCTTTGGATTAAGCCTGAGACTAAATTGTTCCAAGCGGTCAAGGATGGGACCCAAATCTATGAGATGAGTTCTTTGCAGCATGCTTTTGGCTAAAGTATCATCCACATAATCCTCCATCATTTTATGCATCATATCATGGAAGATAGTAGTAACAGCTCTCTGATATGTTGCTCCAGCATTCTTAAGCCCAAAAGGCATGACATTCCAGCAAAAGGTGCCCCAGGCACATGTAAAAGCAGTCTTTTCTTGAGCTTCTGGTGTAATTTTGATTTGATTATAGCTAGAAAAGCCATCCATCAAGGAATACATCTCATAATCTGTTGTCATGTCAACTATCATATCAATATTAGGCAGTGGGAAGTCATCTTTTGGACATGCCTTATTTAGATCTCTAAAATTTGTACACACATGAATGGATTTATCATGTTTAGTGACTGGAACAATGTTTGAAATCCATTCTGCATAATCAATAGTTCTTATGAAACCAGCCTTAAGAAGCTTTTCTAGCTCTTCTTTAACCAAAAGCACTACGTGTGGATGCATCTTTCGTAGCTTCTATTTAATAGGTTTGATACCTGGTGCAATGGACAAATGATGCATGATTAGATTGGGGTCTAATCCAGGCATTTCAGAGTAGGTCCATGCAAATTTTATTTTCTTTCTCTGAAAGAAGCTCGTGAACTCTTCTTTTTCTTCAATAGATAATGATTGTGCTAGATGAATAATCTATGGACCAGCCTCCATACCCAAATTGACTGGTTGTGTCAGCTCAATCAATACTGATGACCTCTCTTGAAAGTGGCTTAGAAGCATATCAAGTATCTCATCCTTGGGTGCCTTAGAGAGGTTTTCACCTTCGGATACGTCTTTTATTTTTACTATTTTTGGCTCTGATACTACCATAAAGTGGTTTTCACCATCAGAGCATCTATTTTCTTCTTTTAATTTTTTGACTGAGATACTTGATATCCACCTCTGTCATGTTGACACTTCTTTCGCTGGTGGAGGACATCATAGGTTCAATAGCATGGAGGTAACAGGATTGATCATAATCATTCTGGAATGTTAGGACTTCATTAGGTTTGGAAGGGGAGTTCCAGTTTATCAGATCGAGATGACGGAGTGAAAGGGAAGTAGTGACTGGTTCAACTGTGTTCATGGTATAACCCTCAAAAGCTCTGACAAGCAAGTCAAGACCTAGAGCGATCTCATCCAAAGGAGTGTTTGAATCCCTATAAGACCTTGCGTCGGAAGTAGAGGACATGTTGACATTAGTGGTGCCTAATTCATGTAGCCTAGTGCTAGACCCTTCACCTACTTCGAGGAGTCTTTCATACATGTGAACAGTATCTATGTCTACATCATAAGTAGCCTCAGACAAAGAGTCAAACTCATATTCATGTGATTTAGTACTTGATGTGGGAATTTCATTAGCAACATCATCAGACTCATTATTATCCCTTGTGGCATTAATAGCTTGTTGAAGTTGATCTTGTTCAAAGTACTTTTGAAAATGGGGTGGCCTATATCATTCACCTTGAAAATTAGGATCATCATTTAGTGTTGCTTTCCATTCCTCATATGTGAATTGATACACTAAAGAAGTTTTATCTGAATCATTATCAGTATCAGTATCTGTCTCTATCATATGAACAGGTATGATAGGCTCATCAGGTTTGACAAAGAGTGCTGCAAGATCTGGAGGAATAGGATATGGAAATGTATCTTCATTAGAGCTGTCCTCTAGATTCACTTCTGGAGTGGCATCTTCAATTTCTTGTTCAGGTTCAGGTTCAGGCTCAGGCTCAGGAGCTGACACAAATTTCTTGGTCCCTAAATGAAAGGGAGTATTTTTAAAGCCTAAGCCACTAGTATCTTTTGTGCGATGGCATGTAGCTTCAATGGGTTTTAGTAAGCCATTATCATTTTTTCGTATAGGACCACTCCCCTTATAACTGAAGTGCTTCATGATCTTGAAGGCTTCACTGTATGGTTCTTGCTCTAAATATGGAGGTGGAGTGGTTGTTGCAGCCATTTCTTTTCCTTTATAGATCCATGCTCTGATAGCTCTCTCTTCATCCTCATCTTCTAAAGGCATAGAGGCCCTTACAAAGGCACCATCGTAAACTATTTGAGAAGGAGCATTAGAAAGTTTGTTTTCCTCAGAAGGTCTCCCATAAGAGCATGGAGACAGAGGTAGAGTAGCCAGTGATAGCACAAGTTCCATTCAGTATTCTCCCATGCTTGTATCTTTAAGTCTCAAAGTTTGTTCCATTTCTTTCAGCTTAGCATCATAAAACTCAGTGGATTCTCTATTTGCTGGAACAAAGCTATCTACAGTTTGTGCAAGAGTGTTGCAAGAGAAATTGGTATTTGTAGGTACAGTGACTTCCGCCCCATAGAATGGAAACTTAATGCATTGATGGTATGTGGATGGAACAGCCTGCATCTCATGAATCGAAGGCCTACCCAACAAGATATTGTAGGCAAGAGGAATATCGAGCACTTGGAAAGTAACATCTCTCTCAATGGGACCTACACGGATAGGTAGCATGACTAAGCCTTGGTACTTGCGTTCTTCCTCATCATAAGATTTAATGGTAATCTTTTTGTGAGGGTGTATACAATTCTCATCATATCCTAGCTAAGTGAGTAGTTTAGTGGAACAGATATTAAGACCAGCACCATTGTCTATAACCACTCAGCGGACATGCTTAGGACCTATCATGACCTCTATATGCAAGGGAGCATTATGTGGGTGACTCAAAGAGTGATCATCTTCTTTAGAGAAGGATAGATAGTGAGGTGAAGTCAAATGACCCACCATAGATTGGAACCGGTTGAGATCGAGATCCTTGGGAATGTTTGCCTCAGCAAGGGCCTTATCCGAAATCTACTTGTGAGTAGGCGAGATCTTCAACAACTCAAAAATGGTAATCTGAGCATTGGTTCGCTGGAGTTGATCTAAGATGATATAACTAGCCAAGCTAGTTGTAGGAATAGATTTCATGTTTTTTTTGGTAGGGAAAACAACAGTCTTATCCACAATTTTCTTCAGAGTGGATGCAGGAGTATCAGGTCTCTTATCCGCAGTTTGCTTTGGAGCAGAGGTGGAAGCATCAGGACCTTCCAAAACAACTCTTCCTTGTGATCAAGTGACAACATTAGCATAGTCTTGAGATTGTTTAGATTTAGATGAAAGAGACATAGAGCTACGCAAGATAAAAGGAGTCTTAGATTTGGGAGCATTGCCGCTCACTTTAGAAGTGATCACATCACAATACTCTATCTCGATAGGTTCCATCATACCAATAACATTGTCATTATTAGTGTACGTGTAATTGACTTTAGCATTGGTATTCTTGGAATTTGAAGGCTCACCCTTCTCATGAGGAGGGAAGGGATCCTTAAAAGCTTGGTGATCTGAATTCTTATTATGGTTCTCCACAAGGATGTCACCATTGTCAATGAGATCTTGAACTTTATGCTTCAGTTGGAGACAAGTAGAAGTCTTATGACCAATGTTCTGGTGATAGTTACATAAGCATTATCATTCCACCAATGAGATCATGTTTATGGGTCATAAGTACACTTTTCTAAAGGAGTAAGAACCTAATTCTCTATAAGAGTTTTATAGACCACATCAAGAGGCTCTCTCAAAGAGGTGAAATCACACTTGGGTCGAGAGGCCCAAGGTTTGTTCCTAGAAAATCATGAAGTTTGTTGATTATCCATTGTGGTCTTTTTGATAGCCTTAGCCGCTTGTATACTGGAAGTAAGATTAAAAGTAGGCTTTGAAGGCTTTGCAGTAACATTATCCACCACTCCATCATTTACTACATCTCTGTTCTTATTGGTAGTCTTTCCTTTATCCTTGTTTATGGAGAATCCTTGTTTATTGTCCTTATTCAAAATTAATTCTCCCTTCTTGATCATAAAGGCATCTATCTGCACTGCTTGTTTGATCATACTATCAAAAGTAAGAGGACCTTGCAATTGTACTTGGTATCCGAAGTCCGAGACAAGATTGTCCAAGAAAATCTTGAGTCTCTCAGACTCTGGTAGCTTATGAGGACACTTCGTACATAATTGTCTCCACCTTTGGAGGAATGTTAGAAAAGATTCTCCTTTTCACTGTTTTAAGTTGCAAAGATCTCAGATGTTGACCGGATGTTGAATATTATGTGAGTGGTGTTGGAGAAAAAGATTAGCCATTTCATCAAAAGTTTTAATACCAGTAGGCAATCTAGAGAACCATTCCATAGCTGGTCCGCCCAAACTATGAGGAAACAAATGCATAAGATATGTTTGATCATGCATGAATTCCATAGACAATGTGCCAAACTCCCTTAAGTGATCTTGGGGATCAGTTGTACCCAAGTATTTGTCATATTTAGGGAGTTCTACACCTCTGGGAAAAGGTGGCATATGAAGACTTCTGTCAAAAGGGAAAGGACAAATACTTTCCATTGTAAATTGTTGAGTGGGTTTGTCTTTATTCCTTGCAAGTTGACTAATCTAATCTTACATTTCTCGAACCATCTTTTGCAACTTTGCGGTCTCAGTTTCTTCTTCCTTAGCTACGAGTGTTTCAACTTGATAGTCTCGGGGTAACTTAGCCCCTTGTTTAGCTAGCTCAAGGAAGTATTTTTCTTTTTCCTCTAGGAGAAGGATCTCCATCATTTTAATAAGACCCTTATTAGCTTTGGTAGTTTCTATATCCTATTGAGTTATCACTTCATTTTCATTCCCAAGGATCTCATAAATACTTAGAATCTGATCTTGTTGTTGATCATCTTGGTTTTGATCGAACGGAGGAGGATGATAGAAATAGGCGGGTTGTCGATCACCTTGAGGTTTGCTTCAAGATTGATCATCATTGTGAGACTGATTTTGGTCATGTTGAGATTGACCATGAGGTTTCTCATTTCAAGGTTGAGCATGACGTGGGTCATTAGAGGATTGACCATGATATTGATTATTGTGATATTGATCAAAGGTTTAACTGAACTTTCCTGGTTGGAAATCAAACAAATCTCCCATCTTGTTGTAGGCTTGTGTAGTACATGAATTCTTAGTGAAATGATATGTCCAATGTTGAAAGGGTGCAGCCACAGTAACCTTTGGTGAATGAACAGGATCAAAAGATTTAACAAATTCAAGTGAGAAGATATCATCAATAGTATCACTAGGTTCAATGATAGAATTATTCTCATTAGGATCAATAGGTATGATAATAGGATTAGTCCGAGGGAGAGGTCTTCCAAAGTTGTGAAACAATGAGTTGTCTTTCTCTTGAAATGAAAAACCAAGTTGCACTTCAAACAACGAGTTAAAACACTCTTGAAACACTGGAGGTGATGGTTGAGATGGACTATCTTTTGAAGTATTCAATGAGGAAATCGAGGATATCTCACAAAGTTCAAATTTCACAATAGATTTAGAATGATCTATTTCTTGATTAGGAGGTTCGCTTCTACCTTGATTAGGATTCTGAATGGGATAAGTCTTGCCACTTCTACTCGTGACAGTCATAGATGAAGGTGAAATGAGAGAGGACTCGGGATAATGCTAGACTCAGTCTCTAAGAACAACGAAAAGAAGATAAAGGCTAGAATAGCCAAGATGTGAGATGGACCTAGTATGAATCGTCAAAAGAGGTGGCTAGAATAGCCAAGATAAGACAATCGCAACACAAGATACAAAAGGCATAAAGAGATAAGGTAGACCAATGAGAGACGACATGAGTCAAAGAAAACATTGATCGATTCCTAACTCAAAACAACCAGTTTCTGATAGTGAACGACAGGAAAGTAGAAAAATAGACCTCAGACAAAAAGTAGATCAGATAAAAAGTCAAACAATCAATGGCAAACAAGTCTCTATTTTTGAAAACTGGGCTACAGTCTCGCACAAGATAGTACTAGGCTACACGAGAGAACACCAACCTTCACGTGAGAGAACAAAGTCTCATGCGAGGAAGTGCTCTGAAGTGTGAAACTTCACGCAGGAAAAGTGCAAAAGCTAACAGCCTGAAACAGTTTTTGAGGTTAAAGTTGAATTTTGAGGTGCAGCCTAAATTGATGTCTAATAGAAAATCTATTTTCTTGACAGGTTTGAAGAACAGTTTAATCAACAATCTCATTTTAGGATTTCAAGCATTTGTTTAAAGACGTAAAGGTTCAAATCAAGCAGTTGTGATACAAGAAGCAGTCGTTAACAGACCTATCAAGGACAAAGCAACTTGATAGCATCAAGAGAGTCTTTGTTTGATAAGGATTGGACAATGTTTAAGACTCGATAACAAACACATAGCTTACCCCTACAAAAAAAATGGTGAGAAGACAAAACCTTTACCCCATTGCTTATGTGCATATGTGCACCTCACACAGCCGTGTCACCCCCTAGAGGGCACCCATGTTTTTTGTGTTTCCAAGGACTCAATAGTGTACGTTCAAAGGTTACCCTTGTAGCAGGGGCTAGTGTCGCAACCACCTTCAAGCATCTAGGTGTATGCCTATGATGGGAATCTATGAGAGAGATTCTTCCCCCTCCCTACACAAATATTATGACTCCTTTCGGAGGTGAACTGGGTAGGCCACTAGCTAAGGAAAGTTTTTAATAAGCTTCCACTCACGCTAACCTTTGGTGCCCCCGATATAGGGTTGAGGCCTCGCAGCCACACCAACATCCGAAAGTCATACACCCCCGCAAGCAGGACTAGGAGCGGCACCGCTCAATATAACAGATGGAGCCTTCTCAAGATGATAGTCAAAGTCTTGAGAAGGAAGCTAACATGGTTTTGGAGTCTTTAGACTCAACAAAATGTTCTTTAGTAGAGTGAGGTGGAATCATCGGTGATAGGTGCATACTCACTTGGGTCATTCCCAGAGGTTCAACTTCCAGTAGGCCCTCTAAAGGTGACACTGGACTTGGTTTAGATTCAGGGGTCAGATTTTCTATTTCTCCCAAAGGGAGAAGAACATAATTCTCTATCCCATTTCCTCACACAAACACATCAAGAAGATTCATCACGGAGTTAGCTTCACTCCACCACAACTACAAGCTTTTGGGTTTATGTTTCTCTCAAAGAGAGAAGAGCATAGTCCCCTAGAAAGTAGAAGCGTAAAGATTCACTACCTTTCTCTGCTTCCCCAAGAATTTGTCATATTAGTAAGATCATTAGGATTTAAGGTTCATTCATGGTCATCACCTCCATGTAATGAAGAGCCAAATTCTCTAACTCACTATCAAAATCCTCAAGAAATTTTAACGGAGCCCCTATTTAGACTATGTGAATGAAAGCAAGAAACAGACACAACATTTTAGCAAGTCTTCGACTATCGTCCTACAATCAAACCATTAGCATGTTTTATGTTCTTGGTCAAATGTCCTACAGAAAACTATTACGCTGTGAAAATAATAGAGAAATAATAAACAACAGCAAACAGGAAACTGTTAGAAAACTGAAACAGGAAAGACAGAAACTAAAAATTTTAGACTACTGTATCCAAATCTCACGTGAGGAAGTACTACACAGTGCGTGAGAAAGTATAGGGCACCACGCGAGGATGCATCAGCTTGCGCGAGAGAGTGCTACAAGGAGTGAATCTTCGTGCGACACGCTCTGGATTCTTGCATGAGAATTCATACACAGACAATATAGACGCACGGCAGAGCTTAAATTTCCTATCAAAAAAATGAGAATGAGGCCAGAAATTGATCTTTCTGCCCCATGGTGGGTGCTAAAATGTATGTGGTGGGATGTGAACCTCAAATCCAACTACACACGAAACATGGTCATTACTCACATGATCGAATTACAAGAGAGAGTATGAATTACTCAATCTAAAATCCATCGTGAAGTGACCTGTTGCCTCCTATGTAGACGGGGTGTTTAATTACTCTCACATTGGAGAGCCAACAACCATAAGACCGATTCTACAACAGAGGATTTTCAAAAGCTATGATGATAAGCAAAAAAACCGAATTGAACTAGAATGAGTGCAATTTAATCTAAGATGCTTTAAAAGAAATACTATATTAATCTAAATAGCTTGAAAGGAAATATGAAGTGCAATTTAATCTAAAGAGATTGAAATAAAGATGATATTAAGCTAAGAGCAATTAAGAAAACTAATTCTAATATGAGATGCAATATTAAACTCAAATAAAAATTATACTAAAATGCAATAAAGCTTTGAATTAATGAAATTGAGACACAAAAATACTATAGTTCAATTACTCTCAAAAATTGCCCCCTTGAATGAAGAAATGAGACTCATTAAATAGGAAATCCCGAGAAGAGAATGAAGGGGTTCTTGATTTGAAACTCCTGACCCTCCATTCCCATTTGAGACAAAAATGCATAAATTACTTATTAAAAGAATGGAAAATGCCACACAGGGTGACCTTTCGAATATTATGAATTGTTAATTCAAAAATGAGTGTCCATTCAAATAACAAGTAATTATTAATTCATTTTCATGTATATTAGCCAAATGGGGTGGGTTTAATTTAATTACAAGCACTTAGGACTTTAGAATTAAATTAATTTATCATAGGGGTAATTTAGCTAATAAAAGTCGAAGACTTTAGGAATTAATTTTAATATTTGATTAATGCAATTTAGGGTCTTTGCAATTGACATCAAGTCGAATTAAGTCAGGTAGGAGAGAGAAAATTGCCTAGGAAACTAGGACTTTAGAGAGGTAAAATTGACGAAAATGTACCAAAATTGATTGAATTTATTAGGTGCCAATTTTAGGGTATTACGGGGCGAGCCTGAAGAAGAAGGAAACTTTTGTTTCCAATGATGTCTCAGTTCTTTGAGAGACAGTTAAGAAGATGTGTGATATAGGTGAAGAGGTTGGAGAAATAATCAAGAATGTGATTTAGGTGGTGCTCAGTTTTTTTTGTCTCGGGTTGGGTTTGTCTAGGAGGTTGTGTTGGCTCTATTTGGGGGAGCTACTTGGTTTTCTGTTGGGCGTCTGTGGTTTTTGTAGTCTAGTTTGTTTTGGAATCTTTAATGCTTTATCTTTAGTTTTGTTGTAAAGAATTGCGGGCCCCCTTCAAAGCCCAATTTTGCTTTAATCCAAAACAATCAATTGATATCACAAAAACAAATCAAAATAGTTTGAATAATCAACTTAGTTGACTAAGATCTGAAAATGAAAAACATTCCTGCTACCAAAATTATTTGAAACACAAAAACATCTTCATACTATGATATAATCTTTATAAATTCTGAGTCACTCTTAACGAACTAAAAACCACCATTTGTTATCTTCTCTTTAAAGCCATTAAAAGGTTTCCTTTGGATGGTCATATTTGAATAAAAATTACTCCATTGGATGGCCATATTTCTATAATAAATACTCCATTTTATTATAGAATTGGCGTTTAGTATTTGAATAAGTTAGTCTTACTTATGTCATGTTAAAAAAAAAGATCGTATGGATAATCTCTTTAAACAAAAAAAAAGTCAGATGTGTTAATGGTGGGCAAGCTTTGTTAAGCAGATTGCTTACAAGGACGTGACAGTACAACAGGATAATAAGGTGGGGAAGCGCATGCAGTGTTGTAGACTGAGCCAGAAAAAGCTTTTCAATGTTCGGTAATGATGTTATTCCTCTCTTTAAAGTATCCATCGGCACTGCTTTTCAGAAGATGAGATCTCATCAAGCTGTTCTTTGAAAACACAAAATAAATTGAAATCGATGAAAAAAACATTCGATTGCTCTTGAATGAACCGATCTTTTTTTGCATTCTTTATCCAACGTTGATGTCTGTGTCGTTTGAAATCAAATAATAATTCCAGGTTGATTTTGATTTTGTCAGGTTGATGGAGGCAAACCAGGGACCGGAACATAAAGAGAAATCATGCCTTTCAATCACACTTTCTTGACTGAGTTCTTTCTAGTCAATTCGCAATGTAGATACAGATTGTGTACAATGACAATAATGAGAAAGTGTTTCATTTCCTTGTCATTGTATTGACGATCAATGCTTTGATTTCCTTTAATTGAGGGAGAAATATACTATCCATTTTTTCTCTGCCAAGCTTATATGTCGTTCAAAATTGTTAGGTTGAAGTATTCTTTGTTTTATAATATTATTTAGAATTGTTAAACTACATTTAATAGATTTTTTCCCCCTTTTGTTATCATTCCAATATAATTGTTTTAAACAAAATTAAAGTTTATTTAATAGATGGTTCTGTAGTTAATATATTTAGAGAAAAAGGTAATTTTATTCTTAATGGGAATTGTTATTTCTTTTGTTAATTATTATTTATTAATACTTTTTTATTTGAAAGAATAATATTTTGTTAAATAAAGTATTGTTATAAGAGAAACCATAATATCATAATGATATGTAAAATATTAATGATCAAAGTACAAATGAATACATTTTTTTGATGATGTAAAGGTGACATCAACAAGTAATATTACATGTCTATGTAATTGAGATGTTAGAATAGAACACAATCACAATCAAAGATATGCAATGCCAATGCATCAATGATGTCAACTCAATTGGAAGACTTAACTATGTCATACGAAAAGCTCACCATTATAGACATATGAGATGATAAAGATTTCCTTATGATAGAGATCAAACAAGAATATAGTGATGGAAATGAGAGTGAAAAACATCTTTATTCCACAATAGAATATGAGACAATCAACATCTAAATAAGATTTCAGAATGAGATCCAATCACTATGATCGTCCTCTCAAGTAGTATCTCACTTGGGAGATGCAAGTCCTTGATAAATCAAACAATTGACTAGCTAATATAAAATATAAGAACAAATACTAACATGAAAAAGTGAATACTTCACAAGGAAAATCAAATGGAGAGAAAAGGGTGCACAAACCAAGACAAGAGGTAGAGATAGAGCAATAAAGCCCACAAAGAACTAGATTTCAAACAAGATATAACAACTTGAAACAAATTACAAACCAAAATTGATTTCAATAAAACATTTATTAGCACTCTATGTGTCAAAAAATGTAGAATGTTGCAAATAAAACAAGGGATTCATTTTAACCAAAAATATTATTATTCATTAGTATGCACATTTGCCTCGTGTATGTATGAAAGACATAGACATAATAGGTCTCAACTCTTACAAAATGGGAGTGTGAAAATTTAAATATTGATTCTATTCGATAGTCATAGAATGGTTTATTTCATGGGTATTTATGGTATATATCAAATATGAAAAGCATGGAAGAACAATTAATCTTCTAGAATAATGTCAATCAAATAACATTATATCATTGATTCTCTTTATTCGTAGCATTCATATTATAAATAAAATATACTTGATCAAGTTTAAGTCTAAACATCTCAATATGAGTTTTGCTTAATTATGCTTAAACCCAAGTCTAGCATGATAAGAAAAATGTATGAAAATAATGACATGCATGGATTACCATGTTTGGAATCTCACAAAATATAGATGGTTTTAATTTAAGAACTAAGATTTAGTAGCACTGAATTTAAAATGCTAATATTTATTAGTACAACTATAAACTACACAGTGCTTTTTTTTATATGGAAAATAAGCCTAGTTTAACATGTTACTCAGACACTCTCTTATATAGAATCCCACGTGTGCAATTAATACAATAGGACATCCAAAATCTACATATACACCATTATAGCCCGTGGAAAATCTAGGTGGCCATAGTGCTACACTAAATCCTCAAAGTAATGGAAGAGAGAGGAAAAGATTGTATCTGACTAGGTATAATTGTAGTATCTAAATGTAATATACCTTTAAAAAAAAATTAGGTTTGGGTTTTGATAGTGGTTCAGCATAGCTCACATTTAAAATTTTATCAATATTAGTATAATGTACATGTTTAACAATTGTTGGTTGAGAATGGCTCCTAGGGTAGTGTTTTGATGTTAAGTCTATTATCTTAGGGCCCGTTTGGTGCATGGAATTAGCTTATCTAGAATAGGCCTATTCTAGAATAGGCCTATTCTAGAATAAGGACCTATTCTCTGATTAATTAATCCTCAAAATGAAAGCTGGAATAATCTATTCTGTGTTTGGATCCCATAATGTGAAATTGGAATAAGAATTATTTTTTTTTTTTTTTTAATTTTAATTTTTAATTTTTAATTTTTGAACTTATCATTTTTGTTGTTGGGTTTTTAATTAAAATATATATGTATTTTTAACTAATATATTTTTAAATTAAAATATGTATTATTAACTTAAAAAAATAAGATTATTTAAAAAATTGTAAAAAAAAATTATTAAAAAAAAATTATAAAAAAAAATTGAAAAAAAAATAAGATTATAATCCCTTAACCGTTCACACACAGACCCGAAAAACTTATACATTTTGATGTAATTTCAAATCCATGAAAAGCTTATTCCTGGAATAAAATTAATTCCACCTTTTTTTTCAGAATTAACTAATGCAAGCATTCAGCTGAAAATGGGAATTAGTTTTCTAATTTGAGAATTCAAAAAATGGCCACAAACAGCGAATTAGTTTATTCTTGCATTCAATAATGCCTATTCTAGGTTAATTCCAGGTGCCAAACGGGCCCTTATAGATTTCCTCTAATCATTGTATTTACTATCTTATATATTATATATACATCTTTCCTTTTTCCTTAAAAAATAATATGATTTAGATTCTCACTTTCAGTGAATCATAACTATTGCTACCCACCTTTGGTTCCTTTGGTTTTTGTTATCCTTAATGCAAAACAAAATAATCTAGTTAGTGAATGACAATGATATTGTGGTAAGTGAATGGAAATGATATTGTGGTATATCATGATATTATGGTATATCATGATATAAGTGATATAGAGATCTTGTGTTGGTACTATGATGTGATGTTGAGACATGAATATGGATATCCATATCACTATCAATGATGTTATCATGGTTTATATACACTTTGAATAATGTGTTATAATGATGTTATTGGTTCAAGTATATTGCTCACATATATACAGTTTGGATCATAATAATATTATGGATATGAATTGACTTCATATGTATCGGTTCATATGTAGTGGTTAAAGGCATATTTAAGTTTCATTTTTCTTTACAAAAGATGGAAAGTTTAAGGTTTGATTGATCCATATTAGGATCTTGGCGTTAAGCTATACATGTTTTTTAGAGTAAATTATTAATTTTATTAATATTTTACTCCCTTCTTAAGATATCAACTCTTTGCTTTAGTCAACTCATGCACTAGTTATGCATCAGTTTGCTTTAGTTGACTCATGCACTAGTTATGCATCAGTTGTTTTTTGCATGCATTAGTCTTGTAATAGTTTAACTGATTATTACATGCACTTCTGCTTTTTAGGTTTGCCTTTTCAAGGCCTTTGATCTCCTTTATATGGATGATCCATTGTACACTATTATTCATTCAGTTATTTGAGGATATTTTCTTCTTCACCTTCTAAGTCAAACCCTTGCCCTCTTCTTCAGTTGACTTCTTGTGACAGGTTTTTGTATGCAAGTGATCTTCGGGTTTCTGTGGATCTGTGTTGCTCAAATCCTACAATGTTTAAAGTTATTGATTCGGATGGCTCCAAGAAGTTGAGTCCCACTTTTGGGCAAAAAGTGGAAGTGTTTCCCTTTTTTTTCAAATTTCTTGTCAATTGATATCTAAATTTGAGGCACTTAGAGATTGAATCTCAAAAAATTTTAGTACTAGAAAATGTAGTGCTCAGAGTCTAGTTTTCAAATATATAATTTATTTAAATACCCAAATGTTATAAATTTCTTTTTAGTAGGAATGTTTAAAAACCACTTTTTTAGAATGCATGTTTCAGGAGCTTACCATAGCTGTGTACGACCACCATATTTTAACCTAAATAAATAATTTTTGTAAATCCTTCTGGGCAAATATACCTAAGATACCAAATATTGTTGAACATATTTTTTCTTATTTTTTATTGAATATTTTTTAAATTAATTTTTAATTGAATATAAAGTACATTTTTAAAAAACCTCTAGTGTACGACCACCATAATTTGATAAAAATTCATATTTTTTCAAAATTCTTTTTTTAATCTTCAAGAGAATTGTATGTAGATTGATGTCATATAATTTATTTTTCAAAAAACCTAAAAATAAAAAAGTTATTAAAGTTTTAGAGAACCTCACTCTTTTACATTTAGGTACCACTTTAATTAATAAATAATATAAAAAATAATAAAAATAATCATATCACTATAAAATTTACATTTTTTAAATCAAGACAGTGAGAAATCTAATGGGTTTTTGTTTCGTCAAAAAATACGATCAGGAAGACCCTCAAAAAATTATGACAAGGTAGAAATCTGACATTCTAGCACCTTAACCAAATTTTTAAAGGTTAAGGCATAGGCTTGGTTCCACCAAGCCTACACAAAGCCTATTTTGAACCAAAATCTGAGGCGAAGGTGTATTTCCCTCTCATGTCTTAAGAAACTGGTGCCTATTATTTAAAATCCAAGAAATGGACACTCATTTATTAAAAAAAAATCAGTGTGTAAAAATGCATTTCTAGTCATAATTTTAAAAAAATAAAATTTTAGAAATGGGTGTCCATTTTTAAAATTTTGGATAGGGTGTCTGAACCTAAATCGGGTGCCCTTTTTTTGAAAATGGGTGCTCATTTCTAGCGGCATTTTCCAATTCCACAAGACTTCCATCAAATAGGCACCCAACTTCTTGCACTTACCCATTCTCTAGTTTGTTTATGGTTAAAAATAAAACCATACAATGGATTCTTGTGGGGTTTTTAGTTTTATCTTCTCTTTTTTATTAATCATGTATATGCAAGGATTTACATAGGGTTTCATAATGTTAAATTGGTTTATTTCTCTCAACTCTAGTCAGGGTTCTTCAAATGTGTTAGGAATAACAAGGTAGAAATAACAGTTACATGTAAATATAACCAATATCAGAAAATATTAAACCACACATAAGAGAACATAAAGACACAAAGATTTAATGTGGTTCACCCAATCCCTGGGCTACGTCCACCAACAATGAGTCCAATGTTATTATTATCTAGTGATTACAACCTGATTACAATCTGTAAACCCCTTATAGCTCAATACCCCCGCAAGAAGCTACTAAAACATACATTATGAAAACCCTAATCCTAAGCCATATTTTACAATATTTTGTCGCTTTAGGGTTAGAATGAGTTACAACATGTTGGCCTAGAATTAGCCAAAAATATGTCAGCCCTAAACCCCGGCGAGGGTAGGAGGAAAAGTGTACAGTACTTTCTTGATCAGTCACCACAAGCTAACAGAATGTCCAAGAATATACAATATTTACTCTTATTCTTTGAAACCCTAGTTAAGTTTATTTGTCTATTGATTATTTCAAAGGTATATTATTTTCATTTGACAAACCCTAGTTGAGAACATTATAGTTAGTGTCATTTTTTTGTGTTTCCTTTCTTGTAAACCCTTGGTTTGGGACTGGAGAAAGTTTTCTTTGATATTTCAAAGTGTTAAGTGTAAAACCGTTGTAATATTGTAATGGGTTTAGGGCATATTTGATATTTGACTTCCTTAACCCAAGTTGTCACTGTCATGCATACTTGTCATTATAATTATGTATTCTTGTATGTGACAGTGTGATCGTACTCAAATATAAATTCTTTTGTTTCACCATGTATGTTGTGATGGATATGGTTATAGTTATCACATGGCTATTCGGTGGAGTCTGTCATTAAGAGATAAACCTAAGTATGGAAGGAAGGTTTGTATTATTAGTATTCAATATTTGATTATAAGTCTCAAAGATATATTGGTATATCAATTAATTATACATGTGTTGATTGATACATGCCATGTGTATTTAAACTTTGGTTAAGGCATTAAGTTTGTGAAGAAGTTATGAAAAAGATTAAAGAAAAGAATACAATTGTTTTATTTTATTAGAATATACATTGTTGTATTCAGAAGGTAGACATATAAAGTTTATTTAAAACATATTTTTTAAAGGTTATGTGGTAATTATTATATTTGATGAATCATAAACATAAACACTGATAGATATGCCATGGAAATATTTTCATTATATGATAAGATATTCAGAAATAATTATATTAAGTGATTTTGAATTAGTTGATTAGTTTTATGAATTTTTATATATATTTACAGAGTAGATTGATTTTGTTATGTAGACAGGGAGGTTTTTATAGATTTGAATGAACATATATTTTATGTTGTACACAATCAGTTTTGTACCTATCAAAAATCCTTGACTGAAAAATAAAGTCTATGATTACATTATGTGCATTGTTTAACACAATATCATTCTGTGTTAAATAATGCATAAGGTGGAATTTTAGGGTCTATACAACAATCATATTTTATGACTCTATATGTAAGAAATTTGTAAAAGAGTTGATAAGCTAGTGAGGCATATAAGACTATTAGTGAGATAGCCCTTGTCAGTGAGACAACTTTGTAGTCAATAAGGCAATATAAAATATTTTCTAGATTAATCCTGTTAGGCATTTTGAGTGGTTTTTTACCCAAAGGGTTTTCCACTCAGTACATATCTTGTGATAAATTTCATGTGCATGTTTTGTCTCTATCTCATTGTTTGATTTGTCTCATTTGAGTTGATTATTTAAATTTATCTTTAAGAATTGATACTTGGTTTTTTCATCACTGATTCATCCCCCCCCCCCCCCCTCAGTGCTAACACAATCCAACATTTGGTATCAGAGTCATACCCTTTCTTTAGGGTGTGTCCTAGTTAGGGAGTACTTAATGGCTTTTCAAGAAGGTCTTTTAGGGTTCAAAGTACCATTATGTGATGGGTCTAGTTATTCTTTCTAGAAATAAAGAATGAGACATCACTTGAAGTCCCTAGGGTATGATGTGTAGGAAACCACCCAAACTACATATACTAAAACAACCCCTCGATCTATTGCTGATGAGAAAAATTCTTATGAACATGATGCAAAAGCATCTAATGTTATATGTTGTGGTTTGTCTAATGATGTTTATGTCAAAGTCATGGATTGTGAAACTACCTTTAGTATTTAGGAAAATTTTTACAATATCTATGAAGGGGATAAGACCGTGAAAGAGGCTAAAATGTATGCCTATAGAGCTAGGTTTGAAAGTCTAAAAATGAATGAGGATGAAAATATTTCTGATTACTTTCTTTGAGTATCTAATGTTGTGACTTCAATTCATATAATGTGAGATCAATTGGAAGAGACCATAGTCTTCAAGAAGGTTTCTAGATCACTTACATGTAAATATGACTCCAAGATATCTGTTGTGGAGGAAAGAGATGTAAATAAGGTAACACTTGATACTTTACACATGGTATTTTTACTGCACATGAAATGATAATTACATTTGATCAACCTAGTAAAGAATCAACATTTAAATGTACCAAAGTTGAAACTAATTTTGAGTCTGATCAAGTTGATAATATCGAATCAACCTTTGTAAGTAATCTTCAAAGAGGCTCAAGTAGATATAGATGAAAATTACCTTTTAAGTGTTTTTCTTGTGGTAGAATAAGACACTATGTTGCACAATGTCCAAATAAGGATGTTGATAGTGATGAAGAAGATAATAAATATTTTAAGAAAAAGAAACAAAAAAACTTGAAGAAGAAAAATAGTGTTAAAAAGCATAAAGCCTTATTTGCAGATATCACAGATATCTAAGCATGACTTGGAGAAGATGTTAGATGGATAGGGTTACATTTCTTGAGTGTCTTGCTGAATTCTACAATCTTATCCTTAATTATTTGTTGATGTCGGTCTTTTATTTTTGTAGCTGATTTTTATATCTAGAGAACTATTATATTATTTTTCCTTGTGCAACTCTATTAATTTAGTCATTCTTAGTTGTTGTTTTTTACTTCTTTAGTTATTTTAGTTGTTGAAATCTTCATGGTTGAGGACTTATCTCTAAGCCCTTTTTGATGCAAGAGCATCTAGGGTTCATGGCAATCTTGCATCAACCAAAAATATTTCTTTTCAATTTGTTCCTATTTTGACAATTTATATGTTCATTGTGGTTTTCCTTCGTGTTGGCTCATCTATTTTTGCAAACCTCATAGAACATTCTAGACTTCACATTTTACCTTTTATTGGGTTCGCACCTTGATCTATTAATTTGCAAGGAGATATCTTGGATTCTTTCTCAGACTTGTGTGTTCTTCATGTTTAATGGCTAAATTGGATTTTTATGATCATGCAATGCAATTCCATGATTTGCAAATCTTCATGGTGCATCGTTCGATGTTCCTAATTTTATGGTTGACCTACCTTTGGGTGTGTGATGGATTTCTTGGCGTGTTGATTAAGTTCCTTTAGATTTAGTTCTTGACCTATATCTGGCATTACATTTTCCTATCTTGAAGAATGTGACCTTTCTTGGCTGGCATGATTCTTGCAAAGGCTCTCTCTCTCTCTCTCTCTCTCTCTCTCTCTCTCTCTCTCTCTCTCTCTCTCTCTCTATATATATATATATATATATATATATATATATATATATATATATATATATATATATATATATATATATATATATATATATATATATATATATATATATATATATATATATATATATATATATATATATATATATATATATATATATATATATATATATATATATATATATATATATATATATATATATAATTGATCTTTAGGAAGGATTTTTTGGATAGATAACCTCTTGAAGGTTCGATTTGAAGGACAGATTAGAATTCAATATATAATCAAGCATGTATGCCTGGAATTTAAGCATGCATGTTGTTGGTCAATTAGATGTAAATTCATGAATTTGTAATAAAAATAATATATGATGTGGAATTCTTTCAATTCCTTGTTGTTGTTATCATCGTTGTTTTCGTTGTGTGACTATTACTACACAGTTAGATTGTCCTCATTGAGGATCTTCTTATCGTGACTGTGTCACTTTTTTATGATATTTTTTTATTAAACTATAATTGGTTTAGACACTTCCTCACTTAATTATAATAAAAAATAAACCTATGCAAGGGAATATCCATCTATACAAAAAGAAGGTGTCAAATACAATAGCATAGATGTTGATTTTCCTCATAAAACAAAAATCTTAAAATATTAATTTTCATAATATCTTGATCTTTGATTTAATACTATATCTTAATTTCAAATATTATATCATACATCTTAATTATTAAAAATAAACCAAATAAATAATTTATTAAATTATACTAACTCAAACTTATATTTTTTATTTGATTTATAGTGTTAGTCTTATTAATATTTTATCATACAATTTATTTATAAAAATATATTAATGAATTATTTTTTGTTCTATAGCATGGAGGAGGGATCTACGGCTCATATGTGGTATTAGAGGACTCTAAAATGTCTTGTTTCCATTCACACATCAAGATGGTTGTAACAAAGCCATAACTTTCTATAACTTTTATAAAAGAACTATTATAAATTATGTATGTTTTATGCAAACTATATTTGATAAATTTTTTGCTTTCATAACATGACCCATTTTTTGTCAAGATAAATAGGAACCCAATTTTAGCTTAAGATTAATTAAGTAGTGTTAAGAGTGATAGAATTGAGAATTTATCTAGAATAAATCAACAAATTTCAAGACAAAATATTGAAAAGCTTGAAATATATCCTCTTGTGGATATTTAAGGTCTAAAATCCCGTAACAAAATGATTATTTTCTTCCCACAAGGCCTATTTCATTATAAATTTCCTACAAGATTAGTTTCACTATAAATTTCCTACAAGAAGTAGGAGAAGGGGGATTTGGAAAGGGAAGTCAATATTTTCTCATAAGACATTTCATCAATTTCCCCTCCCTTTTAGACCTAATCACTTTATAATTTAAACATGTTACAAAAACTTGTAGGAATTCAACACCTAAATGGAAAATGCCACAATGAAAGGTATCATTTACCTATTTTTCCTACTATTTTCCAATGGATAGTAATCCCCGTGGTTGTGAAAAATTAAGACGCAAATGAAAACTTGCATAGTGCATTGCAAATATGGCATGTTGGTTGTCATTGATGTCAAACTTGTTTGAAGAAGTATTGGTGGTAGGATTGTTAGAATAATGATGTGTCAATAGACATGTTAGTGTCTTGTCTTTTCTACTATATTCATGAGAGTGATTATTTGACTAGAATAAATCTTATACCCATGTGTTCCTTTGGTCCAAAAGAACATTCAAAAGATGTTCTTACAAGAATTTTTTTTGTGTTCTAGATACTATTGTTCTAATAATGGTTTCTTTGTTTACTCTCTTTTTGTACTCCACTATGTATAAAAATGCAATTTTGGATTGGTGTGCCTTCAGAGTGATATCACTACTTTCTAAGTGATGTTTGGTTTATTTCTGAAGAATTCTATTGGTTTTCTATCGTTTAAAAGTTTCTTTTGAGGTTTTGATCATTTTTTTAATGCCATATTTATACTTTGTGATGTCATTGATGTTATTCATCCCTAGTAGCACATTAATGTCAAGCTATTATATAGTCATACAAGATTGAGAATGTTCAATTATGGAGATTATCGATCCAATGTAGCTACCCTTAGCATTTGTAAAATGATGACTTAGTTTTTTGCTACTATTTGTGGTAATATGTATATTACACTTGAGGACAAGCTTAATACTCTGGTATTGGTAATGTTCTCTAGAAAGGAGTGTGCTCTATCAAATTGGCTTGAAGTATCCTTTGTGTCCTCCAAATATGATCGATTATAGTATTAACAAATGATGATCATTCTTACTCATTCAATATTTTTTAGTGATATTAACAGTTCACAATGAGCTTCAATGTTCTATACGGAATATCATGTCTAGTTATGTTAGCTTTTTATGTATCTAGACATGTTACCCTATCTAGGATCATTCATTTGGTTTGGGTATACTTCACAATTAAGATTATAATGTTAATTTGGGTCTCATCTTGGTATGTGGATATCTACATGTTTCTAAAGTGGTTTGAAATATGTTTATTATCTAACTAGTTCTACAATCTTTAATTTCCCATTCACAAATTATATTTTGGAGATGACCTTGGTTGATGTGTAGACTATTGGGTCTATCTTAGAATATTTTTTGAGATATATTTAGGCCCCATCTTTCTCCTGGGGAGGAACACTTCATGTATCTTAGTTCTGGAGGACTTATTTTATGTAATATTGTTTATCTTAGTTGAGGTTGACTTCCCATAAATCTTTTGATGATCTATCTTATATTTAAGAATGCAATTCAAGGATAGAAGATGGGTGTGTGGAGTTGTGGAATGGATGTCCAAAACTAGAGCATTATGCATTTTTTATCATATTTTTGAGCTTGAAAGAAATATATTTAGAGATAGTTTGTTGCTAATTAGAAGTTTGAGCCTAAAGAAATATATATAGAGATAGTTTGTTGTTGATCGAAAGCTCAAGCCTAAAGAAATATATTTAGAAGAGTGAGTGTTGATGATTCATGTTCAAGATATTATTCTCAAATCTATTCTGATATTCATGTTGTTGGATGACAATGCATTTTCTAGTAGATCTTTTTGTATCTTTTCTTGAGACTATGAGTTTTAGTTGTACAAGTCTCTTGTATGTTTCCCTAAGGTAGTGAGCCCTAATTATGTAGGTCTAGCAATCAAGCCTAATCATTTTAAATCTATATTATACAGTGATTTATAATTTCACTGTAGTTTTTTCCATGCTTGGTTTTCCCATGTAAATCTACTGTTCTTGTTTTCATCTTTATTTTTGCATTATTGATTCATATGTGATAATCGATAATGGTGATTTGAATTTTGAAATGAAATTTTTATATGGTATGGGTAATTCACCTATTGTGTTTCCAACATATTGTTTACCTCTAAGTTATGAAAACACTAAAAAAA
Source organism: Chamaecyparis obtusa (assembly GCA_027943335.1). NCBI lineage: Eukaryota > Viridiplantae > Streptophyta > Pinopsida > Cupressales > Cupressaceae > Chamaecyparis > Chamaecyparis obtusa. Next base: position 501,468 of record BSBK01007035.1, on the reverse strand, counting down.
AGGTGAAAGTGATATATGTCATCATTCCATTTGACAACCATTCCCTTTTTGGAAATTAAATACAACAAAGAAAATGGGAAAAGACACCCAACCTAACAGATGATATACTTCTACAACTATGAAATATATGAACTCATTTTAAATTATGAGTAAAAATTATTCTTTTTCACATCAAATATCTTAAATTGCAATTCCAAATTAATCATGAATAAGCCTAGAAAAAAAGGGCAACACGACAATGTGCAAGTATGATCTATTGGCATATTTTCAAATAGAACATATCCCTAGATAATTTGATATGTTCCTCACACTCTGCACTCAATTACAAAGCTCAAAAAGGGCACAATAACCATAAAGGGAAAACATTTCTAATAATAACTTGCTAGGTGCACCAACTAGAAAATTAGTTTCAAACCCAAGGTTTGGATCATGTGTAATAAGTAACTAAAATGTCTTCTATTCATTCAAACCACATGATCCCAACAAAATCATGGGATATAACCAAGGCTAATTTACAAAACATGCCAAAATGGTGACAATCCCAAATGGGAGATCACGTAAATCAAGGTGCACACAAAAACACCCAAACATGAAACTCAAAATCTCATGATAATAAAAATATACATTGGTTTCCATAATCCCACTAACCCAAAAATGTGATAAAATATCATATTTGACATTGTAGGAGAAAATGAGTAGCCTAGTGGCAATAATTTTGTACATTTTTTATAACCAAATTTCACACAAGGCCAACCAAGAATCAGGTGCAATAGGAAATGTGGGGAAAAATAGATAAACATACCACTATATTATTGCAAATAATAAATAACTAAAAAGAATGAGAAACAAATAAAATACAAGAGACCCTACCTCAATAAATATTGAAAACCCAAATGAGGAGAAAAATAAACAATCAACACATGAAAATGAAACTCTTGAAAAATCATAGCAATATTTCAATGGTTCCAACAATCCAATTCCAACAAAAATTAGACACTCAAGTCACTGCTAATGAGGAGAACTCAAATTTCTCCACAAAAGGGTTGGAGAAAATTTATAAAACTCAATCATAAAAAGTGGATAAAAGAACTTCACTTTTACAATATAAAAGTCCTTTTCCAAAAGGCATTTCCCCAAATTAATAAATCAATATAAAATATTAAATTTCTTAACCCAAGATTAAAACACCCAAAAGCTCAGGTAATTAATTAATTATATTCAACAAATGGATTACACCCAAGGCACAATTGTTGGTGATAAATTAATCAACATTTAAATAATATAAATCAACTTATATTACCATATTGTATAGCTATGTGTGGTGGCCGAAAGATAATAATGCAAATTGGATACATCATTTCATCCAAGATTGATATTGGCTCAGTATGGCCAATGTGACTATCTCCTATAACAAATGTTTGGGATTAAAACACACTTAACCTACAGCTCAGTTGGAATATATATCTGGTACTTTTTCACTAAACTACACACATCAAGTGCATCTTCTCATAGTATATATAGTCATTTAGCATATGCATATAATAATCAAAGTGCACCTAATGGAAAGCGACACTCTAGTGGCATAATCATTTGTATGTATTAGAATGTTACGATATTGATCATTCCATATATAATGCTTATTTTTTACATCATAAGTAAATAGTTCATTTAAATTAAAGAATTAAATAATAATTTTATGATATTTAAATATATATCATTGAAAACCCCTAATTAAAATATATCTATCAACATGATAAGTTATAAAATTTGTATGACCACTGGCACATACATTAGTGAATCAACTAAACACCTCAATAGATCTATTGGCACAACCATCGGTGAATATCATGAAATCATAATAAGGCAATAATAAACAAAATATCCTCACATATGAAATAATCCAAAAACTATCATAACATCAACAATAATATTAGAAATGAACACAAGACTGAACTAAACCATGTATATCTCAATTAGATGCTAGTGTACAATCATAACATGAGAATAGCCACCAAATCTCATAAAATAATTAATCTCTAATCAAAATAACCAAGGACCTCAATGAGTCCACATAAATCACAAATAGTCTAAAAAGGTCTAGCACCCTGAATTAGTTATGAAACAAGCCACAACTCAATGATTCCCTCAACCATGCATAAGAAAATAGGTAAATTTATAATGAAATAGCATAATCCAAATCATCAAGAAGGCACAATAACATTGTGTTAATATGATTTAGAACAACAAAGAGGGGGGGTGAATCATTTGTTCTCTAGTCTAGATGTATAAAATAAACTTTCAAACTCTTCTACAAATCAGATCTAACAACCAACAACTACTCGGTCATTATTGAATACATAATAGAAACATATAACATTGAAGTCCACTTTCCAGTAGTATTAAACTTGCAAAACACAAAAATATTCAAACCAAAACATTCACACAAGTATTAACACCAGGATTTATAGTGGAAACCCAATTTGAGAAAAACCACTTTGTAACATGTTACTGCTATTTTCACTCTTTTGAAGTGGGCTCTGTGAAAAGCCAACCCTGTCAAAGGTTACAAACACACTGTCAGGTGTGACTTGGTTAAAGGATTTTAACCACCCTTTTAGAAGTGTTCCTTGTTATAGGACTTACATACATTCCATTAGAATGAAACCTTGTTCAAAGGATTTATACAAATTACTATTAGGTCAACCTCTGTTAAAAGGATTTTGACTGATACAATGATTAGAAAGTAACAGTAATATTGATCTGAAAACATACAACTCACTTTGTAAATAATAGATCCAATTCTATACACATATGATGGCTTACTGACTGTGATCCATTTCCATCTCCATTACTGATCTACTTGAAAATCCCTTCAAGCAATCACAACTCCTTCTCCTTCAACCTTTTCTTCTTATACAGTCAATAACAAAAACTCCAACATTCTCTCTTCTCAACCTCATGCTTAGGTTTCCTTAATACTTCCTCAATTAGGTCAATACTGTTAGATTAGGTGAAATACTAATCTCCCAAGAACACCTGCATGCATAACCCTGTCACATGGAAGAAGCAAAGAACAGAAGCAAGAAAAATCTATGGAGGCCAAAAAGCCAGAGACATCTTATGGACATGTAAAGAGCAATTTCTATAATGATCCAATAAGTAAAATTAATAAAATACAAAGAGGGAATCCTTATAAAAGGATACCAAAACCCTAAAGGTGAAAACCCTAAAGAATAATGAGATGCCTAAGTCTAGCTTAAGTGTAGAGAATAATAGACTAATAATTAAATAAATTAATTATTAGCTATAATATGACAACTCTAACACCCCCCCTTAAGTGTAACTTAGGGAGAAGCTAAACAACTAAGGACTAAAAGGTGCATGAAAACAAAAATGCATGAAAGAGCAATGGGTCCCGGCAACAAGGCCTGATCAGGTACCCAAGTACAAGAAATAAACTAGATGAAGGAAACAAAGCCTCCAATCGAGGGAATGCCCCAAAGAAAGGAACAAGAAAGAGCATGAAGCATCTCCAAAGCATGAAGCTGCAAACACTGTCAGAAGAATACTGCTGGAACCCCCACTGAAATAGTGCATGACCAGGTAGAGAAGACAAAGTCTGAAGAGCTGATCAATCGAAGAGGTGACCTCCAAAAAAGGAATGAATGAATGTCTATATAGTAGATGATCCATCTCACCGAAATGCATAGGTGCCTAGCCACTGCATCCGCCTAGTACATAGGAACAAAAACTGAATACGTAGATCACTCAACCAAACCAAGGAAGCAATAGAGCCAACAGGTGAACCCCCCCATAATGCTGAACAGGGAGAGGGGTGACAGGAACACTGAAATGCAATGCCAGAAACATTTGCAAGAAGAAGAATCGGGAACACCAACAGTGCAATAGAAGTACACGCACAGGATAAAGGGCGGTGTCGAAGAAGAAGAATAGATCTTCTGGACACACAGCATGGGCTAATGTCATGGAAGGTACACTCACTTGACAAAGGTGGATGAGCACAAAAGGCAAAACATCATAACCCCCCATGGCACTTTATAACTGAGTGCGAGTACAAACAAACACAAGGAGTACAAGATCAAAGATATGCAAAAGTAGGCACTTTATCTTAGTGCATTTACAGAAAAGAAATGCTACAGAAGAGAAGCATACAATGCTCAGAAGTCAGAAAGAAGAGTGAGCCAGAAGAACAGAAGAAGAGATCCCAGGACCTGTAGAACCCAAGTAATCCGCTAGAGTGCGAAAGTGCAAAACTCAGAGGAGAGAAAACTTGGAACAAAATCTGGATAAAAGACCCCTGTAACTGAATAGCTCACAGAACCAGTTTTCCAACGATATCTGGTGAGCCCAAAAATGAGTCCGGATGAGCGAGATATGGCTCCCGAAAGGCAAAAAATAAACATCACCTTTGACAAAAAAAACACTATCAAAATAGCAGATCCAAAAATCCTAACTTCCATAATCAAAAAGAGCTTGGAAAGAGCTTTCCGACGATATAAAGAAGTCCAAAAAAGACCTCCGTATGCTCCAGATAGAGCAAAAAATGCCCAGGTACCCTTAAAAAGCACCAAAAAAGATTTTTAAGCCCCTGGGGCTGGAAAAAAATTGATCCCCTGGGTGCATGGCGCGCGCAGGGGGCTGGAGCTAGAGCTCCCGGTCACCCATGTGACCGCCGCTAGGGCCCGCAGGGCTTAAAAACCCGTCGGGCAGCCGGCGGAGCGGTGGGCGGAGCGGGGCCGGCGGAGGAGGCCAGAGGGGCGGTGGAGGAGCCGGTGGTGGCTCTGCAGCGGAGTGGTGGCCACGAATGGACGCGGAGCCCGGGGGCGGCACGGCCAGTGGTGGCGAAGCGGAGGGAGCCCGGTGGCCGGTGATGGGGGCGGCCGCCGCCGCCGCCGCGACAGCGCTTGCAACTGCTAGCGGCTCGGCGGAGGCCGCGGGGTGGTGCCCAGGTGGCCGCTGGATGGCACCCGGGAGGCCGCCCCTTAGTAAAAAAAAAATTTTATTTTTTTTTTAAATCGTCGTCTTGATCCGCGTGCCAGGTCGTACGGCCTGGTACCTAAAAAATTTTGCCTCAAATTGCAAAAGTGTCAAAAATGGACAAATTTTATATGGATTCTGGCTATCTCAAACCTTCCGGACGCAATGGTGGCATCTGTTTTTGCTCAAAATACCCCCAAAAAAATTTTTTCTTTTTTGCAGGCAAAAAATAAACAAAAAATAACGTCCTACTTCTGAATCACTTCAACAAAAACACGAACAGTGAGCAGCAAGATGGCTCTGATACCATGTTAGATTAGGTGAAATACTAATCTCCCAAGAACACCTGCATGCATAACCCTGTCACATGGAAGAAGCAAAGAACAGAAGCAAGAAAAATCTATGGAGGCCAAAAAGCCAGAGACATCTTATGGACATGTAAAGAGCAATTTCTATAATGATCCAATAAGTAAAATTAATAAAATACAAAGAGGGAATCCTTATAAAAGGATACCAAAACCCTAAAGGTGAAAACCCTAAAGAATAATGAGATGCCTAAGTCTAACTTAAGTGTAGAGAATAATAGACTAATAATTAAATAAATTAATTATTAGCTATAATATGACAACTCTAACAAATACAATCTTTTTTCGCTTAATCTCTTCCTTAGATCTTAGGGTTAGGTCAGATTCATCAAATCTTTCCAACTTTATGTTCTTCGTCCATCCTTCTAGAATCATCTCAAATCTCTTAATAGATTTACAATAAAACATTTTACAGTAAATTAAATGCTTCCATACAATCAATAAATAAATTCAACATATTTTACATAATCCAAGAATTCAACTATGTCATCTAGGAATTTGAATTCTTCCTCAAATGTAAATTATTGACGCTCGGTCAATACTGTGTTCAACTCCTCGATCTTCACTGGAAAGCTCGGTCACCACTAAAACTGTTTCCTCAGCTAATACTATCTTCCTCTGCAATTACCTTTAATGTTTGGTCAACACTAAATTTATTCAACATATACTGGCTCGGTCGACACTAACATCACTCAGCTTAAACTAGATTTCTTCACTTTTGCTCGGTTAAGCCTACTTGTTTAGTCTTTCTTCTTACTTAGATAAGAAAAACATTATCTTATCATTGTGCCATACAATCAAGTACCCATTGAAGTATCCAAGATAACTCAACCTTTCCTTAGGTGCTATTGTTATCAACCTTGGCCACATCCTTCTCAACAATCAAATAGATATAGTACTTTCTTAAATAGCAACAGTCTTACCAGTTAAGGTTTGACATCAATGAAAATACAACAATTACTTCATTATAGTTTCCAACAATCTCCCTCTTTGGCATTGATGGCAACACCATATGAATAACACATGAATCACCAACCAATCCAAAACTTATCTATCCATCAGAAATAGTTATAATATCCTTAGCTTCATTTTGATTCAGAATCAATTAGCCTTCATACATGACCATCCACATAATAACATCCAATTGATCTCTTCTTAGTTCCTTTCCTCTGAATTTCTCCCTCTTACTTGATCTTCCATGAAATCTCACCATGTTTTTTCATCTTATTCATCTCCCTCTTTGACAATAATGCCAAAGCAGCAACTAAAAACTTACATCCTGCAGATGTAGATATCATCTTGTCAGCTTAGTAACATTGTTTTTCCCTCTGTCATCTTGGCTTATGACTGATTATCAGCTTTGCTATATTTTTCACAACTCTAGGTTTCTCCTAAAGTGTGACCTGTCTCTACATCAATTTGTCAGATACTCTTTTGCAGCACATTTGATGCAGTGCTCCTAGCTTGACTAGGCAGCCTCAATTAGGGGAAGAACCCCTAATTGACTTATCAGATACTCATGAGCTTCTTTAGGTAAATCTTTTGTGAATATATGTCTGCTAGTTGTTCCTTTGTATTCACATATTCCATTCTAACCTCTTTATCTTGTACCAATTCTCTCAAGAAGTGATACTTGATGGCGATGTGTTTGGTCTTTGTGTGCATCATTGGATTCTTAGATATGTTGATGTATCATCTTAAAATGGAAGCACTTCCATGATAAGAGCATTTAGCCCTTTGAGTAAGTGGTTCGGGGTCATGTTAAGCACCTTGATAGGGTCTTTGCATGTATTTGGCTTTGTCCCCGCTTTCCACTTCTTTCCTGCACTTGATTTCTTCATTCTAGGTGAAATTAGGGATAGGATCTCAAGGATTCTCCTGAATTTCCCTCTTTCATGGTTCTATTTTCTAGGTAGGACTTAGAAATAGGTTCTCCTAGCCTTCATCATAGTTATCATAGGATTTTATGCTTATCCCTGGCATTCTGTCCCTGTCTGATATCATTTCTAGGTCTATGGGCATCCCCGGGACCTCCTGTCCTAGTTCTGATAGAATCTCAGCCCAAGGTCAAATTTGAGGTTGATCCTGACTAGGTCAGGATCAAGCTCAAACCTAACTAGGTCAAGATCAAGGTCATACCTGACTAGGTTAGTCCCAACCTCGATTTTGCCCCCTTCCTTCAAATTTAAAGAATCCTTGATTTCTGGGCATCGAGCTTTCAGGATATTTATTTTCACACCTCCAAGTTGGCCATTTCAGGTTTCGGGATGGTAAATCCTCTAATTGCATTTAATCTAGGTATATTTTCTAAAGGTTAGGACCTAATTGGAATTTAATTCTCCAAGGTGGTCCCTCTAGAGGATTGTGCCCTAGTTCACTATAAAAGGAGGCCTTCCTCTCTCATTTTCACATCCACAATCAAGCAATTGACATCCATTTTTCACATCACATCTCAAACAATTCCATGAGTGAGCTCTCAAGTGCAAGCAAGTGAATTCAAGAATTCAAGCAAGTCTTCAAGCATTCAAGTGTTTAAGCATCCATCCATCAAGGATATCCATTGTTAGCTATTGAAGGATTCAATCTCTTTGGAGCCCCCTTTAATGATCCATCCTTCTACATTCATTCAAGCCTCCTCATATGCAAAGATCAATTCAAGATTGGTGTTGAAGATCAAATGTCATTGATTGGAGACATCCTACATTCATTCTACATCCATTGAAGCATTCCTACTTGTGGATTTGAGGATTCAAATCCTCTACAAGGACTTCAACATAAGCGAGGTGATTTGTTTCAATTACTTTGTTTATGCACACTATATTTCAATTCAATTTCAAGGTTAATTCCTAAATTGGGGTTTGACCAAGGCAAACCCCCCATACAACAAAAAAACCCCATTTTCTTGTAGGTACAGGTGCAAGATTTCAGATCTGAGAGTGAATTTGGATACCCTTTTTGATGAACTTCTGACATTTGTGAACAGAATCAGAATTGGCCTTCAAATAAAGAATGTAGTATTTGACCTTTTATGAGGGTCAAAGTTGACCTGATCTCATCTTGGAGAAAGATTTCTGGGTTTTCTTTGTCTTGGCATTTCCAATCCAAAATAGGTTGCAGAATTGCTCAAAAGTACACACAGACATCAGGAATTGACATTTTCCAGATCTTCCCTAATTTGAGGTTAGTATTTGTATTTCAATTATTTCAGATTTCAAGCATAATTCCTTTATAGGGAAACATTGGACTCTCTCTCTCTTTCATATTCTTCATAGATTGATTTGATTGTGCATTAACCTTTTGGTTGATCAAATTGGATCTCTCCTTTGGGAATTTGGATTTAGGAGTGAATCTCATATTTCCCCACACATCTATCTATCCACACACTTACACATATAGAGGTGATTCCAAATTACCTCTATTCAGTTGATAGGACTTGTGTTGTCACGGTAGATGACAGCTGGTTCAGTGATTTCTTCTTTCATGCCTATCAAAAATTGCTTTATCCACACCAAGTTTGAATAGTTCACTGCTGCAGCAACATACTCAGCTTCATCTGTAGACTAGGAAATGCAAAAAAATTTCTTCTTGTCCAGGAAACTAATCTCTGTCCAAGAAAGAAAGCTCCACCACTAGTGCTTTTTCTGTCATCCAAATTTCCTACCCAATCTGCATCAGTATAGACTTTCAGTTCAAATCTTTCATGCTTCTTGTAGTACAATCTAGAGTCAGTAGTTCTTTTCAAATATCTCATTAGCCTTTTCACGGCCATCATGTGTGTTTCCTTAGGATTGGTAGAGAATCTTGCCACAATCCCAACCGCTAGAGCAATATCTAGTTTGTTGTGAACAACATACTACAGTTTTCCAATCATGGACCTATACAAAGTTTGGTTTACTTTAGCAACATCATCATTTGTTGAGTAGCCATGGGAGTACCAATTGGCCTTGAGTCCTCCATACCAAAAAATTTTAGTATCTCATGAACATACTTAGACTAGGTAATGAAAATACCTTTCTCCATTTGATATACTTATAAACCAACAAATAATTTGATCTCCCCAAACATACTCATTTCAAATTCATTTTGTATTTCATTTGAAAATTTCTTACATAGGGCATCTTGTCAACCAAATATAATATCATCTACAAAAATCTTAGCCAACAAGATTCCTTTACCTTCTTCATCTTTCATGTACAAATTGCTGGTGTCATTTTTCCTTGAGAATCCAATTTGTATCAGGTAGTTGTGCAGCCTCTCATACCATGCTCCGGGGGCTTGCTTCAATCCATATAGTTCTTTATTTAGTTTGCAAACCATGTGTCTCTTCTTTGGATCAACAAATCCTTGTGGTTGTTTAATGTAAACTTCTTCTTCTAATATACCATTTAAAAATGCAGACTTGACATCCATTTGGTATACCTTGAAATCTTTGTAGGAAACATATGAAAGTAGAGTTCTCACTCCTTCCATTCTTGCTACAGGGGAAAATGTCTCCCCATAATCTATTCCTTCTTCTTGTGCATAGCCTTTGCATACCAGCCTTGCTTTGTTCCTTGTGATCTTTCCATGCTCATTAAGCTTGTTTCTGAACACCCACTTTGTTCCAATGACATTTTTGTTTTCTGGTCTCAACACCAAAGTCCACGTATCATTCTTCTTTATTTGGTCTATCTCCTCATTTGTGGCTTTGATCCTGTCCTCATTTTCTAATGCCTCCCTTATTGTCTTAGGCTCGAATTCACACAGAAAACATGTAGGGTCTCTTAACTTGCTTCTTGTTAGAACTCCAGTTTCTTTGTCTCCAATGATTTTTTCAGGCTTGTGATGTCTCCTTACATATTGTGCCAAAATAGGTTCTTCTCTCTTTTATTCATGCTCTTTAGGTTCACCAACAAGATTGTCAAATTCAGCTTTTGAATGCTCAACAACCTCATCCTGATACTCGGCAGCTTCCTCCTGTCGCTCGGCACATTCTTCTTGTCATTCGGTATTGTCTCTCTGATGCTCGGCATTACTAGCCTGAGACTCGGCATCAGGTGCAAGTTTGTTACTTGCCTCTCCTTCTTCTACATAAACAAAAGATCTATAATCTTCTGGTTCTCTTTTTCTTTTAGCTTCATTTTTCTTTGCATATTCATCAACCCTGACATTTGCACTTTCCACAATTTTGTTAGTGTTAGAGTTTAAACACTTATAAGCTTTACTTTTTGTGGAATAACCTAGGAATATGCCCTCACCACTTTTAGCATCAAAATTTCCATTTCTATTGTCTTTTAGTATATAGCATTTTCTTCAAAAAATTCTAAAGCACTTTACATTAGGTGCATACCCATGCCATAACTCATAAGGTGTAACATTTGTAACTTTTTTTATCTATACTCAATTCAGGGTATAAATAGTCATACTTACAGCTTCTCTCTAGTACTTTTGTGCAACGTTCTTCTCTATCATTAGTGTTCTTGCACAATCTAGGATAGATCTGTTCCTCCTCTCTGCTATACCATTCTGTGGAGGTGTTCTAGGTGCAGACATATGTCTTATGATTCCTCTATCATTGCAAAATAGATTGAATTCATTGGATATCGATTCTCCACCTCAGTCAGATCTCAAACACTTTAGGTTCCTTCTTGTTTCTTTTTCAACCTTAGCCAAATACCACTTAAAGAATTGAAAAGCATCAGATTTTTTTTTTAGAAACATAACAGTCATCATTCTGGTGTAATCATCAACAAAGAGAATAAAATATCTAGCACCACAATAGCTTTGTACACCCATCGGTCCACAAAGGTCAGTATGAACCAAATCTAAAGCATTTTCAGAAGTAAAAGTCTTGCTCTTAAAACTAGACTTTGTCATCTTACCCAACTGACATTATTTGCACATTACATTCTCAGGTTTCTTCAATCTAGACAGTCCTCTCACTTTCTTCTTCTTACTAATTTCTACCAGATTATCAAAGTTAACATGACATATTTGCTTATGCCATAACCATATATCATCAGATTGTGCAATCAAACATGTTTCTTCAGATAGGTCTAGATAGAATAAATTACCTCTTTTTTGTTGTCCACTTCCAATCAGTTCACCAGTAGCATCAAATATATTAGCCTTTCTGTGATGAAATTCCACTCGGTAACCAATGCTATTAAGTTGTGCAACACTTAACAAATTATAATTAAGACCTTCTACCCAATAGGCATTTTTACAAACTATCTTATCAGTTAGCTTAATCAAACCTTTACCCTTCACAGGACATGGTGCATCATTGCCAAATTTTACACTTCTTTCTTTGTAATGATCTAAGGTATCAAACTTACTTTTATCACTAGTCATGTGGTGTGAACAACCACTGTCAATAATCCATTTATCATTTTTGTTCACATAGGATATCAGTGCAGTTTTCTCATCCCCGTCAAATTCATCCTTCATAGAAACATATACTACTTCTATCTCAAAATCATCACTATTAGCAACAATTTCTTCTTCAGCTATGTAACAAGGTTTCTTACCTTTTCCTTTTTAGTCCTTGTACCTTCGGTAACCTCTATCTTCTCTTTTATCTTTGTGCTCGCTATCTCTTTCTTCATCCTTATCATCCCTATCAGCACATCTTGCAGCTATATGACCAACTTTATTACATGAGAAACATATGATAGGGAGTTTACCTTTATACTTGCATTTTCCCCTTTTCAATCTTCCGATCATAAGAGCTTCAAGATCTTCAAGTTCTTCATTAGATGTGTCACTTTCACTTTCACTCTCACTGATGCATCTTTCCTTTTCTTTCTTTGACTTGTTCAGAACCAATTGTGACTTAAAAGAAGATTCAACATTAGCAACAGTGAAGTTATCAAAATTAGAAAGCTCAAAAGCACTAAACTTGCCAACAAGACTCTCTAGAGAAAGAGTATTATTAGGGTTACATCTAGATTCTTGAAATGCTGAAATTTTGATGGCATAAATAGGACGCAAAGTTCTCAAAAATTTTCCAATGATAGTCTCATCATCAATAGTTCCATTGGCTCCCCTAATAGCATTTACAACTTCTTTTATTCTACCACAATATTGTGCAATATTCTCACCTTCTTGCATTTCATTTCATCAAATTTACCTCTTAGGCTCTCAACTTTTGCTCTTAGTACATTTATGTCTCCACCATAGATGTTTGCAAGAGTGTCCCACATTTTCTTTGCATTTGTGCAATCTCTGATGTCTTCAAATTCTAGATAGCTTATGGAAGATGCAATCTCCAACATTGCTTGGTTGTGCTCTTGTTTAGCTCCCATCTCCTTGGCAGCCAGAGGTGCAACAGGTGTGACATAGTCATGCTCAATATAATACTTTGCTGAGTCACCAATACCAACTAGGTGTATCTTCATCAAACTCTACCATGTTGGGAAGTTCTCCTTATTCAACTTTGGTACCTCCTTCTTATACATCCTGATCATTTGCTTCAAGTACCTTTAAACTTGTTCTATGTAAGCACCAACAACTCTAATACCAATTTTTAATATGATTTAGAACAACAGAGGGGGGGGGGGGGGGGTTGAATCAGTTGTTCTCTGGTCCAGATGTATAAAATAAACTTTCAAACTCTTCTACAAATCAGATCTAACAACCAACAGCTACTTAATCATTACTAAATGCATAACAGAAACATATAACGTTGTAGTCCACTTTCTAGTAGTATTAAACTTGAAAAAAACATAAATGTTCAAACCAAAACATTCACACAAGTATTAACACCAAGATTTATAGTGGAACCCCAATTTGGGAAAAACCACTTTGTAACATGTTACTAATATTTTCACTCTTCTGAAGTGAGCTCTGTGAAAATCCAACCCTGTCAAAGGTTACAAACACACTGTCAGGTGTGACCTGGTTAAACAATTTTAACCACCCTATTAGGAGTGTGCCTTGTTATAGGACTTACATACATTCCATTAGAATGCAACCTTGTTCAAAGGATTTATACAAATGATTGTTAGATCAACCTCTATTAAAAGTATTTTGACTGATACAATGATTAGAAAGTAACAGTAATATTGATCTGAAAACATACAACTCACTTTGCAAATAACAGATCCAATTCTGTACACATATGTTGACTTACTGACTGTGATCCATTTCCATCTCCATTACTGATCTTCTCAAAAATCCCTTCAAGCAATCACAACTCCTTCTCCTTCAGCCTTTTCTACTTATATAGTCAATAAAAACAACTCCATCATTCTCTCTTCTCAACCTCATGCTTAGGTTTCCTTAATACTTCCTCAATTAGGTCAATACAATCTTTTGTCGCTTAATCTCTTCCGTAGATCTTAGGGTTAGGTCAGATTCATCAAATCTTTCCAACTTTATGTTCTTCGTCCAACCTTCTAGAATCATCTCAAATCTCTTAATAGATTTACAATAAAATGTTTTACAGTGCATTAAATGCTTCCATACAATCAATAAATAAAGTCAACACGTTTTACATAATCCAAGAATTCAACTATGTTGGCTAGGAATTTGAATTCTTCCTCAAATGTAAATTACTAACGCTCGATCAATACTGTGTTCAACTCCTCAGTCTTCACTGGAAATCTCGGTCACTACTAAAATTGTTTCCTCAGCTAATACTGTCTTCGTCAGCAATTACCTGATGTTCGGTCAACACTAAATTTACTCGGCATATATTGGCTCGGTAGACACTAACATCACTCGGCTTAAACTAGATTTCTTCACTTTTTCTTGGTTAAGCCTACTTGTTTAGTCTTACTTCTTACTTAGATAAGCAAAACATTATCTTATCATTGTGCCATACAATCAAGTACCCATTGAAGTATCCAAGATAACTCAACCTTTCCTTAGGTGCTATTGTTATCAACCTTGCCCACATCTTTCTCAACAATCAAATAGATATAGTACTTTCTTAAATAGCAACAATCTTACCAAGTGGACAAAAACCCACACCCAAAACCAAACAAGGGCAATCAAGATTTACAATTTTGCCCATTCTTATGTGAACGTAAGTTCATATCAAAAGAAGGAGTGGAAGGTTTAAATTTTCTTGCTATGTTAGTTAACACAAAGATGTATAGTTTCTTTATAGAGACCATGAACCTTGTCTCTTAAGATTTGATCTACTCTCTTAAAGTTCCCTACTATATATTGCAATTTAAAATTTCAAAGTGGAAATCCATTCACTTGAAAATCCCAAGTCTCATTTATTTGCATTCACTTTTTTGTTTAACTATATTTTTAAGGTTTTCTTCATCTTCATCAACCCAACAAGTAGTAGCCACTTCTACATTCCAATTAGTTATGTCTTAATTGTAATTTTTAACTCTAATTATGTACACTCCATCTATGCACACATCCACACTAAATATCATCTCATCTCCATCCTCGGCACCTTCTATGCACCACCATCTAATTTACACCCACCTATTTTATCCATTTCCTTTCAAGTTACATAAATGGTGCTTGATGGTCCACCTACAAGATTGTGAAGAGCTATAGAGTGGAAAATTGCATACCTCATTTATAATTTAGACTACACTTTCATAGCCACTTTAGTGCCCATTCCCATAGAATTTGAGTAGGCTCATTTCAAACCTTGCATTACTCTTTTCCCTCTCAATATGCTCAAAGTCCTTGTCAGTAGTAATCTTTCAGTGTCACCTTTGCATGATTCACATGTATCCCTTTCCATTTGTCATTTTTTAGCATGGTATTTTTCGACACTAGCACATTGTGTGGATGTGCGTACACTACATGTTTGTCCACTAACATCCCAATGTTCAAATATTGGTCATGTGCATTATTTTTACTTGTCACCCAATTTTGTCAGTATAATAGCTCAAAATCTTATAGAATGGTTCAGAAGCCTCATTTTCCTACCTATTCTCTCTTTTAAATCCATTCTTTTACCTCCATTCATTTGTTTTCTCTAGATTATCTCTTGGTTTCTCTCATCTCTAGATTATCTCTTGGTTTCTCTCATCTCTTACTTAAAATATGTTCATTCTCTTTCTCTCTACCTTGCTATAGTAGTCTCTTATTTACTATAGCACTCTTGAGTTATCATTGTAATATTTACATCTCTCTTGGCTTGCTCAAGCCCATTCTACTATTTTTTCTATCCTTATAACTTTAAGAATCTTTAGATTCATCACATGCCTTATATATCATTCATGTGTCTATTTATATTTTGATCTATCTATCTATTTGGCTATTATGGAGGTGGAAACATCAAAATATGGACATGACTGAGCCATATCTCTAAACAACCCTAGAAATATTTTTCCTTTCTTGTGTGCACATAGATTTATTGGAGGAATTCTAATATATGATGGTTTACATACGTAGTGCTCATTTTTATTTCTATTTATTTATGTTATTTAATAAACTTTACTAACTTTTTGACTTTTGGTATTTGTAGGTTATCTAAAGAAAAAACCTGATTTTCTTTTCCAAATTTAGAGTGTTTTTTGTCATGGTTCATATAGGACTACAATGAATCACATAGACGTATGTGTGTCACATTTTTTTTTTCTTAGTTGAGACTTTAAAATTTGGACTAAAGACTCTCTATTGTATGGTCTTCCCATTTTTGTAAACAAAATATTATTTGCCTTTATGTATAATAATTTCATTGGTTTAACCAATTGGAGATGTTTGAATGTGTGTTGTGTAATTGATTCTCAAAAGAACTTAGTTTTCTTTCTACATGGTCATATTTACTCCACTAAAAGTATAGTGTCCCATATTACACCCTTATCTATCAATTTTCACACTCCTTTGTTTAAAGAAAACTCTATTATTTATATTAAATTACAACGTGTTTTGGAGGCAACTAATTTGTATGCTTATTTTAGTCTCACCATTTTTAGCACCCATTGAGAGATGTGCACAATTAGGATAGAGGCAACAAGTGTTATATTATTGCCTAAGGCCATGCTACATAGACATGTAGTGATCTTTATGGCAATCAAGAAGACCGGTAATTTTTCTTTAAATCTTGATTTGTACACTAGAAATTTTAAAAGAAGAAAGTGTAGATTTTCACATTGAGGTTACGCAAGAAAGAAATTTTTTGAACAAGGCAATTGGGTGGAAAATATGGGTAAATAAGACACTTGATCCAAAATCACAAGATTTGGAGCATTTACATAAAAAATTAAATTATCCGCGGAGGTGGGTGATGAAGAATTTGATCAACTACAAAAATAGATCACCCTCATTGATCTTTGAAGGGAAGAGAATTCATGAATTTCTAGCTTGGTTCGGTACTCTCTTGATTGCTGGAGACATGTATGGTTTCCAGGAGAAAATTGTTATGTTTGAGTGAGAATTTAAATAACTTACTTACCCTAGGTCAATTAGATGAGGTTTTGTGCCCCATGACTGTGGTTTATGTACGACATGTTACCTTTTGCTATCTTTTACCCATTTTCCTTTGTGTGCATAAGTTATTCATTTCCTTAATGATCCATCTTAGCTGACCATATGTCTTAATAATTCATGTGCATCCACGTTTGCATTTTTAGATAATTTTCTTGAATGCTTTCCATATGCTCTTTTTTTTAGCATTAACTTGTAGAGATGGTGGTTTCATGATTATTAAAGTTTTCTATTTATTTTTTGGAGTTATCTTATATAGTAATTTTAAATGAAATCATGTGGAATTTAGAGAACAAATAAGAAGAAAATAAAAAGAGGAAAAACAATTTGTAGATCCATGTGTCATTTTCCCCAATAAGCATTTGTTTCTTACTTGCAACCCTCCCTTCCCTTTCAAAGCTTATTTTCAATTTTTGAGGAGTGGTTACTCCATTAAAGTAGGAAAAGATATCAATTTATTCTACTCCAACTACTTAATTTAAACAAAAATTGTACTTAAGCAACTACATGGTTTGCAGCCCTCCCTTCCATTTCAAAACTTATTTTCAATTTTTGAGGAGTGGTTGCTCTATTAAAGTAGGAAAAGATACCAATTTATTCTACTCCAACTACTTAATTTAAACAAAAATTTCACTTAAGCAACTGCATGGAAAGACACATTTATAGAGGTCACTATTATGTTCTCTTTAAATTATGTGTTTATTTTTATATTACATACATATTCATTACAAATTACTATTCATATTTAGTATATATTATGTGATTTTTTATTGTTATGTACTTGATTTTTTTTATTGTTATTATTTCTCTATACTTAATTGACCTATATATTTCTATTGACTTTTTTTCATAATTATCATGTTATCTATAGAAGTGGATAGTTTCCACCCCATTAGTCCTTTTAGGTTTGTCTTCTTAAACAAAACCCTTATCAATTTTATTAGAGACCTTTTCCACCTAAATAAAACTTGTTTTACTTTCTATAATAGGTGAAATCTTACATTTTTCTCATTTTTTAGTTCTTGACACATGTTAGTCATTATAAATTTTCTTTTATGCTTGCAAATTTTGAGATGGAGCATCCATAGTGATGAAGGTACACATGACCAACATGGATGTTTTTTATATTTCATTTATAGTTCATACACAAGTCAATGTAAGGAAAAAAAGAAATGGTGAAATTTACATTTAATATATTGTTCACTATTAGATTTGTGAGTTTGGAGTTGAACTAAAGAATTTTTACTCTAACAATGTCTAACTCTAGATTTATAAACCCTAAACCTTTCTATCTTTTTCACTAATTATTATGAGTCAGCTAAAGTTCATGTTATTCTAAATTATATGCTAGGGTCATGCATTTAAAAACTAACAATAATTATATGAATCATTTAGGAGTTAGAAATGAATCTGTTGAGAAAATGAGAAACTTAATTGAAAAGGATGAAAGGTCTTAAATCAAAATTGGATTGCTTGTTGCTCTTGTCAATCTTCATTTATCATCATTAAATCTAACTATATATTGATCTAAAGAAAACAAAACTCATTGCAATACTAATTTCCTTAATGATGTTTCTAATATTAAATCTCATTCAAAGTACATAT
This sequence comes from Chamaecyparis obtusa, assembly GCA_027943335.1. Classification (NCBI taxonomy): domain Eukaryota; kingdom Viridiplantae; phylum Streptophyta; class Pinopsida; order Cupressales; family Cupressaceae; genus Chamaecyparis; species Chamaecyparis obtusa. Next base: position 483,112 of record BSBK01007035.1, on the reverse strand, counting down.
AGAATAAACAAGTTTCAATTAGTACTAAAAAACCAGTTTTACAATCATAAAATAAACTAAAACAATATATAACCAAATTATATATATATATATATATATATATATATATATATATATATATATATATATATATATCACTTAACTACAAAAATATTTATGTAAGATGTCTATATTTTCCCTTTAATTTAGGAAGCGAAGCTTTCAAAATACACTTGAAAGCAAGTTGTTCATTATCATATTATCTATACTTAAGATTATCCCAGCAAATCAATTCAAACTAATTATCATTAACTTTCTGCCCCATTGTAAAGCAAATACTTCAAAACATATTTAACTTATTCTTGATGAGATCTTTAAATATTATCTATCGTACAAAGGCACGGGGTGCTGTTACTAATTTTAATTTCTGAAAATGACAACAACAAAAAAATGCAAGTTGAGAGCCCTTACATAAAGGAAACCCAACTTTTATGGCAGATTTGCTGTGCTTTTCAATGATGTGAGATATAATTGAAGGAATCATGACATGGCATATTAGCATTTTACTTAGTTTCTTCTTATCAAATCAAAACAAATAAGACAATAAAAATACATTTCCTTTCCCTTACACTCACCGTGTATTAATTATATTGGTCTTATCATGATTTGATCATTGGTATTCATCGAATCAAATTTTGATTATTTATTTATTATTAGAAAAATCTGTATAATTTTATGTTGAAAGGCCTAATTATATAAGAATATTATTGTTCTTATTAATACTTGCAAGTAGGCTATATACTATATTGTAATGATTTTTAGATTTCTGCTTTAATTAATTATTAAAATAACTTGTTTCTACCATTTACAATTTAGTATTTATCTTATTTTGTTAAAAATCTCATGTTTTTTATAGTTTAAATGTAATTTTTTTAACTTTATAAATTAAAAAAATAATTTATTGATTATCTGATTAGTAATTCTTAATGATTTATTGATTGTGATTGGTAATTCTAAGAATTGAACAATTTTGTTGCCATTTTTTTAACTGAATAAATTTAGCCACTCATTTTTCTGTTTTGCTTTAATTTATACCAAAAGATTAATTCATATTACATGTATATGAAATAAGATAAGATCTTTTGTTATATTATATTAAAAAGTATTGAATGTTTATTTGATTTTATTTTTAATGTATTAAATAACTCAATAATATAATTATATAGTTATATCAATAATATATTATGATATTCATTTAAGTAATAGATATTAATATTTCATTATAGATTTGTTAATGAACAATTTTTTTAGTACTATTTTACAAATTTATTAAAAAAATGTTAAAAATAATAATTTAGTCTATAACATATCTTAAACAAAACTAAAAACAATTCTAATTCTAATATTTATTCTATTTCTATTATTCTAATATTTTGAAAAATAATTATAATCAATATTAAAAATTAAAATTAATTATATTATAATTTTAGTATTTTATTCTATTTTTTATTTTTCAAATATTTCAAAAAATAATTATAATTTACACTAAAATTAAAAATTAAAAACAAGTACTCTAGCCACTGCGTGACATTTGTTGTAACTTGTATTATACACTAAAAACTCTCATAAGACTAATGTTTACTTCTTTATCTACTATAAATATTATTCATATGTTTTATAATGTTTTTATAAATACTAAAGATTTTTCAAATTTCATATCTATAAATTATTCTATAAATTTTATTTTTAAAATATAGATATACTAACTTTATTATGTCTGGAACATTTTCCACATTTTGTTCTTGTAAAGTTTACCAATTATACAGATAAGAATGCATTCACCGAAAGGAAAAAAGAATGAAGGAAAGCGCCCATCTGCATTAACTGGGTTTCATGTTGAAAATAAATAAGTTTTATTCTCTGTGAAAGAGCAGACTGTTTGAATGTTGGAGGACTGAAAAGAAACAAAGTAAAAGCTGTTGGGCACAGAATATTTTGAATGGATAAAACTAAATTACTCAGAAATTCCATTACTGTAGGCAACAAAAAGTTGGAACAAGTTGCAGAAAGAATCCGGCATTGTTCTTGTTCTTTGTTCTTTAATAAAAGAAAGGAAACAAAAGATATGAGGATGTTTTGATTGATAATGGAGAATGCAATCACTGTAAACTTTATTCTCTCGCAAGCCGAGAGCATGGAAGGAAGGAATATTTCATATGATTTGGCAGTATTGCAATTTTTTAATGGGGAAAGATTTTAATAGAGCAGGCTTTTGTACGAAAGGAACAAACATGAATAGTGGATCCTTTTTGTGGCTCTTCCTTTAATGCTGTAAAAAGTAAACAGTTCCAACATGTTATGGTTATAGTGTTAATTTATATCTTTTTTAGGTTAGGGATGATAATGTGTGGGTGGTTTAAATTTGTTTCATTTGTGTTAAATGTAAACAATTGTGTGCTCAATTTATTACTTTATGTATTTTTTATATTATGAGAATCTATTGTGTCACTTGTTTAATTTTTTTAGTTTGTCTTTATGGCTTTTTTTAAACTATTTTTTTATGATGTTGAAAGTAGAGAATTTTATATTGTGATCAATGTGTCAACTTTTATCTTTTCACATGAAGAAGTTATAATGAATTAGTTATTTAATTTTCATTCGTGTTTATGTGATTGATTTCTTTTATGACTATTTTTTCTTTTATGATGTTAAAAGAAAAGCACTCCTTATTGTGATCAATGTCAAATTTTATATCTTTGATATGAAGAGATTATAATGTACCCTTTTAGCTATTTTCATTTGCATTTATGTGACTTCTATTCTTTTATTATCATGGGTGACTGGTAGATATGAAGTCACTGATTTCTCTCTTTTTATGTTAAGAGGTATAAATACAATGACATTATATAATTTTAATTTTAAAAAGTTATATTTAATACATATTAAGTAAATAAAATAAAATAGCTCTAAAATATAAATAGAGAAATATTATTTTTAATATTATTTTTTTAGAATGAATATTCACAAAAAGTAAAATATAAACATAAATATAAGAATATTTATGATATTTCAAAAGAAAATGAGTCATATTTTTTTACTTGATTTTACTACAATGTGTTTGGCTTTCTATAGAATCTGTTTTACTTTAAATATAATGGTGATTAAATATCACAAGATTTATTTCCATGCACTTTTATTATAACACTCCATTCAAAATATTGTAGATTGATATTCAAATCACTCTATAAAAAATCAATATTATAATTAAATGAAGACTATATTGAATTAAAATGTCACATTCATATGATATGGTAATGAAGGATATATAATATTTTTTCATGGACTACTTATACAACATTATAATATCATATTTTATTGAAAAGTAGTTAGGAATTCATTATTTTTTATTAGGTACACACTTTTACTTAGAGCTATGAACTAGAAGAAAGTTTTGAAAGGGTCCCAAGATATAATACTATAGGAAAAAAGGAATAACCAAATGAGAATAAAAATTAAAACAAGAACGATGATCATAGCCAAAAAATAAAGAAATTCCAAGGAAACGTTGAAGTATTAACAATGAAGCAACATAGACTTGATCATGGAGGTTAAAAGTCTAACCTTGTTAATGAATTCTTGTGAGATGTGATTCTTGTTGCCCAAAAATTTCCTGTTGTTCATTTTCGGCCACAGTCTTGTTTTCCAATTAAATGCTCAAGTATCAAAAACCTAATGTGTTTTCGACCTCCTCTCTGCAGGCTCAGAATGTTTCTACCTTTTGGTCAAAAAATTTGGTGTGTTTTCGACCTCCGCTCTAAAAATTTAGTGTGTTATCGACCTTCGCTCAAAAACCTTCTGTGTTTTCCACCCCTTCTGCACTTTACACTTCTCTAGCATCTGCAATTTTTCCCTAAGTGCGCAACTCCAACAGGCGGGTCCTAGTTCCTCATAGTCGTGCAAGTGCAGTAGAAATCTTGCGGTTGTCGCATGTTCTCAAGGAATATTCCTTGCCTTTGCGATCATGCGACAACGGTCGGATTGGGTTCTCAATGGGTCCGCATTTCAAGAAAGGTGGCAATTTTTCTTCAAGTGCGCAACTCTGACCTGTGGGCCCGGTGGCTAGCTTTCCTCAAAAATCTTGTGGTTGTCGCATGTTCACAAGGAATATTCCTTGCCTTTACGATCATGCGACAGGGTGACACTTGTCAGTGGGCCCATTCTCTATCTGCAAAGGTTAAAGATCAGTGAAATCTCATGGTTGCCGCTACTCCACTAAGGAAAGATGTCGCCTGTTTAAGTGCGCGATGTAACGACAACCATCGATCTTCCTTCTGATGCGACAAGCCTTAACCACGGGTAGCATCTTCCAGTTATTCGCATGATCGCATGGGCTCTTCCGAGCCCATGCGACCATGTGACAAACCATCAATAGTTTCAGTTTTCTTAGCAAGGTGGCGGTTAGCAGGGGTTCGATGGATAGTGCCGCCAGCAGTTATCGGGTGGCGTCATGCGGTTGGTCGCATGATCGCATACAGCCCCTTGACCGCATGCGACCATGCGACAGACGGTCAGTGGGTCTTTGACTTCGATGGGTGGCTGGCGGATGGCAAAGGTACCATGGGCCCGCGTAGATGCAAGATCTACAGTGGTCGCATGTTCGCGTGGGATCTTTTGGTCCCATGCGATCATACGACCACCATTAGATCCTCCTGATGCTTTCGATTGGTATGGTCATGTGTCCAGCCATGTGTTTAATTCCGGTTGGGCCACGTGGCAAAGGTTCGGCAGGTGGCTATTTTTTGCGGGCCCGAGGTGTCATTGGTGGTGAAGAGCGATAGTTTCTAAGGGTTGTTACATGATCGCATGAAGCCTTTCAGGCTCATGCGATCATGTGACTGTTAATTCTTTTCAAAGTGGTGCAACGGTCTGTGGGCCCGGGGTTGGTAAAGGAGGAGCACAGTTGCGCGGTTAGCTTATTTCCCATAGTCGCCAGATGGAGCCCGAGGTTAAGAAAGGATAACATGACTTGGTGAATATGAAGAAGTAAACCCGAGGTAAACCAGGGGTTAGGTTTGCAGTTATGTTTTGCAGGCCCCAGGTGTCTTATGTGGCAAGGTGGAGGCAGGTTTTCAAAGGTTGTCACATGATTGCATGAAGCCTTTCGGCCTCATGCAATCATGCTACCATTGCTTTGTCAAGCGATGGTAGTTTCAAAGGAGTTGTCGCATGATCGCATGAAGCCTTTCAGCCTCATGCGATCATGCGACCATTGCTATTACAAGGGCGGCGTGATTGCTTTGGCAGGCTTTCTTCTACAGAGATGTTTACAAAGTGCAGGTAGCTGATAATTAATGTTTCCAAAGGAAATTATAGCTGGGAAAGTTTGCAGAGATCTTTTAGGCTGCCATTTTTGGGTCCTTTCGAGGATCTAATCGGATTTGAACATTCATGACAGAGTGGGCTTACAGGGAGGTAGATGGATCAAAGTTATTGATCAAGTGCAGGAATGGACACGCAAACAAAATATCTGATCGGCCATGAATTTTACAGAATGCATTTATGATCAGAAGTGACTTGTTTTAGGGTTGATTATTCTATTGTAGATTTATGTAACCCTAAGGAGATATTTTGATTCCTGCCTACGTGCAGGGGATGTATATAATTTGTTTTTGGAGCTTTTGAAGCTCAGAATTGACATTTTGTAAAAAGAGAAAAGTCTTTCCTTGGAGAACTATCTGTAGCATTTTTGCTCTCTGGTTTTTCACATCTTGTAAGTTCTCATTAATAATACAAATATTGCAAAGTATTCTGTGACATGTTTTCCTGTCCTTATGCTTTCCTATTTGGCTTATCTCTTATTGGATTGAGGTTTATGGATGCATGTTTTCAATGATGTCTTAGTTTCCTTGATTCCTCTTACTTTTTGTAACTGTGTGTGTTATTGTGTTGATCCGATTTAGATGCTTTGTGGGTATATTTCAGCCCCTAACAATCTTGTCTCAATCCTACACCGAGTTATAGGAGAGAATGTCTGCTTGCAGGTCATAATTTGTTTCTAATTTTTGGCCCTCTTATGAAATACTCATGCAAGCCTATTCAGTAAGCTGTGATCTCCCAGACCTAAGCCTCTCATTGATTTCATTCCTCTATACTGAGATCTGAACCCTAGTTTCGGTGCATCACCTAGTAGGATAGATTTGCTTTCAGTCATTTCCTTTCATGCACTCCTTCTAACCCTTTTCCCCTCAAAGTTTACTTCCCTGTCTAACAGCAAATCTGGGTGACTATCCAAGAGGAACCAGCCTAGAATCTGGAGGTCTCATCTAAGTTAGCAAAAGGTCCCACAACCTTGAGATGAGTCCCATGTTATACTAGATTATCAAGACTACGAGAGCTTGAACTAAGGGTGCAAATTCAGTGTATAACATTTCTGGCACGCCTGGTGGGACAGCAAAGAAGTTCATTTGTTGAAGATTGTGTCATCTCTGATATATAGATTACATAATACAGACCTTTAGAGGTTGTTCTATCAAGTATATCTGGCGACTCCACTGGTTTCAAAGATTTAGGCCAACCTTGTTTAAAGTTTATGAGAAGGATAGAGACTAGAAGCTCAAAGCCTGCTAGATTTTCAAAGTTTCCCTTGAAAAGAAGCTACAAAGGTAGATCAACTCAGAGAGAATCTCTTGCAAGAAGAGTCCAATCTACACCTCCTGATACTTCAGAGAGGAGACCTTTCCTCTTTCATTTTAGAAGAAGAGGCAGATCTCTGACCAGAGATCTAGAAGGGGAAGAAAATCCAAGTCTAGCAAATATAGCTCATACAGTTGTTAATCTTCAGGTTACACCTCCTACAATGGCTAGAAATTTCACCTTTGCACCTTTCAATCAAGGGAGCCCATTAAATTTTGCAGTGCATCATGATGTGCCCTTGGTGGCATTAAAGAGTATACCTAATTTCACGGGGGAGGGACAGACAACAACCTTTGAGCACATAAGAGATGTGACCACCATTTGCAGCATACACAACATTACTCAAGAGGATGTGGCCACCAAATTATTAGCAGCATCTCTGAAAGGTAAGGCTCTAGAGTGGTTTAGAACTTTAACTGTTGGTTCTATTACTTCATGGGATGAATTAGGGGATGCATTAAGCAAGCATTTTGAGGATAAATCAAATAATTTGTCTTTGGTTGAGCAATTAACAATTATAAAGAGAGACCCTCAAGAGCAAATGATAGATTATAATAGTAGGTTCCTTAAAACATGGAATTGAATCCTGGTCTCTGTAAGGCCATCAGCTGACCATGCCTTCATGTATTACTTGCAAAGTCTAAATAGCCAAATCTCTGTCATGATCCAGTCTATGGGTGGTACCACTTTACCCCAGGCCTTTGACACTGCTATCAGAGCTGAAAATTATTTGATCCAAGTAGGCATGATACAGAGAAGACCTCCTATGCCTATCTTCCCTAGTCTTCATCCCATTGCACCTGTACAAGTACCCCCATTTACCCCTATTCCCACAATTTTAGCACCTCAAGCTAGTACCAGTGGTCGGGAACATGTTGCGACAAATTTTTCCCAAGAGTTGCAAGAGGTGAAAAGTAGTTAGCAAACTAGTATACAAGAAATGACAAACTTGCTACAGACTCTAACCAAAGAGGTCACAAACTTGAAGAAACAAAACCAAGGCATTAGGCCACCCTTCCAATCACAAGGCCAAAGTCCTAATCAACAATACCAAAATCAAGGACAACCTTATCAAAAAAATAGGCCACCATACCAAGGAGGCTATCAAGGGCAAAGACAAAATTTTAATCAAAGACCATTCCAACCATATAACCTTACACCTCTTAATTCCATAAATCCAGTCAGGGATATGGTTCCTAGTCAAAACAATATGGCCATATATAATGAATGGTGTTTCCCTTGCAATCAGCCCCACAACCAGGCTACATGTTCTAATGGATGGATGAACCAAGCACTAATGGTTCAAAATGTTTCACAAGCTCAAACAGAAGCTCCTTCTAGTGGGACAGCTCCTCAACAAGAAACACAAGAGAATGAAACTGCTCTTTTCAATTGGGAGTAACCAGGTTTCAATGGAGTCAATGATGAAGCTGCTTTTGTTGCCTACACAAGAGCAAAGAGAAGAGCCTAAGACATGGAGGGAGCAGATTCTGGTACTAAGGCCACTACATCTGTAGAGCCACTATAGCAAGTTGCCCCTATCATGTCCAAGGAGGCCCTTGTCGTCACAAGCAAAGAAGGCCAAGTTCCAAAAGAGGCAGAACCCATCATGGTAAAAGCACAAAAAAGGGTACACAATGTGGCACCTTATAACATTGTAGACAACATGAAGAAGGTGAATGTCACCATGTCTATGTGGGACTCTTTGTCCATTCTGGGACAACCTAAAATTTTGGGGAACGCCATGAGAGAGGCAGTAAATCCTCAACCTGCAAAAGAAACTGCAAAATCAGTGTTGGTCAACACTGACCAAGAAAGGGAGACTCCAACTAGAAACTCCAAGGCCAATACCATGCAAGGTAGGAATTTAAAGCCACCTCCCTTTTACGTATCTTTAATTATTGGGAAATCTTTAGTGCATAATTGTATGGTAGATAGTGGAGCTACTAGCACTGTAATGCCCAAGAAAGTGGCTGATCAATTAGGACTTAAATATCACTAATACATTTGGGGTGAAATTGCGACGGCAATTTGCGACGACAGGGAAATGTTAAGCGGTTTTGGCTTTTTTTTTTCAAATATAGCCTGACACCGTCGCAATTGCGATGTTGTCGGGATATAAGTGCAAAAAAAAAAGGAATGTTGTCATTTGTGTTTTCAACAGCGCCGAGAGAGATTCCCTCCATGAAATCAAGCGGGTTATCATTTGTGTTTTGAACAAAGCGGGTTGTCATTTGTGTTTTGAACAGCACCGAGAGAGATTCCCTCTGTGAAATCAAGCGGGTTGTCATTTGTGTTTTCAAAAGCGCTGAGAGAGATTCCCTCCGCAAAATCACAGCTACAATTTTTTAGTACGTTGGGTTTATTTTTCTTTTGTCATTATTATGTAATCTGGTATTCAGCTGTTAGAGAGCTAAAATACCCAGAAATGAGGACATATCTGTGTTGAATTTATTGTTAGCGGCTTTGGTTATTTAGAATGCTTCCCCACAATACTTAATAGGATGCATTTGGTTTTCAAAGCTTTCACTAACTTGGATTCAAGATTCTGAGACTTTCACGTGCCTTGCTTCAGTTGTTTCGGCAAACAAATCGCGTGCCTTTTGTATGCTTCCACATTTTATATACATGTCCATCAGGGTAGTCACCACCACTATATTTGACAAAAACCCATCTTTAATTACTTTTTGGTGAATTTCCCTACCCTGTTCTATGACTGTACCTCTGGTTTTAATGTATAAAAATGACCCAAATTTCAAAGGAAGTATATGATAAATTCCACCTAACACTTCCTAATCCCTGGACAGTGTCTTCTTACACTTTGAAACAAATAATTCCAAAGGGAATTAGCCTCTAGGGCTCTGCAACACCCAAACCCACAATTCTTGGCTCTAAACCCTTCTTAACTAGGGCATTCTCAATCACCCGATTCTACACCCTTCAAATCCAAATTAGTGGATGATTCACCATCTCACAAACATTATACAATGTTCCACATTATAACAATCCACCCTTGCTTGGATAGATCACTCACTGCTATACATTAGCATTCAACTCAAGGTAATTTCCCACAGTTTATCCTGTGATCACACTGTTTTCCACAAAACTTTGCCTATGCAATGTCAATACTTCATAATACAAGTTAGTTATTGTCATCCCATGAATATTAGGCCTTCTATGTTACAGAAAAATCAAAGTAAACTCATTCAAAATGGTTTAGAATGGATGAAAGAAATCCTTCTAACTCATGTATGTGTTAGTTCAAACAAATGAGGATAGTCACTCTAAAGACAACATGATAATGTACACTCACAGTAAGTGTACATTATCATGTTGTCTTTAGAGTGACTATGCTCATTTGTTGAAGAAGAAAAGCATTAATGTGGCTGAATAGCAATACATTCAAGTGGCAATTACACAAGGGACAGTCACTGTGAGATGTCCTCATTTGTGACTGTCCTTACAGTGAGTGTACATTATCATGTTGTCTTTAGAGTGACTGTCCTCATTCTGTAAGTGTACATTATCATGTTGTCTTTACAGTGACTGTCCTCCTTCAAGTGGCAATTACACAAGGGATAGTCATTGTAAAGACAACATGATAATGTAGAGGAACGTTGTCATTTGTGTTTTCAACAACGCCGAGAGAGATTCCCTCCGCGAAATCAAGCGGGTTATCATTTTTGTTTTGAACAAAGCGGGTTGTCATTTGTGTTTTGAACAGCACCGAGAGAGATTCCCTCCGCGAAATCAAGCAGGTTGTCATTTGTGTTTTCAACAGCGCCGAGAGAGATTCCCTCCGCAAAATCACAGCTACAATTTCTGAGTACGTTGGGTTTATTTTTCTTTTGTCATTATTATGTAATCTGGTATTCAGCTGTTAGAGAGCTAAAATACCCAGAAATGAGGACATATCTGTGTTGAATTTATTGTTAGTGGCTTTGGTTATTTAGAATGCTTCCCCACAATACTTAATAGGATGCATTTGGTTTTCAAAGCTTTCACTGACTTGGATTCAAGATTCTGAGACTTTCACGTGCCTTGCTTCAGTTGTTTTCGCAAACAAATCGCGTGCCTTTTGTATGCTTCCACATTTTATATACATGTCCATCAGGGTAGTCACCACCACTATATTTGACAAAAACCCATCTTCAATTACTTTTTGGTGAATTTCCCTACCCTGTTCTAAAGATCCCATTTTGGCATATGCTTGAAGAATGCTGGCAAAAGTGGTTGAGTTTGGTTTTATACCTCCCAATTGCATTTGTTTAAAAACCTCCAATGATTTTTAAACAAATGCAATTGGGAGGTATAAAACCAAACTATAACAATCCACCCTTGCTTGGATAGATCACTCACTGCTATACATTAGCATTCAACTCACGGTAATTTCCCACAGTTCGCCAATGGAATAGAAGTTGTTCTTCCTATATCAATGGAAATCCTAGCTCTACAACTTCTAACATTAATTGAAGTAGAGGAAGATGGTGCGATGAATGTCATATTAGTAAAATTGTTGAATCTACAAAAAGCTTATGAGAATGCTTATAATGCCTTGACACATCACCAAAGAATAGTATAATGTGGGTTTGACAAGAGGTATGCAATCCCCCTCTTAAGAAAAATGATATGATTTTGAAGTACAATGAAAGAGCAGCCAATCCAAGTCAACATACAAAGTTTGATGCCTTATGGGAGGGTCCTTTTTATATTTCTTGCTACAAAGAAAATTATGTTTTTGAGTTGGAAAACATGGAAGGTAATCCTTTTGAGATATTGATAAATAGGATCCATCTTAAACATTTCTATTAATAGTTTATCCTTCCTTCTTGTACATAGTAGGTTATTTATGCTTTAAGCTCAATAAGTATCATGAGGTACATTTTCTTTGTTGTTAGTCTCTAGTTTTCTTAAGGTTTGAGCCCATGTTTTACCCCGTGCATAGCATTTTTTGTTGTCCAACACATTTTAAAATGATCACCCCCCTATTATTGTATCACTTCCTCCTTGTTCCTCATTCAAGTGGCAATTACACAAGGGACAGTCACTGTGAGATGTCCTCATTTGTGACAAGGACAGTCACACATGAGGACATCTCACAGTGACTGTCCCTTGTGTAATTGCCACTTGAATGTATTGCTATTCAACCACATTTATGGGCCCGTTTGGACCACGACACACAGTAGCATCTACAGAGAAGAATATCCCAGGTGTAACAAGTTGTAAGAATATACCAACAGTTCTAAGAAGTTCCCTAGCACGTAGTAGCATCTACAAAGAAGAATATACAACATGAGGGCAGCCACTGTAAAGACAACATGATAATGTACACTCATTGTATGTGTACATTATCATGTTGTCTTTACAGTGACTGACCTCATTCAAGTGGCAATTACACAAGGGACAGTCACTGTGAGATGTCCTCATTTGTGACAAGGACAGTCACACATGAGGATATCTCACAGTGACTGTCCCTTGTGTAATTGCCACTTGAATGTATTGCTATTCAACCACATTTATGGGCCCGTTTGGACCACGGCACACAGTAGCATCTACAGAGAAGAATATCCCAGTGTAACAAGTTGTAAGAATATACCAATAGTTCTAAGAAGTTCCCTAGCACATAGTAGCATCTTCTAATTGTCTATACCACTTCACAAGGTATTGTTTGCACACATTGTTTTTGGTTCTTTTGATGACCCTTGTTTTGAAATTGCTATTAGGCCTTGTAGCTTATATGTTTTGATTGCTGGAGAGCTTCTAAAGCTAAGCAAGAAGACCATTGCACGAGTTATAGCCACGCGCTCAAGTTTGAAAATTGTATATTTTTTAATCTAATGTATATTTTAACTAGACTTTTAGCTTATTTTTGCTGTATATTTTAATCTAAAGGGAATCATGGATGTGAACTTGAAAGAATTTTGTACTTAGTTCTTATGGAGAGAATAGTAGTAGTTTACGGTCTAATATCAAATAGAGTTTTCCAATTACAGAAAGTTAATGAATTCTAATAGCTTATATGTTTTGATTGCTGGAGAGCTTCTAGAGCTAAGCAAGAAGACCATTGCACGAGTTATAGCCACGCGCTTAGGTTTGAAAATTGTATATATTTTAATCTAATTATATTTTAATCCTTTTGCCATGTCATGTAATATGTCTTGCCTTGTAGCTTATATGTTTTGAAATTGTTGTTAGGCCTTGTAGCTTATATGTTTTGATTGCTAGAGAGCTTCTAGAGCTAAGCAAGAAGACCATTGCACTAGTCGTAGCCGCGCGCTCAGGCATGAAAATTGTATATTTTTTAATCTAATGTATATTTTAACTAGACTTTTAAAATATTAAAGGATTTAACTAGGTCTAAGAAGATTTGTGTACTTTTGACAATTTTGCTTAGTCACTGAAAGTTGTAGACCGAAGTTTTCATAGCCCAATTTTTGCTTCCTGCGAAGAACGATCATGTCAGATAATATAAGTGAAGAACAAAATAGGGAGACAATCGCTAGATTGTGGTCTAACTTGAAAAGAAAAGGTGATGGAAAATGTTATTGTCCCTGCAAAATTTGTAAGGGCTTAAACCGTAGAAGACTGCTAATCAAAACAGTTAAGAGACATTGTAGGGAGAATGGTCACATTGAAGGGGGGCATGACTATCATCCATTGGTAAGTTGTTCATTATATCATTTTAACAATTTATATACATATGAAATCACTTGATGATGAGTTGAAGGTCATGGTTTATTTATGTTAATCAATTTTATATAGGTTGATCTCCCCAGGGAAGTACATGATATGGAGGAACATGGGGGTGCGAATATCCAAGGTGAAGATAATGATCCCATGGAAGATGACGATCATGCGCCAGAAAACACAATTGAAGATGATGGTATAAATACATTGATCCATGACACATTTAGTCCAAGCGGATCTGATCATGATGATGATGATAGATGTACCTCTACTTGAGAAGGCATACAAGCCCCTATACAAAGACTCCCAAACAACTCTTCTCTTTGCTGTATTGTTGTTGTTGAACTTGAAGGTTATGAATGGTTTATCCAACATAACAATGTCACGTATGTTAAGGTATGTCATATATGTCTTTATAGTTAACAAAGGGTGAATAATGTACCACTAATATTGTTTATATTAACAACTTATATTTTTTGCTGTAGATTGATAGGCGAGTTTTTGTTACCACCATCAAATATTCTACCTCGCTCATATCAAGAATTATCTGCTATTATGAAAGATATTGGAATGGAGTATCAAGCAATACATGCTTGTCCCAATGATCATATTATATATTATAAAGAACATGAATTTGCAACACAATGCCCTATATGTCATACGAGTAGATATCGAATAGATCGAATAACAAAAAAGGTGCCTCACAAGGTTCTTCATTACATCCCCATTATTCCATGGATGTGACAATTATTCAAGTGTACTAGCTTGGCACAATTTATGGATTACCATGCACGCAATAGAAGTCAAGATGACATTATTCGAATCCCTGCGGATGGTTCGGCATTTATGCACATAGAGGAAAAGTGGCAACACTTCAAAGAAGAACCTCGTAATCTCAGGCTTTCATTGGCAGCGGATGGTGTCAATCCATTTGGAGAGATGAGATCTGTTTGCTCGGTGTGGCCTATTTTTGTTATCAACAATAACATTCCTCCGTGGATGTCAATAAAGAGGGAGCACATTATGTTGGCAATGATTGTTCCAAGTATTTTATCATTTGATAGTTATTAATTTACATGTACTTACAAATCTTATAGTAAAATGGTCACAATAATTATGTAATGTTACTGTTCATTCAAGTAGGTAAATATCAAGTTAAAGATATGAATGTATATATTGAGCCTCTTATTGACGAGTTGGTGGAGTTATGGAACGGTGTCACTATGTATGACGTGTCTAGACCAATAGGAAAAAGACAATTTCAATTCCATGCAATACTTGTATGGACAATACATGATGCCCCAGGGCTAACACATTTTTGTGGTATGTTATAGTGAATTCAAGTTGATGATAATTCTAATTATAAAAATCAACATATTTAATAATCCAATTATATCATTATCTTGTAGGTCTTCAAACAAAGGGAAAATTTGCATGTCCAGTTTGTGGTCCAAAGATGAAATCTCGTCATTCAAAAAGTTTAGGAAAGCAGGTGTTTGATGAGTACAGACACTTCCTCCACAGGAATCATAAGTATCAAAGTATGGAAAAACATCTTTTCAATGGGAAAGAAGAGACTACATCAAAGCCACGAAGAATGACACCTTGCCTATGGAAGTTGGAATATAATAGAATTAATTGTCGAGGTAATGTCATTCCACCTAATGGTTTATGTTTGTAATTTATATATTTCTATTATGATTTTTGTTTACTAATTATGTAATTGATGATCGTGAAGGTCGTCAAGGCACTACTGACAACCTTCCAAAGGGACTAAAAAGCTATCCCAGACAATTTAGTAGGTTGCCCTACTACGAGGACCTACAAATTGTGCATTTGTTTGATCTTATGCATATTGGAAAGAATATAACAGAGACATTGTGGAAAATACTGGATGGAAGGCGTGACAAAGAAAAAATTGTCAAAATTTGTAATGACATTCATGAATCCAATCATGCACTGAAGAATTTCATTCACTCAAATAGCAATAGAGATCAAATTAATATAAGTGCCCTTCCTTGGTTATTAATGGAGCAGCAAAGTGATGCCATAAAAGAAGTCATACGAAAAATTCAATTTCCCACAGGATTTGCTGCGAACATAAGCAATCTCATATCAAAGAAAAGTGAATTTGGGCCAGGGCTCAAAACGCATGATTGGCATACTTTCATCAAGGTAAGTTATGTTCTTCTGTATTTACAATATATTCATAAACTATGTGTACTATTCATTATGTTATGTTAGAAAATAATGAAATGATTGGTTTATAATTACTGCAGTACGTGCTACCTCTATCTCTCCCAGAGCACTTCAACAATAACATCAAATAAGTGATATATGATCTTGGAAAATACATGAGGTAAGCAGTAATATTTGTTCAATTTGTTGTATATATTTATTATATTCGTGATTTGTTTTTCTTGCTATGTAATCTATTGTATATTATTTTGTAAAGTCTCGTATTTATATATTTTTTGTGACTTGAATCTCTTAATGTAGGTGGTTGTCATCTAAAGAAATCCATAAAGAAGATATAAACTATTGGAAGAGAAGAATTCCTCATTTACTATGTGAAATGCAAAAGTGTCTACCTCCAACTTTTTTCAATGCACAAGAACACTACCTCATACACCAAGTTGAGGAGATTGAATTGTGTGGACCTGCACACACTAGGTCAATGTGGATGGTTGAGAGGCACTTGAAATCTTTGAAGGCTTTGGTTCGACAAAGAGCACATCCTGAGGGTTCTATGGTAGAGGGATACATGGTATACCAGACTATGGTGTACATTACTGAATATCTTCCTAAGTTTGCTTCAAATATCCATGTAGATCGCATTTGGGATCTCGACCCTTTTAAAAAATTCAAAGGGGAGTACTTGATGGGGAAAGGTAGATTGAGAAAAGTGACAGGTAATAAATTATAAGATGTTATTGTAATAAATTATTTCTTAATCTTCAAAATAAATCGGTTGTAAGTCGTCTATTTTTTTTTTGTATAGTTGCTCGAGAGTGGGATGCACTACATTTGTATATTGCAAACAATCTTGATTGGATGACGGTATGGATTGAACGATGTCAACATTCTGGTCACACATTAACATGGGAAGGTGTATCTTCATTGGTTAAAGAAGCTCATCGTAATGGAGATTCTAATGTTACGCAAAGGGAAATAGATTTAGCATATGGTTTAAGAGATTTCCAAGTACGTACAAAATTATTAATCACCCATATGTTTATCAACTCACGATATAATAATTTTGACATGTTTCACATATTATTGCAGGTTAAACACCACAAGGGTATGTTCTGTAATGGTCAAAAATTTCGCGTCAAAGTGTTGGATGACACGAAGAAAACTTGTGATTCTGGAATAACTGCAGTCTTTCAAGTGACTAATATTTCATCTAGAAATGACTTAGATCCTCAAGAGTCTAAAAATCAATACTATGGCATTTTGGATGATATACTTGAGTGCGACTTTAGTTCCTTCAAATTAGTACTCTTCATTGTCAAATGGTACAGGCTACGACTTAATCCAAATGATCCTAATAGAACTGTTATTGAACATGATAATGGATTTACAATGGTTAATACAAGGTCATTTGAGCCAGTTGGGGATGAGCCCTATGTTCTTCCAAGCCAATGTGAGCAGGTATTTTACTCAGAGGTTTCACATAAACCGGGTTGGTCATTTGTTGTTAAACATGAACCGAGAGGAAGGCCGATAAAGTATAATGCGATGGAAGAAGAAGATACCGAAGAAGTAGAAGATGATGTAGATGATGATCATGATCGACAATTATTGGATGATGTTCCTGAGACAAATTTTCATGAAGAAGAAGAAGAAGATGATGATGATGATGCTGCTACTGATGATGATGATGAAGATGATGTTGATGTTGATGATGATGATGTTGATGATGACGACAATGACGACAACGACGACGATGATGACGATGATGATGACGACGATGATGAGGATGATGATGATGATGATGATGATGATGATGAGGATGATGATGATGATGAAATTTAAAGGTATGCCATCAATCCTTAATGTATTTAATATTCATTTCTTGATAGAAATATATTTGTCTTAAATGGTTACATAGTTTATTCATTATCTATTTAAAAGCTACAAGTTTCAACTACAAATAGAATACTGCTAATCTAAATTAACTATTAATCTAAATTAATTAAATAAAACTATTTAAAACACATATTGATGCATGAATGTATTGAGCCTTATTTTCTTTCAGGTCAAAAGCATTTGTAAGTGTTCTCACAACACCAACCAAGTATCTTCATAAGATCACTCTCCTTGATCCAAGCCAACTCCATAACCTATCAGAGTGCACACCAAATCCTTATGCCACCTTAGCGTTCTACATCTTTGGAATAATCCCAATGTCCCTCAATCCATCCAATGGATTCATCCAAGCAATCTAATCAACAAACTATCAAATGCTCACAATGCCTCAATAGGCTCCAAACTTGACTTCACCTTAACTAGGTGTTTCCTCCACCTCCACCACACACATCAAACAACTTCAAATAGCATGTCCCCAAGGTTACTAAGCCCTCTAAGGTTACAGTGAAGGAAGTGGCCAATAATGAGCACTTTCATTATATAGTGCGGTGACCCAAAAGCAGAGCAGGTGGGACCTCATTCAAAGAGGATTGAGTTCCATCACTCTCTTTTTTTATGGTCAAGATTATGTAAAAAGATCAGTTTATGGGCCTCAAAATAGAGAGTTTTCATTAGTTAGCACAGTGCTCAAATGCTTTTTCAAAAGTAAGAGAGAGTGCACAATTCCTAGAGACCAAATTGATGCTTGACAGGCAAACACCCAATTCATGATTGAGAAACACATATGTACGTGTCAAGATATATATATATATATATATATATATATATATATATATATATATATATATATATATATATATATATATATATATATATATATATATATATATATATATATATATATATATATATATATATATATATATGCAACATGTATTTCAACGAGGACAAAGGTAATTTTGCTATGATTCATTAGCACAAGTAGTTCTAGTAAAAGCATGTTCAATACTGATACTAGTTACAGTTCCCTATCTTCACCCAAAGGCAACGTAAAATGCATCAAGTCATGAAGCCTAGCATGGACTCTCTGTCAGATAGAGCCATTGTCTTGCATGAAATTAGTCATTCTATAGACACTGGTCTAGTGTTGTCAACAGACCCAAATAGTTCAAAGATACTCGAACCAATCAGATGTTTTATGGGGTGCATTTTTGTATTAGGTAGAAATGATTCTTCATACAGCTAAAATTCTCGAACCTTTCCCCACCCCCAAAAAAATATCACTTGTACTGTCATGAGCAGTCATGAGGACTAGATAGATACATTATAATATTTGTAATTTCCACTTGAATGTATTGCTATTCAACCACATTTATGGGCCTGTTTGGACCATGGCACACAGTAGCATCTACAGAGAAGAATATCCTAGGTGTAACAAGTTCTAAGAATATACCAACAATTCTAAGAATTTCCCTAGCACATAGTAGCATCTACAGAGAAGAATATACAACATGAGGGCAGTCACTGTAAAGACAACATGATAATGTACACTCATTGTATGTGTACATTATCATGTTGTCTTTACAGTGACTGTCCTCATTCAAGTGGAAATTACACAAGGGACAGTCACTGTGAGATGTCCTCATTTGTGTCATGGATAAATCTGCAAATCAGATACATAAAGAGTACATAAAATGAACAGCTGTAGAGTAATTTTACTGTTTACATGATTACCCTAGCATGATCTTGGCTCTAATACCAATAATAATGCAAAGGAAGGAGTGCTTCAACCTAACATACAAGATCCTAATCAATTTTCAACCGTGGAAACTCTGGTTATGAATTTATTACTCTCGCTGGAAATCCTAGTTAGGGTCAGGACAGTCAACATGAAAAATACCATAACTTAATCAAAATCCAATGAAATTTCATGAAACCAACTGTCTTTGAAAGGTAAAAGACAATATCAACATTATCAATCATGTGCAGGTTCATACCAGACTGTACAGAGCCATACCATGCCTATTTTCAAATTGTAACTTTTAGAAAAAACAAACTTTCACGGCAGCCAATGGTATTTTTATCATATCTTGCTCAAAACTTAACAAAATTACATGAAACCAATTGCATTTGAAATCTAAAAGACAACATCAACTTTTCCAAGCACAACCCTTCAACACAACTCTCAACACTTGAAAATGGATTAGTAGTTCAACTTAAACCAATGACATTCCATTCATTCTATCAAATATCTTCATACTGCATTACATAGTCTTAATGGAGAGAAACGTTAGTTAGTTTTGATTTTAAATAGAAGACCTAATAAACATCGATCAACTAAAGTCCAAACTTCAATTTCATATATTGGATTCTCTCCCCTTCATCCATTGTCAAGAACAATGTGGCTGATTGTGGATCATGCATTAACTTTTCATATGCTTCAATCATAGTAGAGTCGCGAAGGCCAGGGATTGCTTTAAGTGCTTTATGCAACTTGGCTACCTCATTTCTCAAACTAGATGATTTATCCACTTTCAGAGGCTATGCAAGGCCTGATGTAATGCCTGCAGACAGATCTTTGATCACTTCACAAATTGAATCCAACGAACCTGCCAATGTTCCCCTCCTCCTCTTTTGCCTCCTTGACGATGTTGAAGGGTTATCTTTGCCACTTGCAGTAGATTGGTTCGATGTCGGTGTATCAATAGATTCATTATCATCATTAGACAAATCAGCAGCAGTCTCAAAACATGCATTATCCATACCATGATAACTGAAATCTTCATCATCAATGAAATCCTCCTCCGTCTCTTGAGCTGTTGCAGCTACAATGCCCTCAGCTATGTCATTCCCAACAATACAGGATAATTCATTGTAGTATTGAAATGGCTGCCTCTTATACATTCTGGCATTTTTAAATTCCTTTCTCTGTATCATGGCATAACAATTGAATTCATTATTGGTCCTTCATTACTTAAAAAGATATATTCAACTTAAAAGGAGATTTGAAGACCATGTTACCTTCAACAACTCGTCCCAAACACTATCATCAGCATCCATAGTTTGGGTAGTCTCATTCCAAGATAAGCCACTTGTATTCCTCAAGTCTTTCATAACTCTATACCCTTGTTTCCAAGTTTTCAGCTTGTTCTTGAAGTTTTCCTTCGATAGCTTCATTTTCATCTCATTATTGAACCTCCTTTCGATGGCTGTCCAAGCCTCTTTCTTGAAACCCCCTTTAGCTTTCTTTCCAAGCTGCACTTGCTCCTGTAGCAAGTCTAGCAACTTGCGTTCCATCTCTTTTGTCCAGAACACCTTCTTGGAAGAAGAAGTTGCTTGGATAACTTGAACATCACCATCCATAGACATATCTGATGCACACACAACATGATAATGTACACTCACTGTAAGGACAGTCACAAATGAGGAGAGTCACTCTAAAGACAACATGATAATGTACACTCACTGTAAGGACAGTCACAAATGAGGAGAGTCACTCTAAAGACAACATGATAATGTACACTCACTGTAAGGACAGTCACAAATGAGGACAGTCACTCTCAAGACAACATGATAATGTACACTCACTGTAAGGACAGTCACTCTAAAGACAACATGATAATGTGCACTCACTGTAAGGACAGTCACAAATGAGGACATCTTACAGTGAGTGCACATTATCATGTTGTCTTTACAGTGACTGTCCTCATGTGTGACTGTCCTTGTCATATAATATAGCAACATTAAACATAACATGACAATATTAAATATAACATGACTTAACATTAAATATAAAATATAGCAACATTAAACATAACATGAGAATATTAAATATAATATGACAACATTAAATATAACAACATTGAATATAACATGACAACACTAAATATGGCATAACAGCTTTTATTAATGTATAGTATCAGTTTGTGAAATTTATGAAATCTGACATTAGTTTAAACATTGCCATAATAGTTATTCAACCGATAAGATCGAGATCTATAGTCTTCCCACATCCTTCTTGCTATTTCATCTTGAAAATTGGCCCAATCATCTCTTTCACGCTGGCTCAACCCATATGTCTCAAGCACTGGTACATCTATCCCATCACGACCATCTTCCTCTTCAAATTCTACCTCAGATGGAAGGCCGTCCTCTATCGTAATGAAGTTGTGAAGTATGCAACATGCCAAAACAATATGTGTTTGTGTCTTGATTTGATAAGATGTCGCATGCTTCAATATAGGAAAACGCTTCTTCAATATCCCAAATCTACGCTCTATTACATTCCTAAGCGAGGAGTGTCGATGATTAAACAACTCGTGTGAGGTGTTTATTGGGTTTTCTCTTGAAAACTCCTTTAGGTGGTAGCATGTGCACCGATAAGGTGCGAGAAATCCTGGTACGTTAGGATATCCAGCATCGACCAAATAATATTTACCTAAACAAAACAAAATGTCATTGTCATAACGTTGTCTTATTTTTCGTATGCTTCAATAATATAATCATATTTTACAAACCTGGGGGAACTACCAATGGATCAGCTCTAGATAGAGCTGAAGCTAGAACATGGCTATCTGCAGCAGACCCTTCCCAACCAGCAAGGATGTATTGAAACTTATAATCAAATGAACACACTCCCATAACATTTTGCGACAAGTTGCCTTTTCTATCGTGATATTTAGCTTGCAAGTTGATATCCACAGTGACTGGTATATGGGATCCATCCATTGCTCCCACACAATCCTGTACTCAAATAATTCATAGGTCTAATCAAACAATAATAGGATTAAAACTCTAAACAAACTTAAACCACTGAGAGATATACCTTGAATTATGGATCAAAACGGGCCTTCCCAGTAATTTCCCGAGGAGTGTTTGGACTAGGGGGTATAAAATAATCTGAATGGAGCACCAAGATAGCCCTCAAGACCTTGTGGAAGTATCGGCTTACTGTCTCTCCAGAGTGCCCAAAGTTATGGGCAATCTTACGATTCCTCAGATTGTGGCCAAGAGTATGGAGGAACATGACTAATTGTTCTTCTAACGTGAGGAATTCTGTATCTTTGATGCTTCCTTTTTGCCTTAGAATATTGGCTAGTTTAAAGAAAGATCATCTAGTCATGCGTATTTGGTCATGGCAATCCATCTCATTGGAGTTGATAACACGCTTATAAAAAGGAATTGCATCTCTTGTGCGCTTACGCATTTTTCGACTACCTTCTTTTATACACTCCCCTATGGCCGCGATAAGGGTGGCAAGAACAACTACAATAACAGGCAGGAGTCTTCTCCTCCTCATAATCTCTCCTTCAATTTCAATATCATCATCATCATCATCAATATCATCAATGAGATCCATTGAATTACCTAAAAATACCAACAAAACAATCACGAAACAACATAAGAAAACACCCAACTATAATGCATAATCAGAGAATAGAGTTGCAAGTTCAGTATACAACATATGTTGACAAGAAAGTACCCTGTGTAATTTCACAAAATGAGAAGTTCTCACAGTGACTGTCCCTTGTGTAATTGCCACTTGAATGAGGACAGTCACTGTAAAGACAACATGATAATGTACAGTTGCAGTGAGTGTACATTATCATGTTGTCTTTAGAGTGACTGTCCTCATTTGTTGAAGAAGAAAAGCATTAATGTGGTTGAATAGAAATACATTCAAGTGGCAATTACACAAGGGATAGTCACTGTGAGATGTCCTCATTTGTGACTGTCCTTACAGTGAGTGTACATTATCATGTTGTCTTTAGAGTGACTGTCCTCATTTGTTGAAGAAGAAAAGCATTAATGTGGTTGAATAGCAATACATTCAAGTGGCAATTACACAAGGGACAGTGGTGCAGGAGCACCTCCAACATTTAATCCATGGTCGAAGATAAAGGAGACTTCAAAGAACATCAAGGCTAAAAGGAGGATGGAATGCTTAATCAAGGACAACAGATCACTTGGTGGATCTTAGCACCTATAATGTTAGTAAAATATCACAATTCTTCAATTAAATTGTAATGTCCTTAATAGGACTAAAAGACAAATTATAATGGACTAAGATTGTCCAAGCACTACAATTGGAGTCTAGAAGAGTTTAATGATCATAAAAGATCCAAATTAGTAAGTTAGTGGTCTTTTGTTTTAAAGAATTTAATAAATTGTAAGTTGGAATTTTGAACTTTCAAAATCCAACGGCTAGTTTTAGTTTGGTATGTGTTAAGTTTAAACATTCAACTCAACGAAAGTTGGTTGAAGATTAGTTCTTAGTTAGTTGTGTTTCGAGTTGTAACACTTGGTCGATAGTTGAATCTATTAGAAGAAGTTATATTAGAATCCTTTATATTTAGATAAAGGCTCTGTTACTAAACAGAGAGGAGATTGGTGTATTAATTTGTGCTCGACAAGCAATACAAGATTGCTGTTTCTTTCAATTTGATTTCTATTTTGAAACTTTATTGGCTTGGTTTGAAATTGAAATGCTTTGACAAGGTTCTTTAATCATTTCATTTGCTTTTGTTATGTTTCCAAACATTGCAGTGAACCTGTGTGTACCATTTTGGGGAAACAATGAGCAATAAAGCATCTAGTTTATGTAAACTAATTCATTTTGAATCTCATTTTGAATTGATCAAATTCCATATGCTCTGAGGGAGATTTGTTATCCTTCGAATTGCAGATTGATGAGTGTTACAATCTATTAAGTTTGTTGTCGCACAAGTTGTCTTGAAACAACGTTCTATATCTTAGTTTTCTGTTACAGTAGAAGTTTAGGGGTGATTGAGGTCATTCCATGAATTGATAGGCCTAATTCATGG
Organism: Chamaecyparis obtusa; assembly: GCA_027943335.1. Classification (NCBI taxonomy): domain Eukaryota; kingdom Viridiplantae; phylum Streptophyta; class Pinopsida; order Cupressales; family Cupressaceae; genus Chamaecyparis; species Chamaecyparis obtusa. The sequence goes on along the minus strand of BSBK01007035.1, from coordinate 458,837 downwards.
AATGACATTTGCTAACCTGTATTATATGATTCTAATCTAAATATATGCAGAACCGTGTGGGAGAACAGTGTGATCACAAACAAGAACAGTGGAAAATGGCATTGGAAGTGTGCTAAGGTGTAGCAGTGGGCGATCTGTCCACATAAGGCATATGTTTAATGCTTGGGAATAGTATACAATGTTCATTTGATGGTGAATCTTCCACCAATTCATTGCAGGGTCGTGTGGAGACAGTAGATTGAGGAAGCCCTAGTTGACAGGGTTCGAAGACAACAATTGGGGTTTTGTAGTTGCAGAGCATTTGTGTCTAATTCCTTTTGGAATTGAGCAATTGGAGACATAACTAGACACTGTCTAGGAGTTGGGAACCAGGAGATCTTTAACCCATACTTCCTTTGAAAATTTAGTAGATTTTAGTGCATTGAAATAGGGTAGCAGTGCCGAACAAGGGTGTTTGTCCAAAGCAACAGTATAAAAACTTTTGATATGTTGTTGAACTCCAAAGAGGGTATCCATAAATGTTGTTACCTCATCAAATGTTTTGAGAAAAGTTAGAATTATTCCCTTTTTAAATCTGCTGCAGGGTTTAGACAGCCCGTTAAGCTTTTTGTGACCAGTTTGTGAGAACATTGGTGAAATGGGATATGGGAATTGAGTGAGAGTCTCAGAATCTTGAAACCAAGTAAAGTGAATCCTTAAAACTCAAATCCATCCTTTAGGATAGCCTTGATAGTCAAGTTCTTGAAGTATTTAAGATTGTTGAATAAGCCCAAGTGTCTAACCTCTGAAATTTCTAAACCTACTTGTGCATTTGATACCACCACCCTTCCCTCTACATCAAACAGTCACTGTGAGATTCATTTGTGACTATCCTTACAGTGAGTGTACATTATCATGTTGTCTTTAGAGTGACTGTCCTCATTTGTTGAAGAAGAAAAGCATTAATGTGGTTGAATAGCAATACATTCAAGTGGCAATTACACAAGGGACAGTCACTGTGAGATGTCCTCATGTGTGACTGTCCTTGTCACAAATGAGGACATCTCACAGTGACTGTCCCTTGTGTAATTGCCACTTGAATGAGGACAGTCACTGTAAAGACAACATGATAATGTACAGTTGCAGTGAGTGTACATTATCATGTTGTCTTTAGAGTGACTGTCCTCATTTGTTGAAGAAGAAAAGCATTAATGTGGTTGAATACCAATACATTGAAGTGGCAATTACACAAGGGACAGTCACTGTGAGATGTCCTCATTTGTGACTATCCTTACAGTGAGTGTACATTATCATGTTGTCTTTAGAGTGACTGTCCTCATTTGTTGAAGAAGAAAAGCATTAATGTGGTTGAATAGCAATACATTCAAGTGGCAATTACACAAGGGGTAGTCACTATGAGATGTCCTCATGTGTGACTATCCTTGTCACAAATGAGGACATCTCACAGTGATTGTCCCTTGTGTAATTACCACTTGAATGAGGACAGACACTGTAAAGACAACATGATAATGTACAGTTGCAATGAGTGTACATTATCATGTTGTCTTTAGAGTGACTGTCCTCATTTGTTGAAGAAGAAAAGCATTAATGTGGTTGAATAGCAATACATTCAAGTGGCAATTACAAAAGGGGCAGTCACTATGAGATGTCCTCATGTGTGACTGTCCTTGTCACAAATGAGGACATCTCACAGTGACTATCCCTTGTTGGTGCAGGGGCACCTATCAAGTCAACTAGGAACACCTTGGAACAAGATGGAACCAGAAGATCAAAGGCAACCCTACATGTCAACTGGGATATTTTAAGGCCAATAATGGCATATTGTAATGAACAATGTACTTTGCCAGTCAAGAGTCATAAAAGTCCTAGTAAGTCCTAGCTTTCATTTTAATGTTGTTTCAATGTTTTATTGAATTCTTCATTGTTGAATGATATGTTTATGAACTAGAAAGGTTATTTACTGCATTCTACTCACTGTTGCATCAATTTTAATTCTGTTTTGAAGAAGTACTTACGCCTGCTAACATATAAACTGGCAGTTTCTACTAATTTTCTGTAACAGTCAAAGGTTTTCTTTAAATAAATGAACCTCCCATGAATCCCAAGGGCCCAGACTTCATGGGAGGCTTGTTATTGACATGTAAAATAGAAATCTAACTTATTCTATGCAGCACTAGTGCGAGAAGGCTGATGATTTGCAGGAAACAATGAAGTGTTCCTTGATGAAATGATGGGAATGGTGTAATAGCAGCATATTGCGCTGAATAAGAGGGTTGTATTATTATGAGTTGAGATGTCCTAGGGCATCAAAGAGAAGGTGTGTGAACAATTATTTGGTCTCCAAGGTTAGTGGAGATAGGTGTTTGGTGAAACCCTATGCACTCTGCTAACCACTTCTGTAGACCACTCTGCATCACTTGTGTAATTGCCACTTGAATGAGGACAGTCATTGTAAAGACAACATGATAATGTACAGTTGTAGTGAGTGTACATCATCATGTTGTCTTTAGAGTGACTATCCTCATTTGCTCAAGAAGAAAAGCATTAATGTGGTTGAATAGCAATACATTCAAGTGGCAATTACACAAGGGACAGTGACTGTGAGATGTCCTCATGTGTGACTGTCCTTGTCACAAATGAGGACATCTCACAGTGATTGTCCCTTGTGTAATTTCCACTTGAATAAGGACAGTCACTGTAAACACAACATGATAATGTACACTTACAGTGAGTGTACATTATCATGTTGTCTTTAGAGTGACTGTCCTCATTTGTTGAAAGAAAAAAGCATTAATGTGGTTCATTAGCAATGTATTAAATAATTTTTTTTTTAAATTCTACCCAGGACCGTTGCAATTGCGACGGCCCTCCCAAGAGATGCGACGGCGGCGCCGCATTGGCGACACCCAGGCCCGTCACAGTTGCTTCGGTGGATCGTCGCAATTGCGACGGTCCTCCCAAGAAATGTGACAGCGGTGCCGTATTGGTGACACCCACGCCTGTCGCAGTTGCTTCGGCGGACCATCGCAATTGCGATGGTCCTCCCAAGACATGCGATGGTGGTGCCGTATTGGCGACGCCCAGGCCTGTCATAGTTGCTTCGGTGGACCGTCGCAATTGCGACAGTCCTCCCAAGACATGCGACGCCGGTGTCGTATTGGTGACGCCCAGGCCCATCGCAATTGCTTCGGAGGACCGTCGCAATTGTGATGCCCTACCGTCACAATGCGATGGAGGCGGTGAATTGGTGAAGCAATGACATTGTGATGGCAGGGCGTCGTAATTGCGATGGAAACCCATAGATGTCATGATTTGTGACTAAAAAACTACGACGTCTATCACTATCTCTATAGCGGCACATATCCGTCGCAATGGCGACACATAGCCGTCACAAAATGGCCCCAAATTTATTAGTGTATGAACCCTTCCAAAAGAAGGTTACACAACTTGATGGATCCTCAGTCAATACTATAGGTGTGGCCAAGGATACCAGTCTAATTCTCCATGCTAGTCCTAATTTTTCCATTCTCCTTCACATATATATCATAGATCTTCCTGCATTGTTTGTCATATGTCTCTCAAGAGAGTTCACAGCCAAGATAAGAGGTTATCTTTCTTCTGACTAGTCTCACATGCTCTTTCATACAAGGTATGGTACCAAAGTCACCATTAAATCAGAAGCCTTAGCAATACATCATATAGAGCCATATGTGTCCAATTCCATCAATACTAATTATCCTATATTTGATGACAATGATTTCCCAACCATTAGTGAAGCAAGCACCAAAATAGAGAGTATCCCCCATATCCTCCTAGATGAAAGAACCTCGAAGATCCAAGAGGGTCTTGTTTGGGATTCTGGTTTGGGGAGTTATCTGATTCAAGAAAGTGGAGCCATAGAACCAAGCCTTCTCAAAGAATACACTGATTCGGATGATCAGGATAGTCAGGTCTAGGAACTTTTTTTTGATGGAGCTAGAAGTAGACATGGTTCTGGTGGAGGTGCTATGTTGGTATCCCCAAAAGGAGAAAGATATTACACTACCTTTAGATTCATTTTTACCTGCACCAACAACACTACAGAGTATGAAAGTTTGGTTAATGGACTAGAATGGGCTAGAAAAAGAGGGCTTAAAGCGTTAAAAGTATATGGTGACAGTGAACTTGTTGTCAGCCAAGCAAGAGGGATGAGTGCAACCAAAAATGATGTCATGAAAGCATACAAACATAGACTTTGGAATGCAATTGAAGATTTCCATGCTTTCAATATCCTTACTATCCCTAGAAAATTAAATCAAAATGTTGATAGGTTAGCTGCTATTGGATCTCATTTTGACATTCCCAATAGCATTTCAAAAGAGGCAAATCAACAGCACATCAAGATTATTGTCAGACCTTCAATTCCAGATAATAATATTAATTGGCAAGTGTTTGACAATGATGAACAAATTCTGCAGTTCTTGTTTGAAGAAGATGTATTTTCAAGGCACAATCAAAAGAGATTATCACAGAACTATGGTGATCAAGTGATACAACTTAGATCTAATAAGATGCCTAAGGGTCTCATCACCTTAGAGACTATCTTCAACAAGGATGATGAAGTTAAGAAAAATAAAGCTGGCCTGGTAGTCCAATAGGAACATTGTGCTGAATTAGAGTTGGAACCAGGCAAGAGCCTACAATTTGGAAAAGTAAACACTAATTCAGAAAAGCAAGCTTACACTAAATTATTCAAAGAATTCAGTGATGTTTTTGCATGGGGATATGAAGACCTCAAGGGTTTTGATCCTACCCTTGCTCAGCACACTGTTGAATTGGAGCTCAATGCTAAACTAGTAAGGCAAAAGCAAAGGCCTGTTAATCCCAAGCTTGAACCACTTAAGCATAAGGAAGTACTCAAACTAATAGAAAGTGGCATCATCTACCCCATCAAACATACTAGTTGGGTTTCCAACCTTGTTCCTGTCAAGAAGAAGAATGGGGAGCTGAGGTTATGTGTTGATTTTAGGGATTTGAACAAAGCCTCATTAAAAGACCGCCATCCACTACCCTCTATGGAACAAATTCTGCAATGTGTCTCTAGATCTGAGAGATTCTCATTGTTGGATGGCTATTCAAGATACAATCAAATCTTAGTGAAAGAAGAGGATCAATATAAGACTGTATTTACAACCAAGTGGGGAACCATGGCATATCAGAAGATGCCCTTCAATTTGTCAAATGCAGGTGCTACATTTCAAAAGGCAATGGATATGGCCTTTAAGGGCCTCATGTACAAGTTTGTGTTGGTCTACCTAGATGACATAGCTATCTACTCAAAGCATACAGTAAACCACATCAGGCATTTGAGCCGGATTTTTGAAAGATGCAGAGAATTTGGGATATCCCTTAATCCCAAGAAATGTGTTTTTGTAGTTCATGAAGGAAAACTATTGGGATATGTAGTGTCCAAAGAAGGAATTATAGTGGATCCTGAGAGAATTGTAGCCATCTTAGAACTACCATTACCACATCACAAGAAAAGTCTCTAATCTTTCATAGGAAAGATTAACTTTGTTAGGAGATTCTTGCCTAACATTGCAAAGTTACTCAAACCTTTGACAGCCATGTTGAGGAAGGGTTCAGCCTTCAGTTGGACCAAAGAAGGAAAAGTTAACTTCCAAGCTATTAAAGAAGCCTTAACAGAAGCTCCTGCTCTCCTAAACCCAAATTTTAGTAAGGATTTTATCTTTTTATGCTTATGGGGGTCATGATGCTATATCTGCAATGTTGACTCAAGAAAATGTTGAAGGATTGGAGCAGCCTATCGCTTTCTTTAGCAAAGGTTTAGAAGAGTATGACAAAAGATACTCTTTTGTAGAAAAGCATGTTCTTGCTATGGTAAAGAGCCTCAAAAAATTCAGACATTTGTTGACTCATAGCAAGGTGCATTTGATGGTTACTCATCCAAGTGTCAAGGAATTTTTTCTTTCTAAGGACCTAAATGAAAAAAGAGCTGGTTGGATCACTAAGGTGATGGAATATGACATAGATATTTAGATTACCAGGCTGGTTAGAGGAAGAGGTCTTTGCGAGCATCTGGTAGAAGATGGAAGTTCAAAGAAATTGGAATATATAGATGCATCTCTGGTGGTGCATTCTACAGGAGAGCAAGCCAAGCCAACTAGCTAGTTGCCTAATATGATCAATTATTTGAAGACAAGACAATGTCCTGCAGGCCTAGATTCAGCAAAAAGGACGTATTACAGGCTACAATTTGTTCCTTTTGTGCTGATAGATGAAATTCTTTTCAGAAAGGATCACAATGGTGTCCTTCTAAGATGCATAGATTCAGAAAGGGTTGCAGATGTCTTATTTGAGTTTCATGATGGAGCTTCTGGTGGCCATTTCTCTCCTAGGACTATAGCTTTTAAGATCATGAGGGTTGGATACTATTGGCCATCTATCTTCAAAGATAGTCATGATTATGTTAGAAGATGCATCAAATGTGCTATTTTTGTAGGGAAAGAAAGATTTACTACTCTGCCCTTACAACCAGTCAAAATAGAGCAGCCCTTCATGAAGTGGGGTATAGACTTCATTGGCATGATTAACCCTCCATCTAGTGCAAGACACAAGTGGATAATCACTACAACTGATTATTTCACTAGGTGGACAGAAGCAGTTACTTTAAAAGAAGCTAATGAGAGTGTTGTTTTAAGTTTTTATGATGACATCATTCATAGATTTGGCATTCCAGATTCTATAGTTTCAGACAATGCATTAGCATTTACAGGCTCAGAGTCTTAGAGTGGGCAGTCAAGAAGGGCATTTGTCTGGATACAAGTTCCAATTACTATCCTCAGGGGAATGGTTTGGCAGAATCAACAAATAAGAATCTGATTAGAATAATCAAAAAAACCCTGCAAGACAGTCAGAGGGACTGGCATACTAAATTGAAATCTGCCTTATGGTTAGATAGAATTACTCCAAAGAAAATCATTGGTAATTCCCCATACATGTTGGTGTATGGTAGAGAGGCCAAGTTATCTATTTCAATTGAATTACTAGCCTTGGACTTGGCCACTTAGTATGCCTTGTTTGAGGAAAGTGATCCTATGTGAATCAGATATGCCCAGTTGATGGAGCTAGAAGAGATCAAAGATAAATCAATGCAGGATATGGCATTCCATCAAAGTCAAACAAAGAGAAGCTTTGATAAAAGAGCCAAGAGCAGAGACTTCAAGGTTGGAGATGTAGTTCTCAAATGGGATTAGTTCAGGTCAAAACCTGGCAAGTACACAAAGTTTGATTCCTTTTGGGGTGGACCATTTGTTATAACAAAGTGCAGGGGCTCTAACACTTTTCAGCTTTCAACCCTTGAAGGAGCTGCCCTGCCAATCTTAGTGAATGGTTTCCACTTGAAGCCTTGCTTTGAAGTTAATCCCTCTCTATAGGTCCTTGTAAATCCTTGTAGATATTTTTCCTGCTTTCTTCCAGCTTTTTAGTTTAGTCTTTCCCTATTTTCCCAGAAGTGCGCATGCATAGGTTTGTCTTCCCGGTTCAATTTTTGTCCCTATTCCTATCAAGTTTTTGTGCTAAGAATTGACCCCATGCCCAATGGATCCCACTCTGGCAACTGGTCCAATGTCAAGTAGGTTGACATCCCACAGAGGTCACCAAAATGTTGCCCAAAAATTCCCTATCGTTCATTTTCGGCCACAGTCCTATTTTCCAATGAAATGCTCAAGTATCAAAAACCCAGTGTGTTTTTGACCTCCTCTCTGCAGGCTCAGAATGTTTCTACCTTTTGGTCTAAAAATTTGGTGTGTTTTCAACCTCCACTCTAAAAATTTAGTGTGTTTTCGACCTTCGCTCGAAAACCTTCTGTGTTTTCGACCCCTTCTGCACTTTACATTTCTCTGGCATCTGCAATTTTTCCCTAAGTGCGCAACTCTGACAGGGGGTCCCAGTTCCTCATAGCCATGCAAGTGCAGTAGAAATCTTGTGGTTGTCACATGTTTCCAAGGAATATTCCTTGCCCTTGCGATCATGCGACAATGGTTAGATTGGGTTCTCAGTGGGTCCACATTTCGAGAAAGGTGGCAATTTTTCTTCAAGTGCAGAACTCTGACCTGTGGGCCCGGCGGCTCGCTTTCCTCAAAAATCTTGTGGTTGTCACATGTTTGCAAGGAATATTCCTTACCCTTGTGATCATGTGACTGGGTGACACCTGTCGATGGGCCCATTCTCCATCTGCAAAGGTTAAAGATCGATGAAATCTCATGGTTGCCACTACACTGCTAAGGAAAGATGTTGCCTATTTAAGGGCATGGTGTAACGACAGACATTGATCTTCCTTCTAATGTGACAAGCCTTAACCATGGGTAGCATCTTTTGGTTAGTCACATGATCGAGCCCATGCGACCATGCGAAAAACTATCAACAATTTTGGTTTTCTTAGCAAGGTGGCGGTTAGCAGGGGTTCGGTGGATAGTGCTACCAACGGTTATTGGGTGGCATCATGCGGTTGGTCACATGATCACATATGGCCCCTTGACCGCATGTGACCATGTGACAGATGGTCAGTGGGTCTTTGACTTCGGTGGGTGGCTAGCAGACGGCAAAGGTACCATGGGCCTACGTAGATGCAAGATCTACGATGGTCGCATGTTCATGTGGGATCTTTCAGTCCCATGCAATCATACGACTACCATTAGATCCTCCTGGTGCTTTCAATTGGTATGGTCATGGGTCTAGCCATGTGTTCAGTTCCAATTGGGCCATGTGGCAAAGGTTCGGTAGGTGGCTATTTTTTATGGGCCCAAGGTGTCATTGGTGGCGAAGAGCGATAGTTTCTAAGGGTTGTTGCATGATCACATGAAGCCTTTCAGGCTCATGCGATCATGCAACCATTGATTCTTTTCAAAGCGGTGCAATGGTCTGTGGGCCTGGGGTTGGTAAAGGAGGAGTGCGGTTACGCGGTTAGCTTATTTTGTGTAGTTGCCAGATGGAGCCCGAGGTTAAGAAAGGATAACATGACTTGGAAAATATGAAGAACTAAACCTGAGGTAAACCAAGGGTTAGGTTTGCAGTTATGTTTTGCGGGCCCCATGTGTCTTATGTGGCAAGGCGGAGGCAGGTTTTCAAAGGTTGTCGCGTGATCACATGAAGCCTTTCAGCCTCATGCATTCATGCGACCATTGCTTTGTCAAGCGGTGGTAGTTTCAAAGGAGTTGTCACATGATCACATGAAGCCTTTCAACCTCATGCGATCATGCAACCATTGCTATTAAAAGGGTGGCGTGATTGCTTTGGCGGGCTTTCTTCTGCAGAGATGTTTGCAAAGTGTGGGTAGCTGAGAATTAATGTTTCCAAAGGCAATTATAGATGGGAAAGTTTGCAGAGATCTTTTAGGCTGCCATTTTTGGGTCCTTTCGAGGATTTGATCAGATTTGAACATTCATGATAGAGTGGGCTTGCAGGGAGGTAGATGGATCAAAGTTGTTGATCAAGTGCAGGAATGGACACGCAAACAAAATATCTGATCGGCCATGATTTTTACAGAATGCATTTATGATCAGAAGTGACTTGTTTTAGGGTTGATTATTCTATTGTAGATTTATGTAACTCTAAGGAGATATTTTGATTCCTTCTTGCGTGCAGGGGATGTATATAATTTGTTTTTGGAGCTTTTGAAGCTCAGAATTGACATTTTGTAAAAAGAGAAAAGTCTTTCCTTGGAGAACTATCTGTAGCATTTTTTCTCTCTAGTTTTTCATATCTTGTAAGTTCTCATTGATAATACAGATATTGCAAAGTATTCTATGACATGTTTTCCTGTCCTTATGCTTTCTTGTTTGGCTTATCTCTTATTGGATTGAGGTTTATGGATGCATGTTTTCAATGATGTCTTAGTTTCCTTGATTCCTCTTACTTTCTATAACTATGTGTGTTATTGTGTTGATCCAATTTAGATGCTTTGTGGGTATATTTCAGCCCCTAACAATCTTGTCTCAATACTACACCGAGTTATAGGAGAGAATGTCTGCTTGCAGGTCATAATTTGTGTCTAATTTTTGGCCCTCTTATGAAATACTCATGCAAGCCTATTCAGTAAGCTATGATCTCCCAGACCTAAGCCTCTCATTGATTTCATTCCTCTATACTGAGATCCAAACCCTAGTTTCGGTGCATCACCTAGTAGGATAGATTTTCTTTTAGTCATTTCCTTTCATGCACTCCTTCTAACCCTTTTCCCCTCAAAGTTTACTTCCCTATCTAAGAGAAAATATGGGTGACTATCCAAGAGGAACCAGCCTAGAATCTGGAGGTCTCATCTCAGTTAGCAAAAGGTCCCACAACCTTGAGATGAGTCCCATGTTATACTGGATTATCAAGACTATGATAGCTTGAACTAAGGGTGCAAATCCAGTGTATAACAAGTCCTAGTCCTCAAGTGTCAAACTTGAAGAGAAACCAAATTCCATCTGTAATACTTCATCTAAGCATCAAACTTACTCATATTCTTTTCTGTATATCTTCACACTTCCTCAACTAGGCTCAACATAATATCATCAACCTTGAATTATGTTTCCCTTTGACAACTTTTAGACTATCTTTCCCTACCACAAGAGAATTTTTCGTACCATTTATTTTGATGGTGATGTTGTTTGACACATTGAATGGAATAAGAGAAGTTTCTAGAACTCTATACAATAAATTCATACAAACCTATGATAATGAATTGTAGTGTATTTTTTTCTCGCAAGAGCCATATTTAGAAAGTAGTTTTATAGCCTTTGGTAGCTCTCAATTAGTTTCAACACAAAAATTTAATTTACCAAGAACCAAATATTTCATGGACTTTGAGACAATGTTAGGGGATAAAAATTAACCAAAAGGGTTCATAAAATCTCAAAAACTTTGTTCATATTGAAACTAAAAAGGGAGCCCTACATTCTAACCCAAACAGAGGCCAAATCAAGCTTTTCCTTAGTAGCATAAAAACTAGTAGGTCATTTTTCTATGGAAAGGGACAAACTTACCAAGGAAACAATGACCCTCTTGAATTCTCATGCTTTACTCCAAATTTTAGAAGTAAAAAAAAAGTGTACATTTTTCATTGTAGCCACACCAAGTTAAATAACCACACTTCATCTTATTATAACCTATCTTTGAACAAAATTATTATTTAGATGGATGAAAAAAGATCACCCAATGAGAGAATTTTTCATGCATGCAACAAAAATCCAACCACCTCATTTGAAGTATTTGAATTTATGGACCAAGATTTTTCCTTTATCTTGAGCCAATAGAATTTTATCCCAAGTTCATCACAACTCTTATTGAGACCTAAATGGATTGGGAGTAATCAAGAGGGATTAAATACTTAACAAGAGAAAATGGTAAATCCTCAAAGGAGTGAAACCCTTAAATTGAAATTATAATCCTTAGATAAGGCCTTTTTGCAATCATAATATAGTGCATTTAAAAGTATACACTAGCCTCATTAAAAATATCACCTATATTAGTTGAATCAATATAATTTTACACATCTTAAGTAGAGACCATACCATTTGGTTAACTTCATTAGGAGTATGTATCTTAAGAGATAGATGCAAGGATCCCCCAAGGGAGACCCTAAACCAACCATTATAGGGAGAAGAAAGCATTTCATTAGCCACTACCAAACTTGAGCTCCATTATCTTCTACCTCAAAAACCTTATTGACAATAGCAAGGCCACACACCTGCCCCCATGAGATGATCCTCTAATAAAAAATAAAAGAACAATTAATCTTTCCCCTTAGTGCCATATTTTAAAACTAGGAGTTAATCTCAAATAAGTTATCATCTAAACTGCTAACACCTAGAACTTTGTTAACAAAAAAACTTTAAAAATGGCAAGTAAAGTTTCTATAAGTGTTTTCTTCTTCAATGTGTTTTTCATAACCTTCACACTCACCTTTATCCTTAAGAGATACTCCCAAGGCCCTATTTGTAGAAAAAGAGGAAGATGGATGTTTAGAAGATGAAAGTACCTACAAAAAATTCCTTTGTCTCCAACTAGAACATTGGATGAGGTTCAATATCTTCATCCACTTTTTGTCATCCACCAACAAGGCAACCTAATCATCAAGAATTGATTCATCCTCTCCATATTTGTCATCATCTTCATCTGATTGAAATATAATCTTTATCTACATGTTTGATACCCATTTCTTTCTTCTACTCCCATTAAGAATATATTTTTATAAGGCATCCAAGAACTAGTACATTTGATATTTTATATTAAAAAAAAAATATGAAATCTATTATAAGAAAAAGCATGAGTAAAATATAAATATAATATTATTTATATGTTATACATAATACTACTTGAATAAATATTGAAAATTATGTCTACATAAAAAAATAGAATCATAAATGAGATTCACTACTTGTGTATTAGTTAAGTTGTGGTGGTTTTTTTGTCTCCACCTAGGTTCAAACCCTCATTGGGCCATTGTGATCACAAGCTCGTGCCTTTTCTGATCCAATGTATTCACGGATTTGGGCCTCAATTCGATAATCATGGGATGAGGTGCCCCATTTGTGTCCTCAATAGTTCATAGCTCCAGGTCTTTGTGTTTCATATGGAGAAAGAGAGAATGTCATTCCAATGTCACTGATCATGTTAAAATATTTACCACACATTTATTTAAAAAAATAGAATGATAATTTTTTTTAGGATTTATGTACTATTATTGAAAAATAGAACAACACTTCAATAAAATATAAAGTAATAATGCAAAAAAAAAAGTTAACTAAAAGTAAAAGTAAATAATTATTTGAAAAAAATTATTTACTAATTAATTTCTTAAGTATAAACTATTTTTTAAGCTCCATGAATTGGGTTGCCCCACCATAAACTACAAGAAATGGGTAGCCACCATAAACTAAAGCCACTAGGAGTTGGAATTGGTATCTAGAGGTGCATGTAGGACTAAGGAACTATTAATGGAGGCTCTTGTTCTTGTTTTTGTAGCATTGCCAACTTATATGTCCCTTGGAAATGATCCATTGCCATATGCATTGATTGTCTAGTTCATTGTCCCATGATTTCTTCTATCTGTGTAAGTGATACTTCATGGTGATCACACACCAACCCATGCTTGATAGCACATAGAAAAAATGATTTATAAAAATAGTTTTAAATTAAAACTTACTTACCTATGTTTAAAAAATCCATGTGAAATACACCAAAAGGTATATTTTTTTAGGCAATCAATAGAATGATATCTCTTTCAACGTCCCTTACATATATTCATTTAAAGATAGGTATTGTAGTCTATTTTAAAATTAAATAAGCTTCTACTAAGATATAACTAATTTATATATTTCAAAACTTAAATATTTAATTAAATAATGTTGAAGCAAGGTCTTGATATATTTTATTTGGATCATTTAAGGTAATATGAAATAAATATAATTATGATCAAGAATTATATTCACTTGGTGGCATAGGATTTGACCATGTGGTGTGATTTTGTATACCTATGTTAATATAAACAATATGGAGAAATATTGACTAAAAAAAATTTGTAATATCTATGGTAACACATTATATTATTTATGGCATATTTGTATGGAAATTAAGGTAGAAAAATAACTTCTTATAGTAATCTTGAAAGGAGGGTCATGTAAAACTTTCTCAAATATTTACAATAATTATAGAAACCTAATAGAAGTAACGTAAATAAAATGCATTCTACTCTCAGTGATTGTGTTTCTCTGGATGTGTGTAGTAATGGACTCGTGGTGTCTACTTCCTCTGACAGTACTTTGGCTATCAATTTTGGATGCAATCTTGGTTATGCACTGCTTGTAGGGAGAAATTGAGACAGTGCTTCTGAGATGGTGGGTGTTCTCTCTGTTGGCATTCTTTCCCAAAATGTTAGTGTTCCTATGATGGGTTTGTTGGTTTGGCAAGATGTGGTTGCTAAAGTGGAAGAGGGATAGATTACTATGAAGGGAAAGAAAACCAAGATGGATACTCCCTCTTTTGACATGAGTAATCATTTCCACAAGGGAAGTGCCAAAGGTAAATCTTGATGGTTCCTAGTTTTGGGTGATTGGGATGGAGTTTTCTCTATTCCTTTCTTTGGTTTTCAGTTTCTTGTTGGCCTTTTTGTGTTTCTTCTTGCTACCTTTTTATTTCAGGTTATGGTATCCAATTGGTAAAACCCTTGTTGTGGTCTTGTTTTTTTCTCTCTTATTTTGGTGGGATTTCATGATATATCTTATGCAATCCTCTTGTAAAGCATTTCAAGTCCCTTCAAAATCTATTTTTACCTTAATCAAAAACATAAATAAAATGCATATCACAAAACAATAATTTGTGTGTGGAAATCCCTTTTAGAAAAAAAAATACCCACACTCCAAAATTTTCCCAATATATTATTTAGAGATCAATAACATGTTACAATATACTTGCAATAAAATATTCTCACATGAGTATCACCATCCGTAGATCCAAAAGTAACCTAATAACTATAAGACTCTTACATATTCCCTCCATCTCATGCACCTTATATATAAGAGATACCATACAGAAAACCATGAAATGATATTACAAAACCATGGGCTAGAAACCACTTATAAAGTGGTGTCCATCTTATCTCCAACCAAATATTCCTTATGATGTGTCAAAACGCACACCAAAACATGCGATTCCCTTTTACAACTGATTTACATATTCAACACATTTTTACATTTTCTACTTTAGGAGACCCAACTTCTAGAGGCCATTTTTTAACTGGGTGTTCAATTAGCAAGTTGTTTAAAGCCTTAGAAAGCTCATGATGTTCTCTATCAAGATATAACTTGAAAGAATGGTATTAGAAAATTCCAAGCCACTTTGGAGTCTCTAAGGCCTTCCAAATTGACTTCATAAATTTTCTTTGGCTACTTAAAAAATGGAAACTTTAATATCTTCAAATCTAGAGATGATCTTGCAACAAACATTTATCGCTAGGATTATCTAGCTTATCGAAACCTTTGGGTAATGTTTAGGAAAAAATCATGCTTAATCGTAAAATTACTATAAGTAGTATATATATGTTAATGCAAGGTTGAGACACATTTTCCTAAAAATATCCCACATGTTGAAAGCCTTGCAAAAGAAAATGCAGTATCTACACCATAATTCAATTGCTAAGGGCCATGAGGCCTGTAAACTCAAAACACCATTTAAACTTTCTATTCTCAAAGAATTAATTAATGAATCTACAACATTCATCAAAATTTCTATCTTAACTAGTTTCACCCCGCTATCCTCAACCATATCTTTGACAAAATGTTGTAAAACATCAATGTGCTTGGTACTAGGATGAAATGTTGAGTTCTTAGCTACAAAGATCACACTTTTCCTATCACAATTAATTGTTAGTACTCCTTTCTATACACAAATATTGACCATAGTCTCTCAATACAAATGGTCTCTTGACAAGAATGATTACCTATCATATACTTAGCTTCACTATCATACAAAGAAACCATAGCATGTTGTTTACTCATCAAACTATTTGCACCACCATATAACATAAACACATAAGTACTAGTGGATCTTATGCTATCAAAATCACTTGACCAAACTAAATCCACATAACCATGAATATAAAGAGAAATGTCATCTCCTATCATATTGCCATGATAACATAAAGAATACTTTGAGGTACCCTTCAAATATATGAAGACTCTTTTATCTACATCCTAGTGAACTCTACTAGTATTAGAAATATATATGGAAAGAACTCCCGCTACTTAGGCAATGTCTATTCTATTAAAAACCATAGCATACATCAAAATTCCAAATGTACTCTAGTGAAGTACTCTACTCATGTCTTCCATATTGGATGGGGGTGTAGGAAAATTTAAAATATACAACTTCATTATAATTGTAAAAAGAGCACATAATGGTCTACAATCTTGCATGTTGAACCTTTGTAAAACTGATTTCACATACTTACTTTTGCCTAGCCATAAATTTTTGTTCACCTTATCTCTTGTTATTTCCATCCCAAGAATGTTTTTTTCTACACCATAATCTTTCATTTCAAATATAGTAGAAAATTGAGACTTAAGTTCTACAATCATACCTTTCCCTTTACTAATGAATAACATATCACCAACATACAATGCAATGTATAGTGAATGATCACCATAAAATTTATAATAAACATAGTGATCTGATTTTGAATGTTGAAATCCCAAAATCAACACATATGTATCAAATTTATGGTACCACATCCTAAGACATTTCTTGAGGATATACAATATTTTTCAGTTACAAATTAAATTACATTTATGTTTTACCACATAGTACTCCAACTATGTCATGCAAATATCCTCCTCCAATTTACCATGAAGGAATCAATTTCTACATCCATTCGTTCAACCTCTAAATCATAAGCAACAATGATAGAAAGAAAAAATCTAATGTATGTCATTTTTGTAATAGGAGAAAATATTCATAATAATCAACACCCTCAATTTGAGAGTAGCCTTTCACAATCAAACTAATTTATATATACTTCTCTATACCTCCATTTGTACCAATATTTTTCTTAGACAACCATTTGTAACCAACATGCTTTTGATCTTCAAGCCATAGTACAAGATCAGGTATGTATCGTTCTTTTTCAAAGATGTTATTTATTTATCCATAGAAATTTCTAAGATTCTACATCATTCATACCTAATGCCTCTTATATAGATTGAGGTTCATCCACACTAGTATTCAAAGAAAAAATGCATCTCCAATCATAAGGAGAATGCCTTTCAAGTGATTTTTTATACCTTGTAGACTGTCAAACAAGCTAAGTTGGAGGTTCTTCCTCCTCTTTTGAAGATTTAGATCTTAATGATCTCTTCTCAACTTCTAGTCTATTTAGAGGGATCAATTCAACTTTCTCAAGCATAGAAGGTAGTTGAATTAAATATTAATTTTTAGTTTGTTCTAGCTACAAAGTTATAGGAGTTAATTTATTTCAAAATAATAGTTCTACTATGTATCACCTATTATGCAAAATGGTTAAAATTCTTGTATCCTTTCAAATCATAATTGTATCTAATGAAGATACATTTCATATCCTTATTTTCTAACATTGTTCACTTCTCCTTTGACACATATGCATATGCCTCATAGCCAAAAACCCTAAGATATCCCAATGAAGGCTTATCACCCAAAAATATCGTCATGGGTGTTTTATCAACAAGAGGTGATGTAGGAGACATGTTAATCAAGTAGAAATAAATGGAAACATCTTCATCTCAAGACCTTTTTTTAGGTCAGAACCACTCGGCATTCTGCATCAATGTTGTGTTCGTCCTTTCTACAAATCCACATTGCTATTAAGAATATAGATTTATCTTCTTCCTATGAATGCCACAACATTTACAAAATGTATAACATCAAAATTCCTCTTTACAAAATATACCTATTTCTTTCTTAGGTGTAATCATTGATAAGTAAACATAATATGTGTATTTTCCAATATAAGGGACATCTATAGGACCAAACACATTTGAATGAATAAGATTCAATACACCACAAGATTTATGAGAACTTGAGTAAAACCAAATGTGGTTTTATTTTATATGAATGCAATATATGCTCATACAAATCCAAATCAAGATTGCAAGCATTCAAACCTTCAACAAGGTTTTTACTTTTCAAAGTCCTTAGACCCTTTTCTCTAATGTGGCCAAGTATTTGGTACCATATGACAGGCATTTATGTAGGTAACTTTTATTCAAAAAAATAAAACACTCGTAGGTGCCTAAATTCCATCACCATCTTCTAAAGGTGAAAATATCACCTTTTCTAGTGAAGTATCCATATATTTGGTCTTCGCAGAAGTGATATCATACTTAGTAATGTATGCATCCATCTTATACAATGTTCTAATTCTAACACCTCTAGTAATCACCATAGCACCTCTCACCACTTTTTATCATGCATCTAGAAAGATTTCCTATGTACACAAATCAATTAGATTAATCACAAATAATAAATTTTCTTTTAGACCAAGGAGATGCAACACATCATTAATCAATATTATTCTACCATTAGGAAACTCGATTCTAACTTTACCATGACTAACAATATTAAATTATAATTATTATCCAAGTACACCTTACCTCAATCAAACTTTTCATATTAAAAAAAACAATATTTATTATAGGTCATATAAAAATATGTGCCCAATTTAATTAACCATGCATCATCACACACATGAGTATCCAAATCTGCAATGAATGCATTACTATCTTCCTTCTTAAATTGAGAATTAGAATAAAATTTATTCCTTGTCTTCTTTGTAATCCTTATGGATGTGTCCATTCTTACGACAATTCCAACAAATATCTTTAAACTTTCCAAGAGATTTGGATCTTGTCCTAAATTTCAATTTATTACACCTCTCATTCTTCTCACCATTTTTGTTAGGTATTCCATGATAAAATAAGGTCTCCTTGTCTATAATAGATACCTTCCTCCTCATCTATGTAAAAATAAAAGAATGCACTACATCTTCAATCTTTGAAATAGTAGAATTATTATTGATAGCCATAACAAGAGAATCCCATGAATTACGCAAAGAAAAGAGATAGGTATAACATTTATCCCCACATCCATCTTGACTCCAAATAATACCAATTAAGCCACCAACATATTGAATTCTTCTAGGTGGTTTATAATTGTTCCACCCCCCTCCATTCTCAAGGAATATAGTTTCTTCCTCAAGAAAATATTATTTACTAAATATTTAGCTTAATACATCTCACCAAGCTTCTTCACTAGCTTCTTTGAAGAGAACTCTTCATGAAAATTGATTATAAAAGTCTACAAGGAACTATATGACTAGACCCTTGGATTTATAGTCCATAACATCATATTTAGTAGCCTCAACCAGGTTTATAGGTATCATGACATTCTCACAAAAAACATTCCATGGATATCAATCTACTAACTGATCCTCCATCTCCAACTTCCACATTTTAAAATCATTTCAAAAACATTTCTCAACATCTATTCTCAAGGTAATGAACTTACCATCTGAATATTCCTTTAACAAGATCACAACATATCTTCTATATAAGCTCTCACTCAAATTTGGATTAATCCAAAAAACCCAAAAAATCCCAACTAAAACCAAAGGTGATCAGGCTCTAATACCACTTGTAAGCAAATTAAGGTAATGGAACAAATTTCTACTCTAAATTTTTGAGGAGGGTCCTATAAAATATTTTTAGATATTTACAACAATTAGAAAAACTTAATAGAATTAACTATATTATCAATTTTTTTTCTATGGCTTAATCAATCATAGATGTCTATCTTGTAGCACGTGGAGTAAAATGTGGCTCTCATAAGGGTAAAGCCTAGCATGCTACAAGATCCCAAATGAAGCTACATGGTGATGCCAATGCAATTAGGGATACAGGAATAACACATTTAGAAGGAAAGAGATTATACCAATCAAGGTTTAGGTCATCGACATGAGTTTCCCCGATGATGACACTTTAGTGAAATAGAAAAGGGTGATTGAGATCACATACACTAATTAAGGAGTAGAGCACAAAGGCAATATTTGTATCAGCGAGGGTTAAGTCAATAAAATTAGTTGACCAAAAGTGAAGCTACAAATTGATGTGACTTGTGTCAATGTACTCCATTAGTGAAATCTTCAACAAGCAATATAGGAACTTTTCTTTCTTGCCAATATCTGATGTGGTTGTCAGCAATTCTTACACCGATAAATGCCAAAAAGGAACAAATACATCAGCGGGAGCTTCACCAATGGATTTCATTGGCATGATTAAATTTTTCAGGGTGAGTGCTTCTAGGTTTCTCCAATGCCCGATGATCTCATTGGCACAACATACAGTGATAGGGTTATCAGGTTGACCTACACCAATGTGATCCATCAATGAAACTTACACTAGCACCAAAGGAACCTTTCTATCTTCTTGACACCCAATGAGGTTATTGGTAAGACTTATGTCAATGGGTATCAAAGAAATAGGTGCCTTTTTAGTGGAGGTTGTATAGATGGACTCGTCAGCATAGCATTTTCCATCATTGAGGTATTTTCTAAGCTACCCCAACACTCGATGATTTTATTGATTGGACTTGCACTGATGTACTCCATTGGAATGACACTCACCAATGGCATAGGCACTTTTATGTCTTGTTGATACCTGATGATGCCTTTAGTAAAGATTTCACTAATGATGCCAAGGAAAAAATACATCAGAGTGAGTTACACCAATGGACATTATCAATATATCAACACACAACAGTGGAACAATTGTTGAGGCTTGCTAACCCTCGATGGACCTATTGGTATTTCCTATGCCAATGGTAACATGAAGTGAAGGCTTTAGAGGATGAATAGGAGTTATTCTTCGATGGTTCCAAGAGGGAGTGTTTATTGGTGGGATTTTTTCTAATAAGAGGCTATCACCATGACATTTCAAATCTAATTAGAGGCAAAGGATTTATAGAACTCTAATCATAACTTTTCTAATGGTAAAGTGAAGATGACTATGACACTACCTATGAACACTATTTTGGGTATACAAGAAACATGATGGATTCTTCATATTTTACTTCATTAGACACACATCCAAGGTGGAGGCACTATTTCAGCAGTGCGGAGACAGGGCAAGGTGAATAAGTTTGAATTTAGACAAATGCATTAGTAAGCTCAGAGGAATTTATTTCATTTTAGAGGCCTTTTTTCCTTTTGAAGGATATGACACATTTGGAGGGTCTTTATGGAAGACTTTGGAGTCACCTTTTGGTCTCTTTATAGCTATTTAGAGGTCTCAAGGATGACCTATTTTGACTACATTTGACCTAGAATTTATTACTATTTTTGGAGTACAATTGGATTTGAAAAATCATAAGTATGAGCTAAGGGATCATTTGTAAGCAGTTCTTGGTTGTGCAGATTTGGGGAGCCTTAGTGACTATTCACTATCATTTTCTCACTTCTAACATACTTCTTGTAACTCAGTTTTATATATGCAGAGATTATATTAAAGACCATTTTTCACAATATTTTACCTTCTTATTTGTTATAGAGTTGTGTAATGGTATATGATTGATTGGACTATTAGTGTAAATATTTCTTTTCCTTTTAGTTTGTTTTCTCATGTTTATACCATCTATGTGATTATAGTGTTTTGTGAAGGTTGCAGTCAGTTTCAAGGGTATTGTTGTATTGCATTGTAGTGAAAGTTATCTTTCCTTCATAGACATATACTTTCTTAGACCTCCATGTGAAATATTTGTGTACATGCAT
Source organism: Chamaecyparis obtusa (assembly GCA_027943335.1). Taxonomy (NCBI): domain Eukaryota; kingdom Viridiplantae; phylum Streptophyta; class Pinopsida; order Cupressales; family Cupressaceae; genus Chamaecyparis; species Chamaecyparis obtusa. Next base: position 437,503 of record BSBK01007035.1, on the reverse strand, counting down.
GGAGAAATAGGTAGTGTAAGTTTACCACTATGTTTACATGTTCAAAGAATCATAATTTTTTTGAATGCTATAAGTTTATCATTTGGGTGCATCACCTTATTAATTTTAATTTTATGCAAACTTTCTACCCCTTTTCCAATCAATAAAATAGTTTTAGAAGGTTTTGTAGGTGACTTATCAGAGAGGAAGTCGGCCTTCTCTAGAGATTGTTTCTAGTTTTGGGTGACCCACAACCCAGGAAAGTTCCCATGTTATTCTAGAATGATAAGTTCTAATGAAATTTGGAAAGGGTGTGATTCTAAGAACTAACAATTTTGGCACGTCTAGTGGAAGTAAAAGAGTTGTTTTCATCTCTCGTCTTTGTATTTTCCTTGTTGTTGGTGGTGTGTATAGAAGCATTTTCACCTGCTAGAGGTAAAGGGTGTTAGACATCTAGAAAATCTGAGCTTTGGAAGTGAGGTTAGTGCATATGATTCATGAGAACAGTGCAAACAAGGAGTAGTTCTACAAATTTTGAGTACAGAGAGCTATCCTCTCCTAGAAGGAGAGGGAGAGAAGCTAAAAGAGTCCAAGAGACTTTAGTATATACAAGGAGGGTTAAATCAACTCCTCCTACATCAAGTCCTATTTTTTCTATAAGATTTGTTTCTATTCCAATAAGGAGAGTTTTTCAAGCTCAAATGATATGATTTTTTTCTACTTTTAAGTAAGGTGATCCGTTGAATTTAAATCAGCATGATAACATACTAGTGGCTTCCCTAAAAGGTTTTCCATATTTTTCTGGGGAAGATCAATTCACTCATGTTGAGCACATAAAGGATATAGAAAATTTGTGTGCTTTGCATCATGTCACAGAAGAAAATGTTGTTGTAAGATTGTTAGTAGCATCTTTTAAAGGCAAAGCACGTGACTAGTATAGGAGACTTGTTGTAGGAATGGTTACAAGTTGAGATTAGTCAGGAGCAGCATTGTGTGACTCTTTTAAGGACACTTTAGACCATTTATCACTAGTGGAGAATTTTTCTATAATCAAAAGAGCTCCTAATGAGAAAATATCTTATTTTAATTTCCATTTTTAGAAGACGTGGAAGAGAATTCCTCAAAAGGTAAGACCTATTGTTGGCCATGCTTTTTTATATTTTCTAAGAGCTCTCAATAGTAATATATTTATTATAATTCAATCTATGAGAGGAGATACACTCCCAGGTGCTTATGATAAAGTTATTAGAGTCAAGAATAGCCTTATACAAGCTAGTCAGATTGCCCTAAGGCCTCCTATGCCATTTTTTATAGTAACACCTATAATTCAGCCAATTATACCTTTGAAAGAGATCCTCTTAGTTGTTATTCCATCTACACCATTATTACTTGGTTTTATAGCATAAAAAACTATTCCAATAGGTAACCAAGCTATTGCAACAGGTAATGGAGCTAATGTAAGATCATTACAAGAGTTGCAAGAGATAAGGAGTAGCCAGCAAAATATCAAAATGTTATTACAGACTTTTACAAATGAGTTGAAAAACATTAAAAGGTGTCATTTTAAAGGAAGGAAACCTTACCAATAGAAGAATCAAGGTAATAATCAATATTACCAACAACATAATCAAGTTGAAGGGAAACAACAGAAGAACCAAGATGGTAGACAACCATACCAGAATAATTACCAAGGGAATAGGTAGAATTTTAATTAGAGACCTTTCTAAGCTTATGCACTAGCAACTTTGAATTTTTTAAAAGACCTTTTACCAGCTCAAAATAATCTAGCATCATAGTTTGATTGGTGTTACCCATGCAACCAAGTGCATAATCAAGAAACATGTTCAAACATGATCATTATTCAAGCATTAATGGTTCAAAATACAACAAGTTCACAACTAGGTGCATCAAATGATAGGACTAAATAGAAACAATATCCTATCTTAAATGATACTACTTTCCTTAATTGGAAAATGAAAGAGTTCTCTAGAATAAATAGTGACCCGCCAATTGCAATCTGTATGTGAGGCCTCACCCCGACCCATCATAGCATCTTTTCTTATTTGCATTTTGATACATTGATACACTTGTTGATTTATTCTGATAGAGACTCGAGATACTATATTTTGATGATGATTATTATGTCATGTGGATCACCTCATGATGTGCATTAGAATTTAGAGTCTGTTGAGATTTTGATTATGCATATTTAGTAGTGTGATTTTGATGGGAATATTAGATCATGTTTAAATTTGATTTCTCCACAGGTGACATGTCATGATGATTATATAATTGTGATGCTTAAGCACTTTGTATGGAAAATTTGGATTCTGCATATAGCAATTAGAATTGAATTATGCACGTTGATTATGTTGCTAAATTGTGAATTGAATATGTATATTTCATGTAATGTTATCATCTTGGACTACTGATGCTCAATGTGCAGTGTGCAAGTAAGAGAACCATGGAATTAATCAGAGAACCAAGGTTAAACAAATGTGAATTGAGTAAGCCAAGGCTTAATCCGATATGGGATTAAAAGCCTCATTGTAATGTGAACTCCTTGTAAATGTGAATCTTTGCATGTGTGTTATTAATTAATTTCTTGTTGTCATCCAGGACAGGACCTTGGGTATGTATTGTGTAATTGTTAGTGTCACTTGACACTTGTTATGTGCTTGTTTTAATCCATCTTAGTTCTAGTCACTTCTAGAGGCCCAAAAAGGAGTTCTAAGGGTCATTTTTGACATAATTTAAGTACCTAATGGATAGGGTTATGGGTTAGGAAGGTTTTGAGCATGTCTATAATTCCCTAGTGACCTTGGTAACCTATTTTATGACCCATTTACCTTTGACTTCGAAATTTGATAAGTCATAATCTTTACCCAACTCCACCCCTTCTTTCAATCATGCATTTATCATGGGGGGGACAAGGAAAGACAACAAGGCCATAGAGTCAAGTCTGCATTTATGGATGGTGGGTGGGTAGAAATTTAGAGGCCTTTTTAGGGGCCCTTAGGAGATTTAGTGGGTGTTCACCCACTCTCTACATTTGGAGACATTAGGGTTTGGATTGAGGAAGGAAAAGTGGATAAGCTCTTCTCAAATTTTCATTTCCATCACACTTGTGGAGGTTGGTTACTATGCTCATGGAAGCCTTTCTTCTTGTTTATTAGATTAGCTTGTATTTTTCTCTCTCATGCATATGAATCTTGGTTCTTGTTGTGATAATGTGTTGTAATGGAGGGATTTTGGGTTTTGATTTCATGGTTTGATCTTGTTTTTTTTTGCTTGATTGAGGGAGTTCTTGTTTATGGGTGTGAGGAATTACTCACCCTTTGGGAAGGGAAGAAGTGGCCTATGGGTGGAGGGGTTATTTGGGCTCTCCATGAGGTGAGAGTCTCTTCTCTTGGAGAAGAGGGATAAGTCCATGGTGTATGGGCACCATGGAAGCCAATGTATCCTTGTATTTTGTGGATATTGATAAGCAAAGTATGTGTATGGAGATATTGGTTACATAGCCTTGAAGAGGCAACAAAATGCTCATGTTGAGAAATTAGTATGTGTATGAAGATATTGGTTATATAGCCTTGAAGAGGCAGAAAAATGCTCATGTTGAGAAATTAGTATGCAATGGAAATCTCCCCTTGGAAAAGCCCACCTCCACCCTCTTTAATGAGTTTGTAAGACTCATTTGTGTAGCCTTGGGAGGGAGTAATTTGTTGTATACATGTTTGTGTACCTTGTTTTGTGAGCATCTCATTGATCTTGTTGCATACCCATTTAACCTTGGTTCTCCAAGCTCGAGGGTGGTCTCATAAGAGACCTAGGTTGGGTGGTGAGCACCCATGGTTCTCCATCATTTTATTGCAGGTTTGGGATGCCAATACTCATGTGTAAGATGCTTGAATAAGTTCTCCTTCTTGGTGTAATAGTGTATAAATGTTCTATATTGTGTGGCATTGTTGGTTCTTGATGAGGAATCATCATCTTGATTGAATAATGAAATGTTGTTGTATACCTTTTGATCTTTGTGAAGATGTAATGGAGGAGAGTTGTCATCTCCATTGAACTTTGATTGAGTTTTATCCACCTTTGTATTGTGTTAGTTGTAAATGAGAGGACTTATCTTTTTGTGTTATATGCATTTGAAAATGTAAGAGAGATCTCATTATGATTATGATTGATCAATTACCTTCATGCCATTGTAATTTTGCTTTTACATTAGTAGAGTTATCCATGTAATGCAAGAAAAAAAAAAGTGATTTCCAAGTTGATAGAATAATCAAGTTATTAACTTCAATGGAATGTTTATATGGATGTAGATGTATGGTGTTTGTAATCTATTGATGTTTGATTATAATATTTGAGCTCAAATTTAATCTAGCTCTCCTTGAATAAATCACATATACAACATGCACATCACTTTAGTTGAAACAATATTTCAATCTAATTTTCTCCTTGAATAAACATGTCAACAAAATAAGCTCAATCAAACTAAAATTATGAATAAATGTGATATTCATGTTCCTCACATTTCCTTACACTAATTAAACTCTCAAACTCATTTTATTAGATCTCTTCTATCAAATAAGAAGCTTGAGAAAACAAGAAAAAAAAACTATACCATAAAATATCACCTCCCAGAATTTTATTAGAGCAAATAATTCTCTGGTTTTTGTATGAGGAAGGGAAATATTCTCTTGCCACAGAGAATATTCCCCTTTTCCCTTTCAATATAATCACCTAAATTAAACTAATAGCCTAAACTATATATTAACCATATTAATACTCTCTAACCTATATTGATTAAGTTTCAAATTAACTTTATTAATAAAAAACTCCATAAAAACTCTCCACTTGCTAGTGGACCCCACACCAAAGTCTTTCTCCCATGCACAGGTGATTGGCTTGGGAGTAAAATAAGTTTATTTCATGGTCAAATACTACCCCTTACGTGAGTAGAAGGGCCCCTTGACAAGTGACACTCAACACAAATTTTAATTGCCTTGTCTTCTCCTTAAATTCTATGCATATTATGAGATGACATGGCTTTAATATTCACTCAACTTGCAAGCTACCTCTTCCCCTAGTGCACCTAATTCTATCATGTAAGTCTGACACATTCCATTAGTAAAAAAAAAATTACCCTCATACCCTTCCATGCGTACCCACTACTTGGCTATCTCATTGGGAAAGCTGAATTACCTTTTAAAAGTTTGCATTAACTTTAAAACCATTCCCTATCCATCCTAGCTTTGGTAAGTGTGAAAATCACCCATGTAAGAAGTGGGACCCACCAAGATTTTGATCCCTTACCTAGATATACACCCCTTTGACATGGGTCTTGGCTAGGTTGTTAAGAAAACTAACTTAAGGGTAGGTAGGTGGAAGATTTGAGGATAGTAGATTCTAGGATTAAGATGTGATGTGCCCATTGGTAGGGCTAGTGGATGATAGGACTTTTGAGGGGAGAATTAATTTTATTTATTTGGTTCATATATTTGACATTCCCTTCTCATAAATTAGTATATGTAAATTAAAGGGTTGAGGGGTAATAGGTCTAGGAGATATAGAGTAGTAGGTGTTATTATAGGAAGGGGTATCTTTTAGATGTAAGAAAATATTCTATGTGGTAATTATGTAATCTTATTATTCCATATTCATTGATTCCTAACTACATTAGTAATCCTGATTAACAATAAGTTAAGAGGGAATTAGTGTCATATTGATTAGGGGTTAATTAAAATTGTAATTGAGGATCATGGGTTCAAGTATAGTGTTATTGGATTATATTACTAGTTAATAATCTAGGGTTATTAGAATTGAGTTAGGGGATTCTTTTTATTGGCATTTTATTATAAACGTATACTGGTTATGTTCGTAACTCAAATGTTAGATCATATTAAGGGTATAGAGTTTAATAGAGACTTAAATTGTTGTTAAGATATAGTATTTTTGGTATAAATGGATTTAACTTTTAAAGTATCAATATATTAAGTTAATATTTTATTCTGTTCATTAGGTAAACGGTGTGAGCCAGACTAGCATTAATCAACATTATGAATGTTAGTATTGTTAGCCCTCATCTATGCTGATAATGAATTTAGTGACCTAGGTATGCTTACACTGAATTTGTGGTTGGACAATTGACATTAATTAGGGAGAAGACTTATGCCCTAGACATTCGGAATGCACCTTGAACATAAGTCACTATGGAACTAAATACACAAGGGGTTCCATTTTCAAGGTCTGACTCTCCCTACACTAGCTAACCGCTTGGTTTTAGATTGCACCCAGCATAGCCGATGATGAAGTACAACTAACCTTGTAGTCATCTCTTAACTTTTCACCTTGCAAAAAAAAAAAAATTGTTACATTTTTTTTGGTTGTTTATTTTGGGCATGACACTATACCAAAGCCAAGAAAAGACCTCTATAAGTGGAGCAAATAGCAAGCAAGGGTAAAGAACCTACAATTGTATAATCATTAGCTACTCAAGTACCTTTGGTTCACAAAAATCATCTTGTACCATCTGAGTATCCATAGTCACAATTGGATCAATTTTCTATTAAGGAACATCAAAAGGTGCATGCAATTGTTCCTTACAATATTGTGGACAATATGAAGAAAATGAATGTCACTATTTCAATGTGGGATTCATTGGCCTTTTCAGGGAAAGCTGATTTTTGAAAAAGGTTTTATTTGAAGAGAAGGCTCCTAAGAAATTCATAGATGAACCCCTCAAGGTTGTGTTAATGAATGTTGTTCTAGAAGTTACTCCTCAGGATAGTAGTTAAACTTAAGGTAAGAAGGTGAAACCCTCATCATTCTATACATCTTTGATCATTGGAGATAAGTTAGTGCATAATTTCATGGTAGATAGTGGATCTACCATCTCTATAATGACTAAAAAGATAGTTGATCAATTGGGTTTAGTTTACCATCCTTTAAAGAAAGGGGTAGTACAATTAGATGGTTCCACTATTAATACCTTAGAAGTTATTAAGGATGCCAACTTGACTCTCCATGCATGGCCCAACTTCTCCATCCCTCAAGACATTTTTGTAGTCAATCTTCCTCCATTTTTTTCCCTTTTTTTTATCAAAGTAGTTTACAGAAAAGATAGGAGGATACCTTTCCTTAGATTAGTTCCATATGCTATTTAGAACCTTCTATAGAACCAAAGTAACCAAAAAATATGAAGTCCTTACAAAAGACCATATCGAGCCTTACATACCTAGTGTGATCGATGCAAGTTGTGTTGCATTCGATCAAGGAGAGAACCTTGTTGTCCCATAAAAAACACTCAAGTTGATAATATCCCAAATATCTTGCTAGATGAGTGGGCAATAAAAAACACCCTAAGAGATGAAATCAGCACTATTTTAGATGTTGGTCTAGGAAATTATGTTCTAAGAGGTTGAGATAGTGATGCCAAACCTTGTCAAGAGTACAGAAGAACATCTTGAACAATAAGATAAGGTATGGGAGATTTATTTTGATAGTTCTACAAGTAAGAATGGTACAAGGGGGGTGAAATGTTAGCGTCTCTTGAAGGAGACAAGTATTATGGAGCTTCTAGTTTCAACTTTGCTTGCACAAATAATACAATTGAATACAAAGGTCTAATGCAAGGTCAATTCAGGTGTTTGAAAGTTTTTGGGGATAGAAAATTGATTTTCAATCAGGTTAGAGGGGTCCATATTACAAAAAATGATATACTCGAGAGCTATAAACATAGAGTATAGGATTTTGTTGATAACTTTGATGCATTTAATCTAATTGTTATCCCTAGAAGGTTAAATCAGGACGTTGATAGGCTAGTTGTTGTAGGAGCATAGTTTTATATACAGGATAATGTTAATATAAAAAATGTGTAGAAACATGTTAAGATTGTAGTCAAGCCTTCAATTCCAAACAATGACATTAGCTAGAAAGGTTTTGATAAAGATGAGAAAATTCTAAATTTTCTACTTGAGGAAGATTTTTTTTCACCCTCCAACTAGAACAAGTTAAAATAGTAGTATGGTAATCAAATCATACAGCTGAATTCAAAAAAGTTACCCAAGGGATTGATCACTCTAGAATCCATTTTTAACATGGATGATTAGGCAAGAAAGAATAAAACTAGCTTGCTAGCCCAAAAAGATTATTATGAAGACCTCAAAATTGCTAAAGGTAAGAATCTAAAATTTGGAAAGGTAAGTTCTCCTTTAGAAAAGAAGTCTTATATTAAGTTGTTTCAAGAATATAATGACATTTTTTCTTGGGAATATGGTGACCTGAAAGGTTTTAATCCACATATTGCCTAGCATAAAATTGAGCTACAACCCAATGCTAAGCTTATAAGACAAAAACAAAGTCTATTCAATCCTAAACTTGAGCCTTTGATGCAAAAAGAAGTGTTCAATCTTATAGAGAGTGGTAAAATTTCCCATTAAGCATATCAACTAGATGGAAAACCTTGTTCCTGTTAGGAAAAAGAGTGGGGAACTAAGGTTCTTTGTTGATTTTAAAGATCGCAACAAAACATGATTGAAAGACCATCATCCTTTTCATCCATGTAGAAAATACTCCAATGTGTTTCAAGTTCAGAGCGTTTCTTGCTTCTAAATGGTTATTTAGGATATAATCATATTTTAGTTAAGGAGAACAGTTTAAAATTGCATTTACCACAAAGTGGGGTACCATGCCATATAGAAGGATTCCTTTTGGTTTGTCTAATGTAGGGGAAACCTTTCAAAAGGCTATGGATATGGCTTTCATCAATTTGATGTACATGTTTATACTAGTCTACCTAGATGATATTATAGTTTACTCTAAGAATGCAATAGATCATATTGAGCATGTTGGGCAGATTTTTGAGGTGTAGAGAATTTGGTATTTCTTGTAGTCCTAAAAAATATGAATTTTATGTCCATGAGGGAAAATTATTGGGATATATTATATCTAAAAAATAAATTATTATTGATCATGGGAGAGTTTCAGCCATTCTAGAGCTACCCTTACCACATCACAAAAAGGGGTTGAAAATATTTATAGGTAGGATTAATTTTGTAATATGTTCTCTACCTGATATAGCTAATCTCTTGAAGCCTTTGATAAAAATGTTAAAGAAAAAATCAATGTTTAGATAGACTAAAGAAGTAGAGAACAACTTTAAAGCAATCAAAGAGGCCTTAGCATCAGCCCCAACACTGGTAAATCCTAATTTTAAAAAGGATTTCATTGTATATGCTTATAGAAGCTATGATGTTATTTCTGCAATTTTAGTACATCAAAATGAAGAAGGATTTGAATAGCCTATCACTGTATTTAGTAAGGGTCTTGAAGATTATGAGAAAAGGTATAGCTTTGTAGAGAAACATGTCCTATCTATTGTGAAGAGCTTTAAGAAGTTTACACACCTTTTATCTCACAATAAAATTCATTTTATGGTAACACATCCAAGTGTTAAGGAGTTCTTGCTGAGTAGGGACTTAAATGAGAAGAGAGTTGGTTGGACTACTAGATTAATGGATTATGATGTCTATAAATTTAGGTTACTAAGCTTGTTAAAGAAAAGGGTCTTTATGAATATATGGATAATGCACATGTTCTAGAAGATGAGGAAGTAACAGAAATAGCTATGGTTATCCATGGAGCAGCTACAAATAATCAGCTAGCAAGATGTTTAAAATCAATGACTCACTTATGGAAGACAAGTGAGTGTCCACCTAGTCTTGATAGAGCTAAACAAAGGTATTTTAGACTTCAATCAATTCTTTTTGTCTTGATTGATGATGTTTTTTTTAGAAAAGATCACAATGGTTTTTTACTTAGATGCACTGATACTGATCAAATTAGTCAAGTGTTGTATGAGTTTCATGATGGACCTTCAGGAGGTCACTATTCACCTAGAACAAAAACATTTAAAGTTATGAGGGTTGGTTATTATTGGCCAAGCTCGCTTAAGGATGCCCATGCATGGGTAATAAAATATGTTAAATGCACCATGTTTGTTGGCAAAGAGATATTGGCAGTGTTACCATTGCAACCTATTTAGGTAGAGAATCCCTTTATGAAATGGGACATTGATTTTAAAGGTTCTATAAATCCACCCTCAAGTGTAGGGCATAAGTGGGTTTTCACTGCAACTGATTATTTTACATGTTGAACAGAAGCAGCAACCTTGAAGGAGGATAATGAATTATCTTTCCTTAGTTTCTATGAGGCTATTATTTACAAATTTGGAGTACTCGATTCCATCATATTAGATAATTCCCTTGAATTTGTAGGGTTGAGAGTAAGTAATTGAGTAGTCAAGAATGGTATATATTTAAATACTTATTCCAATTACAATCCACGAGGGAGTGGATTGGTAGAATCCACCAATAAAAATTTGATAAAGATCATTAAGAGAACCCTGTAGGACAATCAGAGGGATTGGCATTCAAATCTAAAATCTTCCTTATGGGAAGATAGAATTACCCCTAAAAAGGTGATTTGAAATTCCCCTTACATGGTAGTGTATGAGAGAGAAGCATAGTTAAAAATATCTATTGAGATGTCATCATTGGATATTTCTATCCAGCTAGTCCTATTTAAAGCAAGTGATCCTATTACAATAAGGTATACCCAACTGTTAGGGCTGGAAGAAATCAGAAATAAAGCTATGCAAACTATGGAATACCAACAATTGTAGACCAAGAAGGTCTTTGATAATAAGGAAAGGTAAATATTTTTTAATGTTGGAGATATGGTGCTCAAATGGGATGATTTGAAGAGAAGACCAGGTAAACACTCCAAATTTGATGCTTTCTGGAATGGTCCATTCATAATTACAGAGTGCAAGGAGCACAATGTGTTTCAGCTATCAACAATGGATGGAGATGTCCTTCCTACCCCAATCAATGGGATACACCTCAATACCTACTTTGAGGTTTGATCTACCTTTTGATAGCCTTATTTGGTTGTTTCTTTTTTAATAAGTTGTTGTTTCACCATAGTTTAAGTGTTTTATGGTTTTCCCTAAGTTTTTTCCAGCATAGTTAGAGTAGTTTAGTATAGGTTTCCTTTCTGTCAATAGGTGTTGGGGACTAGTTTTATAATCTCTCCAAATAAGTTATGATCATGTGCAAGGCTTCTTTGAGTCTATTTCTAAGTGTACCATGTGACTCTATGCCCAATGAATAACCTATGCAACTAGTCTTGATGTTTAGCAGGAAAACATACCACAAATGTCACCAAAATGTTATCATTTTTTTACCACATCTTAATTAGTCACAAATGTCTGTCTTGTAGCACTTGGAGTAAAATGTGTCTCCCACAAGGGTAGATCCTAGCATGCTACAGGATATTGAATAAATCTACATGGTGATGCCAATGCAATTACAGATGCAGGAACAATACATTTGCAAGGTAGAAGATTATACCAATGAATGTTTAGGTCATCGGCATGAGTTTCCCTAATGATGACACTTAAGTTAAATAGAAAAGGGTGATTAGGATCACATACACTGATTGAGAAGAAGAGCACTAAGGCATTTTCCATATTGGTGAGGGTTATGCCAATAACATTAGATGACCAAAAGTAAATCCATGAATCGGTGTGACTTTCTCCAATGTGCTCAACTAGTGAAACCTTCAACAAGCGGCATAGGCACTTTTATGTCTTGTTGATAACTAATGCAGTTGTCAGAAAGTCTTACATTGATAAATGCCAAAAAGGAATGAATACATCAGTGGGAGCTTCACTGATGGATTTCATCAGCATGAATAATTCTGGGGTGAGTGCTTTCAAGTTTCCTTGATGTCTGATGAGCTCATTGACACAACATATAGTGATAGGGTTATCAGGTTGACCTACATTGATGTGCTCTATCAATGAAACCTACACTAGTGACAAAGACACTTTTTTATCTTGTTGATACTCGATGAGGTTATTGGTAAGAATTATGCTAATGGGTATCGAAGAAATAGGTATTCTTTCAGTGGAGGTTGTACTGATGGACTCATCAACATATAATGTTCCATCATTGAGGCATTTTCTGACCTACCCCGATACCCAATGAGTTTATCAATAGGTCTTGTATCAATTTACTCTATCGGCATGACATTCACCAGTGGCATGGGAACTTTTTTGTCATGCAAATACCAGAAGAATCTATTGATAAAGCTTTCACCAATGATGCCAAGGAATGAAGACATCGGGGAGATTTATGCCAATGGGCATTATCAGTATAAAAATGCACAATGGTGGAATAATTGTTGAGGCTTTCTGACCCTCAATGGACCTATATGTATTTCCTATGCTCATAGTAACATGAGGTAAAGGCTTAAAAGAACAAATAGGATTTATTCATCAATGATACCAAGAGGGAGTGTTTATCGGTAGGATTTTTTCTTATAAGAGGTTGTTTCCATGAAATTTTGAATCTTGTCAGAGGAATAGGATTTATGACACTTCGATCAAAACTTTTCCAGCGGTAAAGGATTCATGCTACCTGTGAATGCCATTTTGGGTATACAAGAAATATGAAGGATTCTTCATATTTTACTTCATCACACACACATCCAAGGTGGCATCATTGTTCAAGTGATGAGGAGACAGGAAAGGTGAATATGTATGACTTTAGGAAAATAAAGTTATAAGGTCAGAGAAAGTTATTGCATTCAAAGGCCTTTTTTTCTTTTGAAGGATACAACACATTTGGAGGGTCTTTATGGTAGACTTTGGGGTCACCTTTTGGTCTCTTTATAGCTGATTGGAGGTCTCATGGATGACCTATTCTGACTGCATCTGATCTAGAAGTTATTAATATTTTGGGGGTGTAGTTGGATTTGAAAAAGCATATGTATGAGGTAGGGGCTCATTTGTAAGTAATTCTTGGTTGTGCAGATTTGGGGAGCCTTAGTGACTATTCACAATCTTTTTCTCACTTCTAGCATACTTCTTATAACTTAGTTTTGCATATGAAGAGATTGTGTGTGTGATTTTGTGGCTTGCAACACAACACTTCAATAGGATAATAACATCACTTGTTAGATAAAATAAGCATTTTATTGAAGAAACTAACAAGTAAAAGCATCCTATTGCTCTCTAGTTAATGTGAGTATGAAATAAGGGGTTAATTGCTCTCAGATTTGACCCTTAAACAGTGACAATCTACACTAAAATGAGAGATTCAAGAGTAAATGCATGAAATTAAGCTAAATCTAGGAAATACTTCCAAATTAGGCATGAAACCCTACGTTCTTTCCATTTTAAGCCAAATTGAAGTGTTCTCTACTTAAATAAAACATGAATCTAAGCATGAAAAGTATGGAAACAACTATCAAATTAAGGCATTAGTAAGCAAGCTCCAAGCATGAGAGTTCAATAATCAAGGATTATGAAGCCTCAAATTCACCATATTCATAAGCTAGAATCCCAAGTATTGAGAAGTAACAAGTGTGTAGAAGCATTCAAAATATCCATAAGCTAGAGAGAAAGAAGCCTTTGAAAATTCTCTTTTATAGAAGATTGAAGGATTTAAATAGTTGAGATGCATCTATGAGGAGTGGTTGAGATGCATCTTGGCTTGATCCTTGATCCATGTGAGAGCCTCTTAATCATGAGAGTGTGTTTGTTGTGTTTGTTTGATTTAAGAGGTATTTATTCTTTTCTTTTAATTAATAACTCTAGCCTTGCATTTGGTGGGATTGAATTAATTAAATAGGCCTAGAGTTAATTGACTTGATTTTGCTTGAAACCTTAGTGATAAATGCTTGATTTAGGATTTGATGGATTTTATTGAATTTTTGGGACTTATGTTAATGATTGGGAATCAAATTAACATAATCAAGGTTATATGCTGAATTGAGGGCAAATAGGGCCTTAGGTTCTATTAGCCTGATTTTAGGTGATTACATTTGCCCCTCTTTGAATTGCTTTGCAAACAACATAGGGATTCAAATAAAATCTGATTCAAAGCATGATCTAGGAGATTTATAGAGCATCAAGAACTACTCTGAAAGATTTATAGAGAAGTAATAAGAACTACTCTGAATTTGAGAGCTCCAAGCTTGATCGAATGAAATCCTACTTGATTTTAAAAGCTACCAATTCTGAACTTGATTGAATAAGAATTGATATTATCGATTCTAAGCTTGATTGAATGAAGATCGATAAGAGAATTTTGAGCTTGATCAAATGAAATTTTGCTTGATTACAAACTATCAATTCTAAACTTGATTGAGCAAGAATTGACAATACCGACTTCGAGCTTGATTGAATGAAGGTCGATAGGAGATTTTGAAAAGAATTTTCAGTTAAAATTGATCGTGTTGACAAGTAACCAATTTGATTTGAAGTGATAAAATTGATCAATGTCATAAAGATTAACAGTCTCCACTTGATTGAAGAAAACTGTCATGCCCCTGGTGTTGAAGAATTTGATTCAAAGCATTGGATTTTGGTATGATTATGCCCCCTGGGGACCAAAAGCGGAACAAATTCAAATAAAATCATTGTTTCAAGCATTTTGTAATGATTGAAATGATCCTAGATCAAGCGTAGATCAATTGGAAAGAGTTTTCAAGCCATTTAGATCAATTTTAGTTCCCCATAAGCACTATTTGACCAAGTTTGACAAAGAATTTGAGAGATTTGACCAAGTTTGACTGATGCTTGAGTAATATCTTGTTATAAAAATTTGATGCTATATCAAGAAATTCACTTTTTGTAGCTTCTGACAAGCTTTTTGTGCATTAATTATGCTCTGTTCAGCTCTCTTTAAGTGTGTTTGATTGAACTTTGACTGTTGTTGACCATTGATTTGATTGAAAATCATTTCTGTATTGATTTCCCTTGCTTGCGGTATCTTTTCTACTCAATTTGCCCCTGTTTGACTATAATTTGACCAAGTTTAACTTTTGCATTCTAAAGGTTGACTTTGCTTTGTAACTCTATTTTGACATCATCTAAGTGATATAAATCACCTATTTCAATTTTGGTCCCGATATTAAGCCTCTGTGATGTCTTATTAATAATGTCATTTTAGGGTTCTAGGGCTCCCGGGAGGCTTAAATAGGTCAAAAAGCTCATTTTTACTATTCATTTTCACTTTTACCCCTTGGAATTTTACCTAAGATGGCTAGGTGACATGGTAGATCGAGACATTATGACGCACTTGTGAGTACCGATAACAAACCTTCTCAATTTGAAAAATTCAAATTTTATGCATTTTTAACATTTTATAGGCAATTTAATTTTGAATCGCATCCCAGATACGAGATCACGTCTAATCAAACCCATGTCGCATCCTGCATCCCACATCGCATCCAGGATTTTGCGGATCACACCCCTTTGGGTCACATCCGATTAAATTTGAATTTTTAGAAGTTTTTTTGGTCATTTTGAATAACAGGGTCGCATCTGGGATACCGGATCACGTCCTAGATTTCTCGATCCGCATACGAGATTTCTTGAGTCGTATCTAGTTTTAGGATCACATCCCAAATTTTCCAATCTGTATCCAAGATTCTGAGTCTCTTTTGGTTTTTCTTGATTTATGAGCCAAGTATACTTGTTTTTCTGAACTTTGAGCAATTTTTCGGCCAATTTCTTTTGTCTAATGCTGACATAGTGCCCCTATTTTCTATTGTGTAGGTGGATTTTGATGTCATGTCTGTTAGATCACCTAGGCCAATCCAACTGTTAGCATTATATAGATCACTGAGTCAGGAGGTTCAGCATGTAGTTTTTCGATGTGGACTTTGGAGTTTGGTATAGTTACCCAACATTCAGGTAAATCATGGCCTTCTCACAGCATTGGTGGAGTGGTGGCACTCTGAGCATAACACCTTCCACTTACCTATAGGTGAGATGACTATCACACTGAAGAACATGTGGTGGATCCTGCATGTTTATGTCATGGGTAGATGGATCGAGTACGAGGCATCTGGGCCTGTGGCTATTGTTGATTTGAGGAGAGTGTTCCAGGATAACACAATTATAGGATGATACTTGAGTTGGGACCACATGGTCACCAACTATGCCCCTCTGCCTATATACTTAGTTGGTTTGATAGGTGGCCTGTTGATGCCTAATCGGGGTCAGCATGGCTTTATGTGTGGCTAGTCCAGAGTGATTGGTTAGATGATTGAGTCCCCCAGCTGATTTGCATGGGGTAATTGTATTTTAGCTCACATGTACCATGAGCTGCATGAGATAGTATATCAACACTCTAGATCCATGACTGTTGGAAGTGTTGTACTGCAGATCTTGGCATGGGAGCACATCCTCATGACCCAACCTATCATTGCTAGGCACCATGACGTCAGATTTTTGTATATCTATATGTACTCTAGTCTTATTCAGTAGCCCATCTGGGAAAGTTGGAGTATTGGTGACATCTTCTAGATGATGTTACCGATGTGGTATGGCAGTCATATCTAGACTATGAGGCTTGGCCGTCAGATGTCAGGTAGATGCCTTACTTTTTTTAGTCAAGGTATCTTGTCGAGAGGACCCATTATGTTATTGAGTTGTTCCTGATTACTCAAGTATGTTGATAGTATGGCCGAGTACATGGCATATCCCAGGAGACATGTCTATATGCATGGATTTGGAGTGAGGAGGCTCAGTGGGGAGCTCAATTTTTCTTTGAGACGGTTGTTCATGAGATCTCTTAGATGGCTCTCTTTGACTAGGATTACTAGGTAGATGTCCTTGATGCACATGTTACCGATGAGTACCATGCTCATTACTGTAGACATCCATACCCTAGGTTCACTTCTCCAGAGGATGCTATTCTGCATATTAAGGATGCACTTGATTATGACCTTGATGATGATATTGGTGGTCGGGCCCGAGCTGCACGATGTGCTGACAGGGGAGAGGATGAGATGGAGCCCATGGAGGTAGAGGGGATGGTGATGGAGGAGATGGTGGAGATGATAGGGGTGGTGGTGGTGGTGCAGTAGGTAGCAGCAAACGGCGGGCCTCCAGGGGAGAGTCTAGCTAGAAGAGATAGAGGAGAGTATAGGTCACTCCTCCTCAAAGGGATACATGGCCATTATTACACAAGGATGAGCATGCATAGAGACCTAAAGGAGGAGATCAAGATTAGCAGCAGTAGCAGGCATGTCAGGATCCTCCTACGGGTGGTGATGGAGATAAGATATCTCAGTGTGAGCAGGAGTGTACTGCATTGAGATTATAGGTAGCTACCCTCACAATGCAATTACTAGATAGGGATTCACAACTTACTCAGCTTAGATCTGAGAGGGATACATAGACCACTCAGTTGTGAGAAGATAGAGATTCACAGTTAGCCTAGTTGAGAGCACACAGGGATACATAGTTAGTGCAGTTGAGGGCTGAGAGGGATAGATATGTGCATACCGCCACCCACCAAGGATAGAGGGCCACATATTACTTTACTTTGTATTGTATTTTGGTTCCTGTTGCTCAGAGGGCACCTTTCTATTCAGTTATTGCTCAGTAGTCTGAGGGTGCCATGCCACCAACACCACCACCTGGCAGAGCAAAGGCACCCCTTCCCAATCCTCTAGTAGAGGACGAGGGGGCTAGTGAGGTGTAGACCTCCTTGATATTTATCCATATTTTGCATCACTGGACATATTGTATTTTATTGGATATCTTTTATTTGTACCATTTTTTATTGATCTATTTTCATATCTTCCAGACTTTGTACTTTATGGATACATTATCTCATTGTTTCATCCTTGCTTTGATATACTGATGCTCTAACACTCTAATGATTTGATATACTAATGGACATTCTTGATACTCTTGTTTATGGACATTTCTGATGACATATTGATGATCATGTTGATCTATCATAAATGCTTTTATCTTATTCATCTTGTTTACTATCTCTGATATTTGATCTCTGATGTCTTTAATTTTTGCACATGTGATATCTGATGTTTGTTTTATGCTTTGGATATTGATGTGATGGTCATACTTGGTCAAGAGTAGATTAGTTGATGATAAAATAACGTCATAATATATGTCACTGATATATGCTCATGTTTTTGTTATTTTTAAAGTTTTTATGAATGTATGGATGTATGAGATGTATTGCGATGCGATGTATGGACATCTCAATTTTATTTATGTATGAATGAATATGGATGCATTATGCAAGTGGTTTTATGATGTGAAATGGATTATGAATGCAAATGGATATCAGTGATTTATATTCAATCATTTTAGTTTCAATTTTTTATGATTTCATGATGTACTTGGTCACACATGTCAAATGGTAAAATGTTTAATGCTTTTAAGATTTTTACCTTATATCAAAATGCTTCAGATAGATTTTCAGTTTATATCAATGCCTCAAATAATTGAATCCATACTTTCATGCTTATGCAAGATTTAAAATGAATGAAAATTAAAATGAAGTTCAATGCAACTAAATACAATGAAATGCATCTAAATGAACCTTAATGCAAATTAATATGATATGCAACTACAATGAACCTTAATGCAATTAACCAATGAAATGCACCTGGACTAAGACACCTAAGACAATCACTGTTTATTCAAAGTAGGTTGTTTTACATCATAGAGCCTTTGTTAGTGGGACCTCATTAGGATAGTACAATTTTCACCGATAGATTTAGCAATCCCAAAAATATGAATACATCCTTTTTATTCACCATGTTGGAAGACAGCCTAAACATTAAAGCATTTAGCTAGAATGTTTGGTCAATTACTTCATGTTTGATATAAACCATTTCTTTTCTAGTGCATAATGTGTAAATGTATACCCACAATGACATTTCTTTTGTATTCATATCCTAGGGTATAATCCGATTTACGACACACCTTACTAAGAAATAGTTTATCTTTGTTAGTTTTAAACAAGCAAGGAAATAGATCCAACCTCACTAAGGTTTTCATAGGAAGCAAGTCGAGGTATACATGGCATTCCAATCATGATGGAGGCACTTATAGTAGACACCCATGCCCCATGATTACCTAAGATCATTGGATTTATTACCATAGACAAAAGACAAAGAAAATGTTATGCCCCTAGTCCTTGTTTCTCTTAGTCTGTAGACATCATCTAGTTACTCAAGGAAACATAACAATCAAAAATTGATAATAAGAAAAGTTCATTGTCCTTTAACATGATCATTGTATTTCCATAATAGAAATAGACAGTTGTGGTTATAGTGTTTAAAAACACTCTTGATTAATCTTGCAAACACACGCATAAGAATTGTTATCAATCAAATATTCATTCCTTCATCCATAAGTGTCTCACCTATTTTTAGTGTTTAAAAACAATCTTTTCATATGACGTTGTGTTGAGAAACACATTTTAGATCCAGCTGGTTGGTGTTTAAAAACACCATTTGTTCGTAGTTTATTGTCAATTGTGGATGAGGGTGGTATTGAAAAATACTTTTTTTCGTAGTTTATTGTCAATTGCGGATGCAACATCCTGTCAATGAATGTGATTTTGATCAATGCCTCCTAGGGAAAAATAGTTTACCTAGGACCCTAATGTGGACAGATTCTAGTCTTAGGAAGGCACAATTCTTTGATAATTCTCTTAGGATTTAGTGTGTCACGAAAGTGACTGAAGGATATATACAAAATGGTATTTACATAGGCCAAAGGTGCAAGCGTTGTCTTGATATATAGAGTGTCGATTACAAGTAGTGCATGTTTACTAGGTTTTCACCACTTGGCCATAGTTTTATTCTATTTTTTCTATCATGGCATCTGTTTACCAGGTTTTCACCAAGACACTCTTTTTTTATTTTTCAATTTTTTTGTTCTTTTTGATTTTTCTATTTTTTTGTATTTTTCTCTTTTTTTCTTTTTTTTTGGATTCATCAAGGCACCTATTGCTAGGTTTTCACCAAGATGGTCATTTTTCAGGACTTTTTCCATTATTTTTTATTTTTTTCAGGATCCTTTTCACTATACAGGAAGTTTTTCAAGAATTTCAGGCATAGAACCTTTTCAGATGTAGAGTGTTGATTGGATCTAGTCAAACATCTCCTTCAGGTGTAGCCAGTTGATAGGCTCCTAATCCAAATGCTATTGTAATGACAAAGGGACCTATCCAGTTGGGTTCAAACTTCCCTTTTGTTCTCGATTTGGTTGGTTCTTAGGATTTTCTCTTCGGACTAGATCTCCTATCTAAAAACTTATGGGTTTTACCTTCTTATTGTATCCTCTTGACATTCACTTCTGGTAAGCTTTGAAATGATCAAACACCTATTGTCTATGCTCATCTAGCAATTCAATTTCTTGCAGTCTAGAGATTATATAGTCCTCATCAGTGACTAGATGTTTCAGTGATACTCTCAATGATGGAATCTCTACCTCAATTGGTAAGATTGCTTCCGATCCATAGACTAGTGCAAAAGGAGTTGCACCAATTGGTTTTCTTATGCTTGTTCTGTAAGCCCATAATGTTGGATTGATTTGCAAATTCCAATCCCTTCCTGACTTGTTTACTATCCTATGCAAGATTTTCAGAATGTTTTTGTTTGATGCTTTAGCCTGTCTGTTACCTTGAGGGTAATAGATTAAAGGATAGTGCTGAGTGATTTTGGATTGAAGACACAGCTCATCTATTTCTTTGTTCTTGAATTGGCCCCCATTTTCATTCACAATTGACGAGGGTATGACATAATGACAAATGATATAATTCAAGATAAACATGGAAACTTGTTTTTCAGTTGCATTGGACAGTGGGACAGCCTCCACCCATTTTGTGAAATACTCAATTGCGGTGATGATATATTTTTTTCCTATTGATGAGTTGAGGTAAATCTGACCAACTAAATCAAAGGCCCATTGTTGGAATGACCAATGTGTTATGAAGGGAATCAACTATCTAGTTGGTGCATGTATGAGATTGCCATGGATCTGGCATTTCTTACAAGTTTTTGCAAAGTGGATAGCATCTTTTTCCATTGTGGGCCAATAATATCCAACCCTTAGGAGTTTCTTAGCTAAAGAAAAACCATTTTAGTGTGATCCACACACACCTTCATGAACTTCTTGTAATACATGATTAGATTCTTCATGTTCTAAACACCAAAGAAGCATTCCATCTAGACTACGTCTAAACAAGTCATTAGCGATGAAAACATAACATGATGCCGCTCTTATAAGGGATCTCTATTCATTTCTAGAATAGCCTTTGGGAATTGTTTGGTCTTTAAGATAGGCGTGGATATGGGCATATCTAGATAACACTTGGGTTTCTAAGGCACAAAACAATTTGGGATTCTGGTGAGTCATAAGAAAGGAATGGGAGTTCTTCCACTAGGAAGTCATAGTGAAATTGATCTTCCTCCAATTGTAACATAGATGCCAAAGTAAACATCGCATCAGCTGCTCTATTTTCTGATCTTGGAATTTGCTGAAATGTGATGAAGATAAAGTATTTCTTCAAGTCATCCACCATTCTTTTATAAGGCATGAGGTTATCATCTTTGGTCTGATAGTCATCATTCACTTGATTGATGATAAGTTGTGAATATCCATAGATGTGTAATTCAATGATTTTCCATTCTATTGCAAGCTTGAGTCCATTCCCAAGAGCTTCATACTCTGCTATATTTTTGGTGCATCGAAAAATCATTTTGTATGCCTTAGGAATCTTATATCCTTGTGGTGTGATAAATAAGCATCTAGCTCCTAATCCTTGATGTGTGAAAGAGCCATCAAAGTACATTTTTCAGAGATGTTTTGTTAAGTGCATGATAGAGTCATCTGGAAATTCCACAAGTAATGGTTTGTCATCAGTTAATGGTGTCTCTGCAAGTTGATCAACAATCACTTGTCCTTTAATGGCTTTTCTATCAACATATTCAATGTCAAACTCACTCAGAATCAGAACCCAATTTGCTAGCCTTCCAGTCAACATTGTTTTGTTCAACAAGTATTTAAGTGGATCAATTTTAGCTACCATCTTCACCTTGTGTGCTAACATGTAGTGCCTAAGCTTCTAAGACCTGAACACCACTGCTAAGTGTAATACCCCAAAAATGGGCTATAAGTTCATTAACCTCCTACATCGACAAATCAAACAAAATCAACATCAAAGTCCTAACCTAAGGCACATCTGAACATCATCAAATCTAATTGATTATCTTAAATTCTGCATCAGGAAATATTCCTAGCAATATTCCTAATCATCATAATTATCTTTAATTTTATAATTATTTGGCAATAAATCACATTTATCCTAAAGTTTGATTAATTGAATATTTTCATATTTAATTAATTAGATTTAATATTTTCCACTTAATTGTGTAATTAAATTTAATTCTATCTATTATTAATTATATTATTTAATTTTGACAATAAATCCAAATATCCTATGAATAATTGATTAAATTTTTATTTAATTAATTAAAGAAAGTTGTCATTATTTAATAATATAGTTTTTAATAAAAATTTGATTAAATAATTGATTAACCCATAAATCAATTATTTTATTTTTAAAAGCAGTTAAGTTGGAAATAAATCACTTTATTATTAAATTAATTCATAAATAAAACATGCACAATCACAAAAGCAGACAACTATCAATTATCAATTAAAGCTAAACTCTATTTTGAGTTAAAACTTTGCTTTTTGCATATTTTTGTGAGTTAATTATCCTTTATTTAAAAATAACTCAAAAATCAACCTAAGTTATTTGAGTGATTTATGGCTTTTATCCATGCACCTCCAAAGCCCTAGATTTCTATAAAAACAAGGCTCAGCTCTTCATAATTCATCTCTAAAATCTCTCAAATTTGCATCCAAGCATCTCATATTTTTGCACAATCATGCTGGAGAATTGGAATTGAAGAATCAAAGCTCTTGTGAATCGACATCTTTGTGAGATCAATCTTATTTTTGCATTCATATTGCATATCATTGTTAGATTAGCATTGCATATCAATTTTCAATAGCATTCATAGCATATCAATTTCATCTAGCATAGATTCATATCAGTTTTTATCATTATTATTGCATAAAAAATATCAAATCCTTCATTTAGGTGTCGTATAGGTCACTGATCTTGATTACAATCTGAGAACATCAATCTTGCACCTATTAGAAGGCAGTAAATCGCTTGGTTACATAGTTTTCAATTTTGCACGATTTTGATTATAGCTAACCTCTAATGTTTTACTGAGTGTTGTGTCTATAGATTAGGTACAATTTTCACACACACATTTCTGGCACCCACCGTGGGGCAACCCACCTTTGCATGCTGATTTTGATTCTTGGAGCTAAAACCCTAAAGTTTCAAAGATTTAATTTTATCTCCTAAACAGCTTATATTTTTGGTTTGAAATTTTGTTTTTAGGTTGGAGACATATCAGGGAAGCTTCAAAAAAAAATTTAGAATTTTTTGAATTATTTTTAATTTTTAATAATTTTTTTTCAATTTTTCATAAAAAATTAATATCTGATGCAAATCAGCATATTTTTCTGAAATTTTTACATTTTTGGAAATTTCTCCAAATTCTACAGGGGGTTTGTTATTTGTGTTTTAAATTTGGATGCAATTTAATTGCTCAAATAGTCAATTTACAAAAAATGGTCTGTTTTGATAAAATGGGTCTCTAGGGCACAAATGAAGATATTTTTCTAAAATTTTTGCATTTTTGGAAAGATCTCTATTTTTTAGTAGGGGTCTCTATTCTTAATTTTTATTTTTGTGTCCAAAATCATATCAAAAAAATCAGATCTTGTTGACTAGGTCAAATGTAGTGCAAAAAAATTAAAATTTTATGATGGGTATGCACTTATTTTTCATATGATTCAATGCATGATATGAGTTGGCATTTGGATTAATTTATGGTTATTATTGCTCCTAAAAATTTATTTTTAGAGCTAACCCTATGGTTTTCAAAGTTGAATATATTTTGCATATCTTGTTTGCTTGTTTGCTTGTTGGAGAGTTCGTCACTTGCTTGCATGGAAAAGCTCAACAAAAATTGCTAAAAATCAGGTAGAATCTACTAAGCGTGTTGTGAGGATCACAAGGTATTCTCCTTGTTTTGAAAACATTTTGATTTGGACTTAAAATAAATCTCTTATGTGTCAAGCTTGTGTGCATCTTTTCATGCTTTTTCTACACACTTGCATAATTTGATACTAGGTTGTGATCCCTTAAGGATTCATTAAGTAGTCTTAGAATACTTGTGATTGATCTTGATTGCTATCTTGGGTTATTGGACTCGTTAATCCACTAGCCCCTCATTTCTACCCCGTGGTTGCAATCTCAGCGCCATAAAGGGGAGGGGTCAACAGGACAGAAGCGTTAAGTGTTCCACTTGGCAACCCTTTTGTGCTTTTAGGAACTCACTTGTTTTCTAAGTTGTGGACTCATTTTCAGCTTGTGTGAGGTGTTAAGTGTTCCACCTTGTGGACTCATCTCATATTTTCTTTAAGCATTAAGTGTTCCTCTTTCTACTTTTTGGGTGCTTTTGGTAGATTTGCTTTCGGGAATATATCTGTGCTCACATAGTAATTAGGCCCTATGAACACTATTCGTGATTCTTGAGAGATTGGATTCCTAGAGAAATCTTTCTTGATGACAGAATCCTTGTAGGTAGGGAGGATACTTAGTGCATTTCACATTCAACTTGGTTAGTGCATCTTCTCTTATTGATCGACACATTCTCTCTCCGGAGAGGTTGATAGATCACGTGGGGTTGATATCACGAGCTTTGGTGAATCAAAATTGGTTAGTACATCTTCTCTTATTGATTGATACATTCTCTCCCCAGAGAGGTTGATAGATCACGTGGAGTTGATATCACAGACTTTGGTGGAACAAAACTTTGTGTTAGCGTGTCGGATTAATCTGCTTGCTTTGTTTGGGTTAAAAGTGAAAAGGTGTCAAAAACCTTGGATCTGGAGCCAAGTCCCCTTGTGGTATAAATCTGTGAGTCACCTTTAGAGAGGGTTAACCGTAGCGGACAATCCCTTCACAGGGCAAACTGCGTTGATGGAACCTCAAGCGGTCATAGCCATTTTTGCCATGGTAGTGACAGCCGCTATATAAATGTCCTTGTGGAAGAAATCTACACGGGTATGGTTCATTGTTGGGTTGTCAGATCTCCCTAGCAGCTCTTGAAGATTAAGTTCTCAGACTGTGTCAAAACCCTGGTGCACCGGGATTGGAGTTCACCCCTTTGAATCATAAAAGTTGCAGAGTCAAACCATTACTAAAAACCCTAGAGAGGCCAATTTTTCACTTTCAGGTATATGTGTGTTATTGCAAAACTTTTTAGAACATACACAATTAGTACTCTCAGGGATTAGCATAATTTTCTCACTTGATTGTTCATGCGCAAGGTTGCTTTTTCCCTTGTTCATTATTTTCATACGTGCTTGGAATCACTTACTTGTTGTTCTACATGCTTGTTTATCTACTTGGCTATTAAAAATGATCAAATCTAGTATAACCTTCAAAATCTGGATAGTACAATTTGCAAACAATCCAGAACTGAAGACCTTAAATTTTGCAAAAATTGACGTAAATTCTTTCTAGAGTCAAAAGTCATTTCAGAAAGTCAAAAGTCATACGAGTTTTGTCAAGTGTCATTTTAGTATTGCCCATCTATTGTACGATTGAGAACCCAGTGTCGTACGAGTTTTAAAACTAGCAAATTCAAGAAAGTCAAAATCCTATTAGCAACTGTCGTATGATATTTACAACTATCATTTCATTGCTACCCAACTGTCATACGAGTTTTACAACTGTCATTTCATTTCTACCCAACTGTCGTACAAGTTTAGCAACTGTCATTTCATAGACTACCCAGTGTTGTACGAGTCTGCAGAGTGTCGTTTGGAAAAATTTGAGAGAGTTGTCAGAAATTGTCAAATTGCAAGATATCCAATGTTTCCAGCCTAGTTCCAGAATCTGTCAAAAATATCATTGTGTCGAGAACAAATCAGTAGCTATTGAAAATCAGTACACATGTCTCAAAAAATTAGTACACATGAGGAAGAAATTTTGATCGCCGCTATGATGAAGCAGCTACAAGCTATGCAAGTTGAACTTAACAATCTTAAGAAAGAGAAGGAATCTAAAGAGTTCTCCATGGAATCTCTATACTCTTTTCCATTTGATAAAGACTTGTACACGTCACCATGCCCCCAAACAAAATATGAGCAACGTGACAATCCTTATGATACCTCTTCCATAGAGAGTGACACATCTAGCTTTGGAGACTATGATGACTATGATGATAGATGATGTAATGATACCTATGACACCTTCATTCCTAAGAATCCTCCTTGTTGTTCCTTCCTGCTTACTACAATGGGCCATCACATTGGATAGACCGTGATGGTGATCCATATGATTCTGATTTTGAAAGAGATTTTGATGGCTTTTGTGGACAATACCTTGATGATGATCCATCTACTACTACTGAGGACTATAAAATACATCATGCTAGCTTGAAACATCAATACTATAAGGATCTCTCCTCTAAGAACTCTCCAGCTGAAAATAAAGATTACACTCTCAAGCAAGATCATGTTAATGCTAAACCTTTGTCTAGTGATGGTTCCCTTCCATCCCCTACTTCCTCCAATACCCGTACATTTCTTAAAGCTTCCAAGTCTTTCAAATCTTTCACAAAACCTTCATCCGACACAAGCCTTGATACTTTTCATATGGTTCCCTACAGTTATCCTCCAGGGCTACCTCTTAAAGAAACTCAAGCTAACCTTCACTTGGCTGCAAATACTTTCAATAATGATAAACCTAAAGAGCCTAAGCCTTCATATGCTATAATCCCTACTTTAGCTAGTCCTCCACCATCTCTTCCAAATTCATCCATACAATCCCAACATGCTTCTTTGTCCTTAGAAGTGGCTCCATGTCAAGAGGACTCTAAAAATGATGAAGAAAAGAACATAAAGAAAGATCAAGATCAAGAACCCTCCATGTCATCCACTCCTTTTCACGATGTCTCTTATCCACCTCAAGGTTCTTTTGATCATGTACCCCCTTTTTCATGCATTCCACCATGTCTTAAGTCTTCGCCTAAGCAAGATCAAGCTACTACTTACACTGTTGAGCTTATTGACAATCAAAATAACCTTACTACGCTTGCGCTTTCCAAAGATGATACTTCCATTAAGGTTGGTAAAAATGGTGTTCCTTCCAATGTTAAGCCTATTGAAAAATAAGAGAAAAATTATGTGCTGGTGCTATCCAAAGATCCTTATCAAGATCAAAGTCTTCCATCTTCTTATTCTACCACTCCGTGTTCACTTCCACTTTCTACTCTTCCTAAGTCTTTGTAAGCTTTGAACAATCCTATCAAAGAAGGTGCTCATATTCAAGATGTCCATGATTCTATTGAAAATTCTAATGCTCACTCTAAAGATGCTGATATCCTTGGTTGTCATATAGATGCTGATGAACTTATTGATTATCCTTTTGCGTCTTCCACTTCCATCCTTGGACCTCTTCCACCACTACAAATATCTTCACTCCTTCCTTCCATCTTGGGTCCTTATGTCCCTTCACTTTCCCCTCCTAACTTTCCTAATTCGCCATCTATCTTGGGTCCTTACATACCTCCATCTCCTATCTTTCCTCAAGATCAACATAGATTCATACCCTTGAATCCATTTCATCCACCCACCCATCTCAACCAGTCGTATCCTCCCTCTTCAACAAATCCCAAGTCTTTTGGAAGTAACTTGAATGTTCAATACAAGAAAAAGAAGCAATACAAGAATCTATCAAAAAGAGAAGATCACCATGTCTCCTCTAAACAACATGGAGGCATAAAGTCAAAAGAGATATCTAAAAAAAAAACTACAAGACAAGTATGGGTTCCAAAATCCATCATTGAAGATATTATCTCTAAATCATCAAAAGGAAATAAAAAGCCTATGACTATATGGATTCCAAAGTCTCTCTTGAAAGAGTCTGGTGTTGAACAAAAAGTGAAATTGACATTCAAGCTTCCAAAGGCTTCCACTACATTTCCCTCCAAAAATATTCTTTCATTCCATGCACCTAAACCTCAACCTCTGC
This sequence comes from Chamaecyparis obtusa, assembly GCA_027943335.1. Taxonomy (NCBI): domain Eukaryota; kingdom Viridiplantae; phylum Streptophyta; class Pinopsida; order Cupressales; family Cupressaceae; genus Chamaecyparis; species Chamaecyparis obtusa. The sequence goes on along the minus strand of BSBK01007035.1, from coordinate 409,481 downwards.
TATCCATTCACCATATTCCTTCACGTATTCCTTCATTCACATTTCCTCCACCCTCTCACCACCCTTCAAGGTGTGTGTTTACATTGATCTTGCCTTCCTTTCTACGTACCCTTTCACAATCCTTCCATGCATTATCCTTCTACCTTCTATCATTTTTCCTCATTTGCCTATTCCTCCTATCTTCCAACCTCACTCGCTTTACATAAAACCTTATCCTCCATTTTTCTCTTCCATCTCCCTTTCCCTATCAACATCTTTGAGCATATCATTTTGAATCCTTAGAATATCATGGTTTATCCTTTCAAGGAGCACTATCTAAAAGCTTGCCTTCTTCAAAAAAAATAAAATAAAATAAAAATAAAAATTGAAAATGTGCCTTGGTGAAAACCTGGAAACAGGTGCCTTGGTAGCAAAAGTAAAGAGAAATAAATTCATCCTATGGTGAAAACCACTTCCTTGTGGCACCTTGGATAAGTACCATGATGAAAACCTGGCAATCAAGCATCATGCGTAGTTCTTCTACATATTTCATCCATTCCATCTTCTCTCTTTGATCTTGACAATGTTGATCTATACATGAATATTTGGCTATTTTGTGAGCTATCTTATGATGATCTTGCTTTCATTCCTTCCATGTTTAGCCTTCATATCCATCTTCCTCCATTCATTTTCACCTATTGCTATCCTTTTCCCCTTTGGTCTTGATCTAATAAAAAAAAGAAAGAAAGAGTAAAACACAGTGCTATGAAGCCTCTTGACATGTCTACTCCTTTGGACTGCATCCTTTCCTTCTTTGACATTACGCTTTTGTGACTTATCCTATGCTAGCCTTTCATTACTTGTCTAAATGTGCTTTACATGACAATTTTTTCCTAGCTTGGGTATTCTTGAGGAGTTTTCCCTTGAAGATTTCTTCCCTTCATTATCCTTTATTCTCTTGTCTTCCATCTCTTCCACTGGCTTGTCAATCCCTCTTGTTCTCCACCTTGCTAGACATTGGGACTACACGATATGATCTTGCTTGGGAGTTTGCAATAGAAAAATATGCTATCAAGTATACCCAGTATTAGAACTAGTATCAGAATAATTATTAGAATCATTATCAGAATCAGTATTAGAACTAGTATTAGAAGAATTATCATAATCAGTATCAGAATCATTATCAAAATCAGTATCAGAATCAGTATCAGAACTAGTATCAGAACAATTATCAGAATCATTATCAGAATTAGTATCAGAATCAGTATCAGAACCAGTATCAGAACAATTATCATAATTAGTATCAGAATTAGTATCAGAACCAGTATCAGAACAATTATTAGAATCAATATCAGAATCAATATCAGAACTAGTATCAGAATGCCTACAAGGGCTACACCTTTTGCTTTAGTTTATGGGTCTGAAGCAGTACTGCCTATTGAGGTTTAAATCTCATCACTTAGAATCAGAATGCATGGAATTGTCACTGATGAAGACTACAAAGTCTCTAGGTTACAAGAACTGAAATTACTAGATGAGCGCAGGCAAGCAGTGTATGATCATCTCAGAGTGTATCAGAAAAGAATGTCTAGAGGCTACAACAAGAAAGTCCGACACAGAGAATTTCAGGTTGGTGATCTAGTCTTGAGAGAAAATCCTAAAAATCAATCACATCGAGAACGCAAGGGGAAGTTCGAACCCAATTGGCTGGGTCCCTTTGTTATCACTGCTACTTTTGGCTCTGGTGCCTATCAACTCTCAACAACTAAAGGAGAACAGCTCCGAGAACCAATCAACATTCTCCATCTGAAGAAATTCTACGCCTAAGGCATTCAGTCTATGGTAAAATGTCTTGAAAAAAATCTTTAAAATTGGAAAAAGTCCTAAAAAAAATGAACATCTTGGTGAAAACCTAGCAATAGGCACCTTGATGATTTGCAAAAAAATCAAAAAATATCAAAAATTCAAAAAAATTGAAAAAATGAAAAATACAAAAAATGAAAAAAAAGAAAAAGTGCCTTGGTGAAAACCTGGAAACAGGCGCCTTGGTAGCAAAAATAGAATCTCTACCAAGATGGTGAAAACCTGGCAAACGGGTGCCACTTGTTCAAAACACTCCATCTATCAGCACAATCTTGGTCTTTCCCAGCTTTCAGTCTTGCTTTAGTTTGTACATATCTCCTGGTTTGTTTCAACATTTCCAGTTTTCAATAAGTTAGTCTGTACACCAATCGGCTCAAGCGTCTGTATCCTATCAATGTTTAACACTTGGGGGAAATCAATGTCATATCTTATGGTCTCCCATGTATCTTAGATGGATCATATCTAGTCAGAGTCATTTGAAGCTTCATGTGCATCAGTCAGTCTGTCTTGTCTCCAGAAAGGATTTTGCATCTACAACAACGCAATCAAACATCAAAACTCAACTAAAAACAATCTATTCTTTTTACATGCTTTTATCTCCTTGTATGCTTACTAATTCGCATTGAGATTTTTGCATATTGTGTCCCTTCGAGCTCTTTGATGATGTCCTTTATAGGATTTAGAGAGTGATGACTGGGGGCATAATCTTTTCTTTATTTTCTGCTCGTATGTGAAAATCTAACAACTTTGAAAATTCTAGATTGAAATGGTGTCCGACTGTAAGAGCCTCTATCTTGAATTGGATGGCCATGCGTACCTCGACCATTGATACCCAAAAAATTCAAAGAAGTTTGATCTAACTATTGTCTTTTTGAGTAAGTTCTTTCTCCTACTATGAAACGCGATCTTGCCTAAGGATGTGAATGATAAAGGGTCACTACGGGTAATTCACATTGGATTTAGAATGATCTCTTGACTGTTTGATGTGTTTGAATGCAAGGCGTATTCAGGTCATCATGATGTTTATATTTTGATGCTTATACAAATTGCTATATCAAAATGGACATGATATTCAGGTCATCTTGGCGTTTGTGCCTTGGTGCTTATATCTAATCCGACATTCTGAAAACAAAATCAATATTCATATGTCCATGGTTGCCGAGCCAGTGGGTGTTGTATTGATTCTTGCGCATACAAATTGATATTCATATGTCTATGGTTTCATAGCTAGTGGGCATTGTATTGATTTATCTGGTTACCTAAAAGTTCAATGATGATAACAAATCGACATATGATCAGTGACTAGGTCCTAGGTTGCATTTCATTTTGCATGTTTGCATGATCTCACAATGATTAAACGAACTTCAAAGCTTAAATGATTCTTCATATCAATTCTTCAAATCTAACAAGAGTTGAATCTCACATGAAAGTTCCTCCAACGAAGCAGCAAGTAGAATCCTTTTTCGGGATCAAAATTCAAATCTGAGATCATTCATATTATTAATTGCTTGCATAATCAACCTTCAATCATCACAGAAATCTAGTATTCAACTTAACTGATTATCTTACATCAAACTATCAAAATTTCAACTTGGTCAACCATGGTCAACTCATGGTCAAGCCTAGTCAAACTTGGTCTTTTGGGACCTTCCAATGATGCAGAATGTGTTCTTGAATGTGTTTCACCACACTTCTCAAATCAATTAACATGCTTCTAAATTATAACGCTGACTTTTCTTGTCAGATTTCAATTTTAATCCCGAAGGGGGCATGGTATTACACATCATTCAAAGTATGTCAATCAAATCTATCAATATCTTTCATCAGTAATCAAGACAAACAATCATGTCTAGTTACTGATTCATAAAAAAAAAAGACCTCATCGCTCGGGGTAAATCTATCATCACTTGGGGCATATCAGATTCATCGATCCATATCAATCTGGTATTCTCTTAATCTTGTAATCCATATCAATTTTTGCAACCATCAGATCATAGTGTTCTTTCCTTGGTTCTTTGGCAACTAAGGGATTCAGATGTGATACCTGCTAGTTCTGCTAAGACAATCGAGTCTAGAACGGGTCACTCACTTCTTATCAATCCTAAGGTTTGGAATCAGGTGTTTTGACACTCTTTCACAATCAATGGTTCATCGCTCCTATAGTGAACATTATCTCTGGTCATTCAGGACCTATTATCTCCATATCAATTCAATATCAATCAACTCCTATCTCAATATCTTTCAATCGATTTCTATCTTGAGATCGGTTTATCTTTTGAATCAGTTTCATATCTTTATCAAACACAGACTATCTTTGAACCACTGCGCTTTGCACAGTAATTCAAAGAGGGGCAAAATGTAATACCCCAAAAATGGGCTATAAGTTCATTAACCTCCTACATCGACAAATCGAACAAAATCGACATCGAAGTCCTAACCTAAGGCACATCTGAACATCATCAAATCTAATTAATTATCTTAAATTCTGCATTAGGGAATATTCTTAGCAATATTCCTAATCATCATAATTATCTTTAATTTTATAATTATTTGGAAATAAATCACATTTATCCTAAAGTTTGATTAATTGAATATTTTCATATTTAATTAATTAGATTTAATATTTTCCACTTAATTGTGTAATTAAATTTAATTCTATCTATTATTAATTGTATTATTTAATTTTGACAATAAATCCAAATATCCTATGAATAATTGATTAAATTTTTATTTAATTAATTAAAGCAAGTTGTCATTATTTAATAATATAGTTTTTAATAAAAATTTGATTAAATAATTGATTAACCCATAAATCAATTGTTTTATTTTTAAAAGCAGTTAAGTTGGAAATAAATCACTTTATTATTAAATTAATTTATAAATAAAACATGCACAATCACAAAAGCAGACAACTATCAATTATCAATTAAAGCTAAACTCTATTTTGAGTTAAAACTTTGCTTTTTGCATATTTTTGTGAGTTAATTATCCTTTATTTAAAAATAACTCAAAAATCAACCTGAGTTATTTGAGTGATTTATGGCTTTTATCCATGCACCTCCAAAGCCTGGATTTCTATAAAAACAAGGCTCGGCTCTTCATAATTCATCTCTAAAATCTCTCAAATTTGCATCCAAGCATCTCATATTTTTGCACAATCACGCTGGAGAATTGGAATTGAAGAATCAAAGCTCTTGCGAATCGACATCTTTGTGAGATCAATCTTATTTTTGCATTCATATTGCATATCATTGTTAGATTAGCATTGCATATCAATTTTCAATAGCATTCATAGCATATCAATTTCATCTAGCATAGATTCATATCAGTTTTTATCATTATTATTGCATAGAAAATATCAAATCCTTCATTTAGGTGTCATCTAGGTCACTGATCTCGATTACAATCTGAGAACATCAATCTCGCACCTATTAGAAGGCAGTAAATCACTTGGTTACATAGTTTTCAATTTTGCACGATTTTGATTATAGCTAACCTCTAATGTTTTACTGAGTGTTGTGTCTACAGATCAAGTACAATTTTCACACACAAACTAAGCATGCCTTCTCAATCATTGAATAGTTTAATTCATATGTGACCAAAGTCCTACTGATGTAATATGTAGCTCTTTCTTTCTTGGTCTCATCTTCTTGTGAAAGCAATACCCCTAGTGATGTATATGTGGCTGATATGTAGAGAAATAGGGGTTTCCATAAATTGGTGCCATTAAAATTAGAGGATTCATCAAATATTTCTTGACTTGGGTGAAATTCTCTTCACATTGCTTATCCCAAGTGAAGGTGGTATCTTTACGCATCAACTTTTTGAAAGGTTGTGCTTTGTCTGCAAACTAAGATATGAACCTTCTTATGGATTGTAGCTTGCCTTCTAGGGTTCTCATTTGACTAATGTTCTTTGGTGGCTTCATCTCAAGAATAGCTTTGACCTTTGCTGGATCCACCTCAATACCCTTTGCTGAAACTATGAACCTTAATAGTTTTCTAGATGATACGTCAAATGCACACTTCTTAGGATTAATTCTTAATTGAAATTGTTCCATCCTGTCAAAGATTTTTCTGAGATATTCTATATGAGTAGTCCTTATCCTTGACTTTGCTAAAGTGTCATCAACATAGTCTTCCATGTTCTTATGCATCATGTCATGGAATATTGTGGTCATTGCCCTTTGATAAGTGTCACCAGCATTTTTGAGACCAAATGGCATCACATTCCAATAGTATGTTCCCCATGCACTAGTGAATCATGTTTTCTCTTAATCTTCAGGAGCAATTTTGATCTGATTATATCCTGAAAATCCATCCATTAGGGAATACATCTCATAACTTGTTGTTAAGTCTACAATCATGTCTATGTTTGGAAGTGGAAAATCATCTTTTGGACAAGGCTTGTTGAAGTCCCTAAAGTCTATGCAAACTCTTATGGACTTATCCACCTTAGAAATAGGAACTGTGTTTGATATCCACTCCATATAATCAATAGCTCTAATGAATCTAGCTTTCAATAGTTTTTCCAATTTTTCTTTCACTAGAAATGCCACATGTGGATTCATCTTTTTGTGTTTTTGCTTCACAGGTCTTACATTAGGTGAAATAGACAAATGGTGCATGATCAAATCTATGTCCAATCCTAGCATATCTGAGTAAGACCAAGAAAATTTGATTTTCTTTTCTTTGAAGAAATCAGTAAATTGGATCTTTTCATCTCCTGTCAATGACTGAGCAATGTAGACTAGCTGAGGAGCTTCTGTTGTTCCCAAATTAATGGGTTGTGTAGGTTCAATCAAAACTGATGATCTTTCCTAAAAGTGATCTGGGAGGATATCAAGAATCCTAGCCTTTGGCACCTCTAGGAGGTTTTCACCATTGGATGCATCTTTTTCTTTTTCTCTTTTAGGATATGATACTGCCACTAGGTGGTTTTCACCATCAGATCTCTTGTTCTTTTTGTTTCTCTTTTTGAGACTAAGAAACTTGATATCCTCTTCAGTCATAGTTTCACTCTTTACACTCGTGGAAGAAAGGAAGGATTCAAAAGCATTTAGGTAGAAGACTATGGAATAGTCATTGTCAAAAGATAATAGGCTTATGTTTGTAGGTTCAGCCCAGTCTATCAAGTCAGGGTATTTCAAGGACAAAGATTCAATAGGTTTATGTTAGTATCAATGTCATTAACATGCAAGATGTCATCTATTAAGTTTTCTTCTAAATAGATGTTAGGATTATTAGAGTCATGTTTTTTATTATTAAAGTTCACATTAGCATTATGTGGATCTAACTCTAGTGATTTAACATTAGAACTCTCTCCTTCAATCAAGACTCTAGGAGAAAATTTGTGTATCACATCTATCTCTATGTCTATGGTAGCATCAAAAAGGACATCTCATTCATATTCATGTGATTCTACCTAACAATAATATGAAACCCAACATTTTACCTTCTTATTCGTTACAAAGTTGTGTAACGGTATATGATTGATAGGGTTGTTAGTGAAAGTATCTCATTTCCTTTCGGTGTAGTGAAATTTATCTTTCCTTCATAGACATATACTTTCTCAAGCCTCCCTATGAAATATTTATGCACATGCATGAAGAAATAGGTAGTGTAAGTTCACCATTGTGTTTAGGTGTTCAAAAAATCATATTTTTTCTAAATACTGCAAGTTTATAATTTTGGTGCATTGCCTTATTAATTTCAGTTTGGAGTTTAAGTTTATGTAAGCTTTCTACCCCTTTTCCAATCAAGAAAATAGTTTTAGAAGTTTTTTTAGGTGAAGTATCAGAGAGGAAGTCGGCCTTCTCTGGAGGCTCTTTCTATTTTTGGGTGACCCAAAACCAAGGAAAGTTCCCATGTTATTCTATAATGCAAAGTTCTAATGCAATTTGGAAAGGCTGCAATTCTGAGAACTAACAATTTTGGCATGCCCGATGGGACTAAAAGAGTTATTTTCATCTCTCTTCTTTGTATTTTCATTACTATTTTTGGTGTGTACAACATTATTTTCACCTGTTAGAAGTAAAGGATATTACACATCTAGCAACTTTGAGTTGTGGAAGCAAGATTAGTGCATATTACTCATGAGAAGAGTGCAGAAAAGGAGTAATCTTGCAAATTTTGAGTACAGAGAGTTATCCTTGCCTAAAAGGAAATGGAGAGAAGCTAAAAGAGTCCAAGGGACTTTAGTATATACAAGAAGGGATAAATCAACTCCTCCTAAAGTAAGTATATTGGAGCCTATAAGGCCTTCAAAACTGAATTTGTAAAATTTATGTAGTAACTTAAAAATTGAGAGCTTTAATTTCTTCAATTAAGGAGATGATCTTGCAACAATAATTTATCAACATGCTTATCTAGCCCATCTGAACCTTTCAGAAAAGTTTAGGAAAATTATGTGTTAAAATGTAAACTTGCTATAAACATTAATTGAGACACATTTTTCTAACAATTAGATATTTTCAATAGAAAATATGTTTAACAAAAATCTTTAGAGAAAAACTAAATCATCAAGGTAAGGAAATGTGTTTGAATCTATGAGATTTCCTAAGACAATATAAATTGATTATTTATTCTTACATTGAAGTAATTAGACACAACCTTTATGTGGGTTTGAAAGAATAGTCTCATGGAATTGTCAAAGAAAAGGTAGATTGTAACTAAAGCTTTTGTGGGACCTCATTGTGACTCCAACCTTCAAACTTGAATATTATAACTTAACGTACAAATAAGAATTCATCATTTCTCTAAAAGGGAATACACATATGATATTTTAGATATGTGAAATATTTCAATTAAATTTATTTATAATGACCTTTCATTTAGTACATATTACTTGACCTTCACATGCTTTTTATAAAACTTTTTAATTCATTTTTAGAGATTCATCCCTTGTATCATGACTTCAAACATTTAATTATGTTACTATAACTAATAGTAATGTTGAAGATTGATTATATGATGGAGTTGATGATGAAGACCAACGAAGATAAGAGGTATACATGATAGTAGAAAGGTTAGATTAGTTATTATCTTGGCATTGATGTCAAGCAATTGATTTGTAGTTTATATTATATTTCCATATCATTCGATATATCATATTGTAATCACCCAAAAATGGTCATCTAGACTATTAGCCCCTTGCTAGCATTATATGCTAAAATTATCAATTTCTTATTCTTGATCAAATCCTATTTTTATCATTTATTCGATTATTTTCTATGGGCTAACCATTTTATCCTAAAGTCTTTATTTATTTAAAAGGAATTTCCTCCCCTTTTATTAAATAAAAAGCCCCCACTTTTCTTCTTATCTTAAGTTGCACAAGTAAAGCATTATTCTTATTTTATAAAAATAAGAAAAGGCATTTTTTGTCTCACATGGGGCACAAAATTCAACTCTTATTTTCTCATTGGAGGATACTTGTGCACATGGATTTCTCCTCTTTGATGCTCCACCCTTGATTAAATCTTTTTTCTCTTAATCTCCATGGTCTATTCTTTCTCATTTCCTTTAAAAGGAGAGCTCTCTCCTCTTTCTAGCATCCATCTTTTGAATACTAACCTTATGCTACAGGATTTTCTTGGAGACTTTGGAGCTTTTTGAAGACTTTGAAACTTTTTTGAGATATTATTGCATTTAGCCTTCATTTCTTTCATTCTTAGCTTAGCTTCATGTTTATGCTTTCTTAGCTTAGTTTCTTTTCATGCTCTAGTTTACTTCACATAGCTTAATTAGCAAGGAGTTGTAATACTTCTATCTTTCATTTCCATAGCTTAGCTTACATTTCCATTCTTAGCATAGCTTGCATTTCATCTCCATTTTTATTCTTGAGGATATTGGCATTCTTGCCCTTATCTCCATTGAATCTCCCATTGCATGGTTTACTAGCAAGGTCGTAGGCTTAAATAGCTCTAGATGAGAGCACACTTAATATCCTTGCACTCCAGGCCTAGGGAGCTCTAGGTCATTTTTCAAGGTTTCCCATTCATGGATTCCCTTGGAAGCAAAGACTTAGAGAAGTGCACATCTTAGTGTGTATAGATATAAGGTGAATGAGTTAAGGAGAAGAAGAAATGAGATGTTGTGAAGTTGAATAACTTAATTGGACAACCAATACATGATAGGGAGGTTGGAAGAGCTAATCACTAGCTCTTGCCTAGGTCTACCTAGTGACCCTTAAGTGTCCTAACTGACACAAATGACCTATAGGATTCCCTCAAAGGCTCAATCCCTTGGTCTTCAACCCCAACCAAACTACCATTACAATCCAACCAAGACAAAGTAATTCTTGGTGCTTACTCCTTCCATTCTTGCATTGACCCTTAAGCTAGGATAAGGGCTTATCACCTCCAAATCAACTTAGGAACTTGCAGAGGTGAGGAGGTATTTGAAAATGCCTTATGTGGTTCCATTTGATTTTTTTCAACTCTCACTTCACCAATCTCACTTACCAATCTTGCACTTCCTTCTTTATTTAGGGCTACAAGGGAGATCCCCAATTAGGCCTCCCCTTCAAGAAAATAGGGTCTTTCACCTATTTGCTTCCAAATGACTCTGCAAACTAATTGTGGGATCTAACAATATTATCCAACCTCTCAAGGATTTTGGAGGTTTTAGGGTTCCTCTAGGCCATACAATCCCCTAACTAGAAATAGGTGATTTTGGTAGGGTTTAAGGCCTTTACTAATTGCATGAGGTGTTTCTTGTTTTTGAGTGATCAAATGGGTTGATCACACCTTCTCCTTGCATCTAGATATTTTTAATGGCCATATCTAAGTTCTCCAATCACCAAACCACATTTCCCATGTTGCCTCTACAACATATTCTTCTTCTTGGCTCAGTCCTTCCTAGTCGTGCTCAGCATGGCTCACCTAGGGCTTGACTGTAATAATACTTGGCATTATTTCTAGGGACCCTCCTTCTACATATGGTCCACTCATGGATTCTAATCACTATCCCCAAAAATCCATACAGAATTAACGGTGGGATAGTTAGTTAGATCCCCATGTCTACAACTCTCCTGGTATGAACCAGTGAGAAGAGGTAATGCAAAGATTTAAACTAAGACAAAGAAATGAATAATAAAAACTAAACTAATTACAAAAATTTAAAGTAAACACACACTAACATCTAGTATCCACCATTGATCCAAATCTAACTCATAACTCCATTCATTAATTCTTTGTTTACTGAAATACAAGAAAATCCAAATATTGTACACACTTCCAAAATTTATTCTCCATATAGTACATTCTCCAACCTCATGATTTGGGCCAAGGTTCACTTATATAAACCTAAAATAGGTTTATGGGAGGTTTAGATCCCTCATAAGCCAATTAGGGCCTTAAGGTAAACTTGCACCGAGCAACATTTAAAAGTTGCAAAAGTTGCTAAGCAAATTTTTACAACAAATGTATCAACTTTTTAAATATTTCTTCCTAGGGACTTTGGGAGGATCCCATGGAGTACTATACCACATATAAACTCCAAATTCACACACTCTAAACCTAATGACATCACCTTGACATCATTTATCTTCAATTTCCAAGAGAAAGACTAATAGACTATAGTCTTTAATCTAGAACCTAGTACGTAGATAAATTTCAAATCCCTAGTGGACTCCACAACTTGGTCAACATGACCTTAGGGGAAAAAAAAAATGCCAAAGGATGGCTTACAAAACAAAGAAAAATAAAGGTTCTTCTACACCATACTCCCCCTCTACACAAAAAGACTTTAGAGCATAGTAGAGGATAAGAGAGAAGGATTGATGCCAGACTTTTTAAAGTCAGCTTCTTCTACCCATGTTGCTTCAGATTTAGGGTACCCCTTCTATTTGATGAGGTTCTCCATGTAGACTATGTGCCTATTTTGTTTCTTCACCCTGGATTCAAGTACCTTCTCAGCTTAAGGCTTAGGCTTTGGAGGTAAGGCCACTAAATTTATGTCTGATAGTACCTCCTGCATATTCTAAGTTATCTCAATCAAAAGTCCTTTATATCTGACCAGATCTACCACATTGAAGACTGGAGAAATAGCTAAGTCTTGTGGGAGATCCACCTTGTAAGCATTAGCTCCATACTTAGCCAAAATTCAGCATGGGCCAACTCTCTTCATTTTTATTTTAGTAGGTACTCCTTTTTCATCCTAGCCTTGTTCAGGTGCACCATGATATAGTCACCTACTAAAAACTAGACATCCTTTCTTTTCTCATATACCATGGCTTTCAATCTTTGAGTTGCCTCTGTCAATGTTCTCTTGACTTGTTCTTGGACCTCCTTCATGGTTTGGGATAATTCCTTAGCATGCCCACTAGTATGATCTGAATCTCCTAGTTCTCTGATCTCATTGACAACTCTTGAATGCATTCCATAAACCACCTCAAAAGGACTCTTTCATGTGGTTCTATTCACACTGTCATTATATGCATACTCTGCTTGAGGGAGGACTAAATCCCAAGTCTGTCCATACTCTTTAGTTAGGCACCTTAGAAAGTTACCTAGTACCCTATTTATTACTTTAGTTTGGATATTTATTTGAGGATGATAAGCTGAGCCAAATGATAGGTTAGTACCCAACCTATTCCATAGGGTCTTCCAAAAATGACCCATAAACTTTGCATCTCTATCAAAGAATATACTAAGGGGAATTCCATGAATTCTTACCACTTCCTTGAAGAAGAGCTGAGCAATGTGACTGGCATCATATGTTGTCTTGCAGGGAATGAAGTAACTCATTTTGCTAATTCGGTCCACCACTACATAGATACTATCCAACCATGTCTTTACATTGGGAAGCCCCACTATGAAGTCCATGATGATGCATTCCCATGGCCTATTGGGAATGGTTAGGGACTAATAAATTCATGCATGTATGGCTCCTCCTTTAGCTTTCATGCATATCACACATTGCTCTACATACCTCCCTATATCTCTAGGTAACTTAGGCCAGTAGTAGAACCTTTGTACCAACTCCATTGTTTTATTAATTCAAAAATGGCCACTAAGACTACCATTTTTATTTTATTGAATGAGATTCTCTCTCATGGATCCCTTGGGAACACACAATTGATTCCCCTTGAACAACAACCCACTTTGTAAAGTATAGTTAGCAAACTGACTATGGAAATAGTTCTAAAAATCAGAGCATACCTTGTAAGCCTTTGATAAATCTTCATCATCTTTGTAGAGGTCCTTAAAGCTATCTATTCCTATGCTTTGGAGTTGAACCTCTTTGACTATTAGTAGTCTCCTACTCAATGCATCTTCCACCTTGTTTAACAATCCCTTCATGTGCTTGATGGTGAAGCTAAATTCCTGTAGATACTCTCTCTATTTGAGATGTCTATTACTTAGCTTCTCTTGGGTGTTGATTTAACTGAAGGCTTGATTGTCTATAAATACCACAAACTCTTTAGGAAGGAGGTAATGCATCCACTTCCTAAGTGACTGAACTAAGGCATATGTTAGGAATGGGAACACTGAGGGGCGGGGGGGTGTATTAGTGTTCACTTAATTTGATCTTTTTATTTTACTTCTTAAACTTAACTTGAATTCTTAAGTATTGAAATGAACATCAAAATAAATGGGAAACATCAACACAACACATAACACCAATGTGGTTATGGGGAAACCCAAATAGGTAAAAACCCCAGTGGTAATTAACACCTACTAATAATTTGTACTAGTGTTTTATGATCCTTGTTAGAAGATCCTTAACCCTGTTAGGAGTCGCTTTACAATATATTTAGTACACTGACCTAGTAAAGGGTCAGACCCTATTAGGATTCTTTTACAATAACCCTATTAGGGGTGTGGACTCACTATCCTAGAGCTCACTACTCAAGTGGTGAAGGCTACAACCTTCTGATCTCAGATATACACTATATCTGTTGGATGAACTAGCACTATGACACTGCTTGTCTGATCAGTTCGTTTGATGCATTGATGCTTTGACCTCTTGAAAAGCTCTAATACATCTTAACAACTCTTCACACACTTATTATATTCTTTTCTTGACTCTTCATCAACTCTCATACCTAATTACAATGGTGCATCTAATATTTATATGCGCATACAAAACAATTAACTAGGTCGGCCCTTTAACTGATTACACACAATGCTTCCAATTGAATTGGCTCAAGCGTGTTTACAAAAAAGGTTAATTACATGTCTAAAACATAATTACAATAGGTGCATAGTGCTTACACAATAATAATATAACCGCTAACCAAAATACCAATAGTCAGCTTCTTGCACTGTTCTTCTTTGGCATTCACTGTCTGTGCAACTTGAACTCTATGTATCTTCCTCGTACTGAATCATCTAATCATGCACTCTTAGACTTAGCATGAATATGATCTTACCAAATTAACTTCTATGGTTCATACCATGATTCTATTATATGCATGAGCACTGATGCACTGACCTTCAGGTACTTTGTATACTGTCCAGTCTTCAACACTTAGCCAATTCCTGATCTTATCATCAAGTGCATTGACTCCAAAATACTATATGACTTTTTTGCCATAATGAAAACACTATATTAAGTCATATACACTAGTATAGTCAAATTTCCAACAATCTCACCCTTTTTCATTAATGGAAACAAAGGAATATGGAAAAGTTACTAACTGTCCCTTATTACAAAAACACTTAATCATACTCTATCTTATATCTCCCTTATATCTTCTTACTATACATTTTCTTTACATAGCTATAGCTCTATATTCTATACATACTCCCCCTTTGACATTAATGAAAAAGGTGTTACAAAACTAAATCTATACAAGTAGTTACACTAAAAGTACATCTGGGTATGCAATCTATAAATTTTGGATCTCTTGCTTCCAAAATGCAATCAGTGCATTGATTGTTTGGAAATGGGCGCATAAGGCATATTGTAGTTTCTCCATCTTCTCCAAATCTGAACTAGGACCTTGATCATATGTCACCATGGTGGCATTGATCTCCTTGATATTTTGATTCAACACATCTAGGGAGGGCACAAGAGCATTTCTAAGCTGAGTCTACCTAGCCCTTATCTTTGACATCTCCTTTTCTGCCTTCTCAATTTTGTCAATCTGTCCCTGATATATATTGTTACACATGTTTATATCAGTAGAGGGATCTTCTACTGACTACCTCACCTTTTCAATCAAGGCCTCTACTTCTTGAATCTTCTTCTAGTGATCGTATGTCAACTTATCTTGATCCATACAGTCAGCAATAATTTTCCTTCCTTTTGCTGCAAACTCTTTCAAAGTTGTCCAACTTTGAGTGAATTGAGGTCTAGTGAGAAGTTGTTGACCAACTCATTTAGTCTTGTCTTCATATACTTCTCCTTTGCAACTAATGATGTTGATTCTTCCAAGTTAGAGAAATTAATCTTGAACTGTGAAAGAATTGCACTTACCTCATCAATAGAGTGTACCTTGGACACTTTCTTATATGTCGGTAACAAGTTGTTTAGGATGTTTACTGATTCTACAAGGAGGGGATTCCTCATTACCTATTTCTCCTTGGCCTTCTCCATAGCTAAGACACTAAAATTGATCAGGTCTTCTTCTCCCCATGAGTCCAAACTAGTGGTGTCAGGTGTCAAGCTTGACAACAATGATGCTGAGGGAGTGATAGGAGTGTTATCCATCACTTCTTGCTTTACTTTGCTTAGCATGTCAACTGATGGTTCATTTCCTTTTACCTCTTCTTCTCATTTTTCTATCTCTTTCTCTTTTTCTTTTACTATCTTAGGTGAGTTACCACCACATAGTGTTTCAGCCTCTTGTGTTCTTACAAAAGCTTCTTCGAACTAGTCCAAATCCTTATCTATTGCCACCATTTCAATTTCAACATTATCAATAATGATGGTACTATCCTTTAGTGACTCTTTCATGGGTGCAGACTTATCTACCTCTGTATGTGTTTCAACTATAGGCACTGAGTCCTAAGGACCTGTCATAGGTACATTTGTGGGCTCTTCCACCTTGACTTCCTTTGTAGGCACTTGAGCTGTAGTTGGTGCAGTAGGTGGGCACATGTGCCTATTCATGAAAACCTTCTCAAATGCTTTCTTTGTTTCCTTAGCAACCAATTCATAATTCTTATCCATGATATTTAATGTTCTTGTCTTGGTTCTAAGGTGAGGTTTCACCAGATCTAACAGTATGGTCTTCTCCTCTAAAGAACATACTGGTAAACTCTCATCTAAGATCTTCTCTCTTATTCTCATATATTCCTCCATTGCTTGTCTCTTCAAGAAATCTACAATATTCCAGACACTGTCTGGAATCATAGTTTTCAATTCTAGCACTATCTTCTTAAACTTAAGCATGTGTTTGACAATCATGCCATGAATCTCTGCCTTATCTATTGCACTGTACTTATCATAAAATTTTCCTATTTGATCAATCCTTCCTTCATCGACAACCCTTTTTCTCAACACTTGAAGACTAGGTCTAAAACCTACCTTTGAAGGTCCTTGAGTGTTTCTTTTGCTTCTTGTTGCTTACGAGGATGGATGACTAGTGTTGATCTCTTTCTTCCTCTTTTCTATTGTCTTATACTCTAGAGGAGCAGTAAGATCAATTGTTACTGTGGGCGCAGGAGGGGCAACATCAGATTTACCCTTCTGATCATCTGATTTCTCAATTTTCACCTTCTTCATCTTTGGATCATCATATTATGTCTGTGTTGCAGCTGCGCTCTCTATTTCCAAAGCAATCTTATCTTGCCTTGCTTTTTCTAGGTCTTCTTGAGATACTCCATGAATTTTCAAAATCTTTGAAGTAACCTTGGCAACTTTTCTTTTTGTTGCTACGCTATTTAATAGAGCATCTACTTCTCTTTTTTTCTCTTCATAAGTCCCCTTGTCTAGGCTCATTGGGGTCCTTAGGTGCTGACAACAAACTTGAGCATAAGATTCTAGAATAGGCTCTTCAACTTCATATCCCAGTGGATGAATCCACTTTTTTCTTGGTTCAATAGCCTCCATGCACGTTGTATTAGTCTTTACCATGAAACAAACTGTGTCCTTGTATTTCTCAACAATACTTTCTAGAATTCTATATCTCATTTGCATTTTGGCCCTAAATGTCCTTAATTCCAGTGTCATGTAATCCTTAAGGGTATTTTATGTGGATTCCTTAAAGGATATCTATGGCATAGTGAGAATAGATTTTTCTAAATACAAATCAGACACCTTTCCAAGAATATGGAAGTACATATAGATTATTAAGGACCCAAAGTTGATTATCTTGGTCTTGTCATGCTTGATGGCTCTTATGTTATCTATTAGTTGTGTGTGCAAGATCTCACATAGATTGAACTCTCCTTTCTCTCTTACCAACCTTATTGATGCTAGAATGGTGGCCACTGACACACTCTTTACTCTATTGGTGTGCTAGAACCCGTATCCCAGTATCATGGACATCAATTTGATGTCTTTCTCCTCTATAGGCTCTATTGTCATTCTATGCCTATCGCTTCTTGATTTGCAAGCCTATTCAACAATTTTTCTGACATCCTTTCCTACTAGAAGAATGACACCTATCCTTGAGAGTCCTGTCATCTCATGAATTAGGTCTCTTGTTATCCTACTTGGCACTTCACCTATCCAAAATAGGTCATCATGGATCCTGCTGATTAGGATCTTGATCTATTATGACTCATAGAGCTCATATGTCATAGCATATTCCACTATAGGGTGATTTTCTAATAGTGCATACTCATCCATGAATTTTTTATCAGGTTTCATCATTGTTTCTATGTGCACTCTTATTCTATCCAAACCTATTGGATCCTTCTTGCAATATATGTATGCCATGATATCTTCCACATGCATAACACCCATGGGACTCTGGGAGAATACACCTTCTAGGTCATCTAGTGTGGATTTGAATGGATTCTTTTTAAACACATATCTCTTCTTCTCTACCACATCAAATATAATGGGAGTATCCATTACTTACTTGTATATCACTTTCCAAATGACCTCAAAGACTTCTAAATTGGTGTGATAGATTAGGGCTTCTGCAACCAATCGAATACACTTGCTAAACACTGGTGAATCAATTTGCAATCCTTCACACTCAAATGCTAGGGCTCCTCTTCTCTCCAATCACTCTGAATTCAAATGAAATGAGAGATCTAAAAGATTCTATGTACTTTAAAGTAAAAATTCTGCCATTAATGCTTGCTGTGTAAACTAGAATTTCATTGAAAATCTCCAACTTTTGTTCTTCTATGAATCAGGAAGTGTGCTCTTGCACACAACCTCTATTATTCTCCAAAAGGTTAAATCTAAAGGTGCATACACTGAGGGTGAGTATACTGGCCACACAGGGGTTTAGAGCTAAATTAGCTCCTCCTATGACCTTGAGGGCCATTCATCTAGATGTAGAGGGTGCATCAACTATAGATGCATCCAATACATTATCATCAACCTTATCCTTCTTTTCCTCTAACCAAATCAAGCTCGCATCTTCTGAAGCTTTCACAAACTTAACTTCAACTTCAGTATCTAGTATTGATTCTTCTAGCCTTTTAGGGCTTTCCTGACTTTGCATTCTTGATCTACAGAACTTTGAGATGTGTCTAGCCTTGTTACATGAGTGACAAATAACTAGAGGCCTTATATTCCTTGGCCCATTGACATGGGTTACCATTTTACATTATCTAGTTGAGTGACCATTATAGTTACATATCTGATATGTAACATTCTGAGAACTTCTTACATTTGGTTGATTCTGATTTCTTTGATTATGCTGAGTCTTGTTCTTCTGACTAGTCTTACAATTCATAGCTCTATAACCAAATTTGTTGCATGAATAATAGTAACCATTGAAAGGTCTTACCTCTGTACAATTCCTTGCTATATGTCCATGCTTGTTACATGCATAACAAGTTTGATCTACTAGCTTGTGCTCATTCTTGGATGGTTCAACATGATCTTCAGTCTTACTTCCAGTCTCCTTAGCATCTGTGGTGTCTTCTAGTGCTTTCATTCTTGCTCGCATGTTATCAATCTAGTTTTGTGCTTCATTGTATCCAATGCAGCTAGTATCTCCTTTGATTCTTCTTATATATAACTGAGATTATAACAAATCAAAACTGGTGTGTAGTTTATCAATGTGATTATTTGCCTCTTTCAATTTAGATTCCAAGCTTTCTTTGTTGTTTCTTAGCTTCAAGATTTCCATGTTTTCTTGCCTCAATTCTTCATTCAGTTGAAGGTTCTCTTTGATCTGTTCATTGTAGACTTCTTGATTGTTGGTTAGCTTATCATCCAATTCTTTAATTTGTTCTTTCAGGGATGAATTTTCACCATTCAACTTCTTGATCATTATCCCTAAATCACTGGTAGATCATTCTTTCAAATCTTTTCTTAGCCTTTTTATGACTGCTTGAGCATCACTGAATTTTTCTTTTAGTTCTTCAATTTCTTTTTCAGATTTGTCTAGGTCTTCAAGAGTAGCTTCAAGATTTCTTTTCAGATGTTTCATTTCTACTTTTTCCATGATCTCCTCAAGTGGTTAAAATTCTTTTCTAAGGACCAAAGCTCTAATACCAACTATTAGGAATGGGAACACTAAGAGGGGGGGTGAATCAGTGTTCACTTAATTTGATCTTTTAATTTTACTTTTTAAACTTAACTTGAATGCTTAAGTACTAAAATGAACATCAACATAAATGGGAAACATGAACACAACACATAACACTAATGTGGTTATGGGGAAACCCAATTAGGTAAAAACCCCAGTGGGAATTAACACCCAGTAATAATTTGTACTAGTGTTTTTTGATCCTTGTTAGAAGATCCTTAACTCTGTTAGGAGTTGCTTTACAATATATTTAGTACAATGACCTGGTCAGGGTCAGACCCTATTAGGAGTCTTTTATAATAACCCTATTAGGGGTAATGACTCACTATCCTAGAGCTCACTACTCAAGTGGTGAAGGCTACAACCTTCTGAACTTAGATACACACTATATCTGTTGGATGAACTGGCACTGTTACACTACTTGTTTGATCAATTCCTTTGATGTGTTGATGCTTTGACCTCTTGCAAAGCTCTAATACATCTTAAAAATTATTTTCACACTTCTTCTCTTCTTTTCTTGACTCTATATCAACTCTCATACCTAATTACAACAGCACATCTAATATTTATATGCGCATACAAAATAATTAACTAGGTCAGCCCTTTAACCGATTACACACAATGCTTACAATTAAATTGGCTCAAGCATGTTTACAAACACATTTAATTACATTTCTACAACCTAATTACAATAGGTGCATATCCCTTACACAACAATAATATAACTGCTAACCAAAATACCAACAGTTGACCGCTTGCACTGTTCTTCTATGGCATTCACTACCTGTGCAACTTGAACTCTCTGTATCTTCCTCATACTAAATCTTCTGATCATGTGCTCTTAGACTTAGCATTAATATGATCTTACCAACTTAACTTCTAGGTTTCATACCATGATTATGTCATATGCATGTGCATTGATGCTCTAACCTTTAGGTACTCTGTATATTGTCCAGTCTTCAACACTTAGCCAATTTCTGATCTTATCAGCAAGTGCGCTGACTCCAAAATACTATATGACTTTGTTTCCATAATGACAACACTATATTAAGTCATATACACTAGTATAGTCAACTTGCCTCCACTTCCTAAGTGACTGAACTAAGGCATATAGCTCCAAGTCATATGTTGAATACTTCTTCTTAGCCTCATTAAGCTTCTCATTAAACAAGGCTATGGGCCTATCTTCTTGACTCAACACTCCTCCCACTACTATGCCCCTTGAATCACACTCTAAGGTGAAAAGTTTGACAAAACTAGGTAATAGGAGAATGGTTTGTGTGGCCACTTGCTGCTTCAACTTCTCAAATGCCTTGTCAGCTTTTAGTGTCCATCTAAACTTGGTCTTCATTCCACCCTTTATGGTTTCTAGGACTGGTGCACATATGCCACTAAAGTTCCTTATGAATTTTATAAAATTGAGCAAGACCATGAAATATTCTCACTTATGTTCCTATGGTTGGTGTATGCCAATTTTTTATAGCTTCCACATTGCTTGGGTCCATTTTCAATTGACCTTTGGATACCACAAACCGCAAATAAACTATCTCTTTCTTGAGGAACTCACATTTCTCTAGGTTGATTTCCAACTGCTCCTTATGAAGTCTCTTGAGTACAATCTCCAAATGTTTTAAGTGATCCTATTTTGTCTTGTTGAAGATAAGTATATCATCAAGATATACCACCACAAATCTACTTATGTAGCCCTTGAGCACTTCATTCATCAATCTCATGAATGTTCTAGGGGCATTAGTAAGCCCAAATGGCATTACAAGCCAATCATATAACACTTCAGTAGTCTTAAAGGTTGTCTTCCACTCATCTCCATCCTTTATTCTAATCTAGTGGTAACCACTCTTAAGATCTAGCTTGGTCAAGTATATACCTCCTTGAGGTAAATTAAAAATACATGAAAATGATAAACTATTTTACTAAAGCATCAACATAGAATATTTTTTTTAAGATTATATGCAACTATGTATATATACTCAAGTATATATACATAGTGAATAGGATAGAATAGGGAGCATGTCAAAATGAATGGGGGAAATATGAGATTTACTTCTAAATCCAAATTCCCAAAGGAAAGATCCAAGTTGATCAACCAAAAGGTTAATACACAAAAGAATCGATCTATGGAGAATATGGAGGAAGAAAACTTTATATTTCCCTATAAAGAAAATGTGCTTGAAATCTGAAATAATTGAAAGGAAAATACTAAACTCAAAATGGGGTAGATTTGGAAAATGTTGATGTCTATGTGTAGTTTTAGGCAATTCTACAACCTGTTTTGGACTGGAAATGCCAAGACAAAGAAAACCTAGAAAACTTTTATCTTTATGACAGAAGGTAGTCTTTAACCCCGATAAAAATTCAAAGACTACTTTGATATTTTTAAGGTCATCCTTGACTTTGTTCGTAGATCTCAGAAGTTCATTGAAAAGGGTATCCAAATGCAAGCTTAGATCCGTAGTTCCATACCTATACCTACAAGAAAAAGAAGTTTTTTATTGTTTAGATGGGGGGTTTGCCTTGGCCAAACCCCAATTTAGGAGTTAACCTTGAAATTTTAATGTGCATAAACAAAGTAAATGAAACAATTAACCTTGCTTATGTTGAAGTCCTTGTAGAGGATTCAAATCCTCAAATCCACAAGTATGGATGCTCCAATGGATGTAGAATGAATGTAGGATGTCTCAAATCAATGGCATTTGATCTTCAACACCAATCTTGAATGGATCTCTTCATATGAGGAGGCTTGGATGAATGTGGATGGAGAAATCTTCAAGGGGGCTCCAAAGAGATTGAATCCTTCAATGGCTAACAATGGATCTCCTTGATGGATGCTTGAATACTTGAATGGATGCTTAGGCTTGAGGATGAATGAATGATTTCTTTCTTTCCTTCTCTTTCTTGCTTTCTTTATTGCACTTGAGAGCTTGAGAGATTGTGAGATGAGATGATATGAGATAATGAGAGAGGAAGGCTTTCTTTTATAGTGATCTAGGGCACAAACCTCTAGAGAAGGCTGACATTGGGGAATTAAATCCCAATTAACCTTAACCCCTAGAAATGGACCCATATTAAATTCAATTTAAGTAATTACCATTCTGAAATCCGAAATGGCTGACTCGGAAGTAGGAAAACAAATATTTTTGAAATCCGACATCTAGAAATCATGGGAATATGAAATTTGAAATCTGGATCAAGGATGAGGTAGACCCCGCCCTAGGTTAGGGTCAAGATCATTATTGACCCTCAAGGTCATCATTGACCTTGAGGTCAAAAACCTTAGGACGTCAATCTAGAGTGCTAGGAAATGTAGAAATAAAGTGAAAACAGGTGCAGAGAGAAGCAGAACGGGGGGAGAAAACTAGATACATGCAAAGACCTAATCAAGGAACTTAACATGACCCCAAACCACTCACTCAGAGGGATAAATTCTCTTATCATGGAAGTGCTTCCATTTTAAGATGATACATTAAGCCCCCACTTTAGCAAAAGTATGGACTTGATGCAAACTCTTGGTAAAGGAGATCAAAATGAAAAGATAATCTTATCATAATCAAAGGGACAAAGAGAAACCTCAAGCCCCTAGGGACTCAAGTCTTCATAAACTCCAAGTTCATAATAAGAGAGACATCTCTAGAGAGAGAGAGTGTGTGTGATTATCTCACCCAATGAGAACTTATGTCCCGTTGTGAACCACACAAGGAAACAACGCAACTGGAAAGATGGAATTGAACCGCCTAGTGAATGTGGCTACTCACTAGTCAACCCATCAAGGATTCACCCTTAGGAATATTCTATTCCATAAGAATAAAACCAAAAAAAAAAGAGATCTAGTCTTAAGGACACCTCCGACCTTAAGGGATCAAAAAATAATATATATATTTGAAACTAGAGGGATCAAGAGATCCTGAAATATAAATCCATGCTTTAAGGATTAGTCACTAATCCAAAAAGAGAGAAAAGCTATCTTGAAAAATAATATATGTGTATCAAAAAGTGTGTGTGTGCAATAAGTGAGTAGAGTATATGCCCCCACATTAAAGTCATTGCTAACACTTTAACAGGAGCAATGGATTTAATGGAAACATAAACAACTCCACTGATTATGTTTCCACTTCGAGATGCCCCTAGATGAAGACAAATCAAGGGAAATATCACATAAACATACAAAGAACATAGAAGGGATCCACCTACCGTGGGGTTAGTATGATCATAAGATAATATATATGTGATATTATTGCAAAATGAATTGACATCATTCCCCAAAGAAAGTAGAACTACAATCACAAAGGAGGAAAGATCATATAAGATATACGAGGAAGAATCTTTTTAGACCACGACATGGAGACCAAAAAGAATCAGTGCTGCCATATCTCAAATCCAAGAAGATTACACAAGGAAACATTTATGAACAATAGCAGAATTACAACATAACATGAAACAACATATAGAAGAATAGAGATACATATAGAGGGATTGTACAATAGGTTCAATTCCTTTATCACCTTGCACCAACTGAGTAACAAGGGTTGTATTAAAGAATCTAACAACATTTAGCAAACACATTACGGGAGAAGCATAGTACAATAGGAAAACACACAACAAAAGCTACCATAAAGGATAAGTCGATCAAGTGTGCTGCCTATTCTCCCCATCTCATTGTATATCATTTAGGGAATTTGGGTGACTCACAAGAGGGACTACATCCAACATAGTAGGAATGATAGCCAGTTCCAAGCAAGGATCCTCTTGAGAATCACAATGTTCGACACTAGGTGTAAGGATTAATTGAGATGAAAGAATATTAGGTAAATCAATGTCAATGTCAATAGTCTCATATTCATCATTAACATCATCAATATCATCAAGAGTATCTTCTTCATCCAAATTAATCAAAATATGATCTAAGATATGAATAGAATCATCATAATCATGCATCTTAACATCATTATTAGTAACAACATCATGCATAGTCTTATCCAAAGAAGGTAGAAATATTGGAAGAATAGAATTAAGAGTTTTAGCATGAGCATGACACTTCTTATGATGTTCATTAGCAGATCAATTACATTTTTCTTTACTTGAAATAGTTTGAGAACTAGGAGGAACAACCACAGGATCCTTCACAGGTTATTTAGGAAGATTAATCAAATTATCAGTAATGGTAGGAACTTGATTAATAGAACTAGAAGCCATATTTAAGGAGGTATGGAAGGTGTAGGAAAAATACCATGACTAAGATCCATAGGAGGTATTCTTAATTCAAGAATCTTATGATGTTTATAAGGTTGATATGAACAAAAAAGATTATCAGGTCGAGAAGGACATGAATTAGGTAATGAAGGCCAAAATAAATCAAGAGAAGCACAATCTCTAGGCCTAGAAGGTTGATATAAACTATGATTAACCATCTTCACATCTTCATCATGAAAAAATTTAAGACATTTATGGATAGGTGAAGCAACAACATGCATGGCATTTAACCACGGAAAACCTAGCTTAACTTAAAATTGATCAAAAGTAGGAACAACAACAAAGGTATTGTTCACAATTTTTCCACAAAGTTCAAATGGAAAGTTAATAGAACCAAATGATGGATAAAGAAAACCATTACAATTTTGAATCCACACATCTGATGTATCATAAGAACCGCGTTGTGGGATTTTCATAAAAATATTTTCTTCAATAATAACATTGACTAAGGATGTAGGATCAACAAGACAACCATGAGTAGGTTTCTGAGAAATCCTATCATATATATAAAGGGGACCATCCGGAGCTTTAATAGTCTTAAAATCATCAAAGGTAATCAAAATTTCCTGAGGTCTTTTATTCTTAGGTTTTTGTCAAGGTTTAGGTTGAGTTTTCAGTTTAGGCTTAGGTTTTGGTTGAGGTTGAGATTGAACTTGAGGTTGAAGCTGAGGTTGAGCTTGAGGTGGAGATACAGGTTGACCAACATGCTCCACTTGATTAACAATGTGATTGAGATCATCCATCTTTGAATCATACACAATTTCCATAGAAGATGGCTGAGCAATGGTATTAGTATCATGTGCAGGTAAATGATTCATATAGATTTGAAGGTTTTGATTAGGAGGAGAGATAGATTTGTTCCCATGACCATCAAGATTATCAACAGATAAGGCATTAGAATCAATTAAGTCTTGAACCTTATGTTTTAAAGAATAAAACTTCTTAGTATCATGACCATTCTAACAATGATATTGACAAAAAGCTTTAGGATCAAAAGATTTAGATGCAATTGTAGCAAGTAAAAGAGGTTGAATAGGAGGTAAAGTAATCATATTAGTAGTTAACAACCTATTCATAATAGAATGTAAAGATTTAGAAAGAGAAGTAAATGTATGATTTAATCAAAAAGTAGTGGATGCATAAGTGCATTGTGAGATGCAACAGAAACTTGATCAACAACTGCATTTGCTTGTTTATTTATCTTGACATAGTTGTTGAATTTTTTAAATTTGTTTGGATTAGGAGCAGCATCACTCTTATCAACTGGAACATGAGCCATCGGAGTTTTTCTCTCAAATTGACTCACTTGTAATTGATAATGATGAAGCACTGCACAAAGTTGTTGAAAAGAGGTAAATTCAGTAAGCAGAATCTTATCTCTAATATCCTTTTGCAAATTTGAAATAAACATACGTTGAATATCAATATCAGGAATAGGATAGGAAATATGAGCATACAAATGCTTAAATCTACCAATAAATTTAGTTAATTTTTCTTTAGTACTTTGTTTACAATGCATCAAATCAGTCGAAGACACTTGCGAGCCAATGTTGTTTTGAAATTGTTGAATAAAAATATTAGCAAGTTGTGAAAATGAATCAATAGAATAATGAGGCAAGGAACAATACCATTGTAAGGCCTTGTCACGGAAGGTTCTAGCAAACAGTTTGGCTAAAATCCTATGGTCATGAGCATAATCACTACAAAGGATTTGAAAAGTTTTAACATGATGAATGAGATCTCCTTTTCCCTTATAATTCTCAAGATGAGGCATATCAACTTGCTGAGGAATAGGAGTACAAATAATGTCTCAAGACAAAGGACTTCCCATGTCACATGTAGGAACACTAAAGTTGTTTTGAGTTAAGGAAGCAATTTGTTGTTATAGTGATGACACAGTTTGAGCCAAACTGATGATTGTTGAATCATTAGATGAAATAGGAGGAATAGAAATATTAGAAAAAATAGGTAAAGTGTAAGAAGCTGGAGGAATAGAAGATACAACTGGAGGAACACTAAGAACTATAGTTGGAAGCAGATTGGAATAAGTAAAAGGAACATTATGATATGAAGGTTGTGATGTAGGAAGGGACAAAGGAGGAACACTCATAGGAATAGAGGGAACCATCATAGTCACCAAAGAAGGAGTATAGGTAAGAACACTAGGTAAAGGATTAGAAGAGAGTTATACACTAGTGATAGGAGGAATCAACCCTAGGTCTTGAGCTTCTTGAGCTAGAGGTTTAACATTTGAATGCACGAGGTGAGTAATACCACACAAGAGGTTAACACCTTGATCACTATCATGAAGAACTTTCTTAAGAGCCTCTATAGCTTGAATAGAATCTTGATTATGGTTTTCTTGAATAAGCCAATTACCCATTTTATCAAGTTCAGTTGAAAGTTTTTGGACTTGTTCAAGAGGAACTCTTAAAGTGTCATCCTCATCATGAGATGAATGAGAATATTTTTTCTCCATAATAGGATTGGAATCATGAAGAATCAAATTATCATCCAGGATCCTAAGGAAAGGAGAAGAAGATTCAGGATCAAAGGCACCCATGAGTCTACGACTTCTTCTAACTGGAATGTTATAAGTAGGACTAGTAGTAGTAAAGCTCATTAACCAATACAATGCAAATGAACTAAACTAAGAACACATAAAGCATGAATATTTTTGTATTTTGAAATAAATTTTGCAATTTTTTTGTATTTTTGAAATTAGCATACAAGATTTAACACAAAGGGAAAATCTAACATCAACAAGATAAAAGGAAATCCAACACCACAAAACACAATAGGGCATCTAATTCCAAAAAAGAAAGGAGAGTAAGCTAGTCGGGTTCACCAAAATGAATAGGATAGAATAGTGAGCATGTCAAAATGAATGGGGGAAATATGAGATTTACTTCTAAATCTAAATTCCCAAAGGAAAGATCCAAGTTGATCAACCAAAAGGTTAATACACAAAAGAATCGATCTATGGAGAATATGAAGGAGGAAGAAAACCTTATATTTCCTTGTAAAGAAAATGTTCTTGAAATCTAAAATAATTGAAAGGAAAATACTAACCTCAAAATGGGGAAGATCCGGAAAATGTTGATTTCTAATGTCTGTGTAGTTTCGGGCAATTCTGCAACCTATTTCAGACTGGGAATGCCGAGACGAAGAAAACCTAGAAAAATTTTATCTTTCTGATAGCAGGTAGTCTTTGACCCCAATAAAAGGTCAAAGACTACTTTAATATTTTGAAGGTCATCCTTGACTTTGTTCGCAGATCTCGGAAGTTCATTGAAAAGGGTATCCAAATCCAAGCTCAAATCTGCAGTTCCGCACATGTACCTGCAAGAAAAAGAGGTTTTTTATTGTTTGGATGGGGGGTTTGCCTTGGTCAAACCCCAAGTTACGAATTAACCTTGAAATTGAATTGAAATTGTAATGTGCATAAACAAAGTAAATTAAACAATTCACCTTGCTTATGTTGAAGTCCTTATAGAGGATTCAAATCCTCAAATCCACAAGTAGGGATGCTCCAATGGATGTAGAATGAATGTAGGATGTCTCAAATCAATGGAATTTGATCTTCAACACCAATCTTGAATGGATCTTTGCATATGAGGAGGCTTGGATGAATGTGGATGGAGAAATCTTCAAGGGGGCTCCAAAGATATTGAATCCTTCAATGGCTAACAATGGATCTCCTTGATGGATGCTTGAATACTTGAATAGATGCTTAGGCTTGAGGATGAATGAATGCTTGCTTGATTTCCTTCTCCTTCTTGCTTGCTTGATTGCACTTGAGAGATTGAGAGATTGTGAGATGAGATGATATGAGATAATGAGAGAGGAAGGCTTCCTTTTATAGTGATCTAGGGCACAAACCTCTAGAGAAGGCTGACATTGGGGAATTAAATCCCAACTAACCTTAACCCCTAGAAATGGACCCATATTAAATGCAATTTAATGATTTACCAATCTGAAACCCAAAATGGCTGACCCGAAAGCGGGAAAACAAATATTTTTGAAACCCGACATCCAAAAATTATGGGAATCTAAAATTTGAAATTTGGGTCAAGGATGAGGTAGACCCTACCCTAGGTCAAGGTCAAGGTCATCCCTGACCTAGGTCAAGGTCATCCCTGACCTAGGTCAAGGTCAAGGTCATCATTGACCTTGAGGTTAAAAACCTCAGGATCTCAATCCAGAGTACTAGGAAATCCAAAAATAAAGTGAAAACAGGTGCAGAGAGAAGCAGAATGAGGGGAGAAAGCCAGATACATGAAAAGGCCTGATCAAGGTGCTTAACATGACCCCAGACCACTCACTCAGAGGGCTAAATTCTCTTATCATGGAAGTTCTTCTATTTTAATACGATACACATAGATGTATATACATGTGTTTTTTTCTAAAACTAACCTAACATGATAATCAAACATTTCCACTTAGGCTATAAACAAGTAAAAACTACATTTTTCTTTTCTTTCAAAACATACTTGAAATAAAATTGAAACATTAGAGAGAGATTTTCATACATAGGAGAGAGGTTTGCATACATAGGAAAAATATAACTTTTTTCATGCATGAAGGAAAACAAACCAAAAACTAACTTTATTTCTCTCAAGCTTAAGGAATACACTTCTTTACATTTTCTTTCTTTGAAAATACATAGAAATTGTAGGAGAAATATTATACATTTAAATAAAAAATTTTACAAGCATATCACATGCTAAAAGGCATTTACATGGCCTTTTTGTACAACTTTGAACACATGGAATTTTAACCCTTTTTCAACACCCAAAACCACAAGTAGGAAAATGTCTAAATCTTCATTTTCTTCATAAAAACCTACAAGCTTATTCCTTTGAAAATTTGCAAAAAGAAACCACAAGACCATGGAAGCTCACCTCCCAACCTAGGCCATTACATGGCCACCCCCAAGATTGGGGAAACAAATATGAATGAGGGTAACAAACAAGCCTCAACACACATGCACCATAAAGACCAACAAACACATAGCTACATAAAATTCTCATCCCAAGAATATTTGCACAATGGGTCACCTTGGACCCATGAGAGGGGTGAACGTGGAAAATACCCAAGTAGGAGAATCCATACAAATGTGAAACCATGCCTTCAACAAGGCCCAATAACCATAGCCAATACATTCACAAGGCCATAACCAAAAGTATCATTCCTTCCATTTCCATACACAAATAACAACCCTTATGACCCCCAAATGAGAATATAACAAAAATGGCAACATGGAGCCCATACATCCATGCCTCATCCCCTTCCTCCATGAGGAATGACTCTACACTAAATGTGAATTCCCAACTAAATCCCTTCACCCATGAATTCTATCTTCCCTCTCAAGGGTGAGTTTAGCCTTGTACACCCCAATGAAACAAAAACACAAAAACAAAACCAGCAATACCCCAAAATAAGAAGTCATGAAAGGAAATCAAAAAGCTTCACAAGAGCCATATACAATAACACACAAAACCCTTCATTTTTCAAACACATAGAATAAAAGAGAGTCTTCCATGACAACGCAACCAACCTTACTCCAAGATATGGAAATGTGGGTTTGAGAAGAGCTCCCTTTCCTACAATCCTTCCTTGCTAAGTCCACTACAAGTCTCAAAAATTGGAGATCAGGAAATCAACCTACCAAATTCCTCTCCATCCCACTAAAAATGAAAACCCTAGCTAACCTCAAAGATTATTGGGCACACTATCCTAGGGTTCTCTCTTCAACAAGAGGGAAATTTCAAATTGCAAAGAGAGGAAGACATGGCACACTTCCCAAATTCTTCACCTTCCAAAAAGATATTTTTAGAAGAGGCAAAAATGGTCTAAAAACATCCTATTGGTCAAAATTTGACCCTCAACCCAAAGTAGACCTATGGGGTTATCTCATTTTAATCCCTAACTAACCCCTAGGGCTACTTTTAACCTCTCAAAAGTCCACTAAGAGTTGACTCACAAAAACTTGAAATAAGATTCCCTCCCAAGGATCAATAGCCAAGATACCTAACCTTGGGATTCTACAAAGGTGACTCAAAGGTGGAAGACAACTAATAAACAATGTACTTGTCCATTCCAACTCACAAATGCATGTATCAATTGACACCACATAAAGTTACAACACATCACTACACACATGGCATGCCAAGTAGACATTAATTTAAAATAAAAATAAACACAAGTTAAATAATACATTCAAACATTACTCTACAACATTATTACATAAAAACAAGGTTATTTCTCCATTTAGAGTTAACCTTGGCTCTACAAGATTTTCACATGTGTCCATCTTTAATTTCCCCTTATTTAATCCATGGTCAATTTCCTGCACAGTAGATAAAAATATTAGTAGCTCATGAAAAATCAATGACATATAAATATAAAATACATCATAAATCATCACACTCAAATACATTATACAATCCAACTTCATCCTCACTTCTTCATAATAAATTCACATAATCTCAATAATATATTACTCAATTTCAAAACAAGTTAATTCATAGCACATAAATATATCAATTAACCTAGCTCATTAACCTTGATCATCTCGCATAAACTTTTCTTGCATAAACATGATATTAAGGCATAATATTCTAAATTAAATAATTCATCAAATTCCATGACATTAAGACCTAAAAATTAAATCATGGAATATGTCCTAAATCATTACAAGCATCATTTCAACTAATTTGCATCGCAATACCAGAACATCAAGGCATACTATGCAAAATCTCCTACTCAACATCAGCACCTAATAACCACTTTTCTATTAATGCACATCTCAACATAGAATAAATTCAAATGGTCATTTATGTAAACATTCACATCCAATAGTAACATTTCAATATTCATAAAGGGGTACATTCTACCTACTCAATTCTCGACTCTACATACCTTTCCTACTACATTTCTTCTAGACATTACATACACCCAAAAAACAATATATAACTACTTTAGAATATATATTTCACCTTTTTATTATTTAAATTACCTTGTTCTAATTCAATTTCCACAAAACATGTACTCAATTGTAATATCATAAAGATCAGTTGAATTCAATTAATCTTGTTTCAAACATAGAGCATCCTAGAATTATTGACATGAGTACATAAGAAACATGAAAAGAGTACAACACAAATAGTGGTCAAGCCTCTATCCATCAGAATACAAATCCATAATGTATCAACATAGTTTTTCTAATTACAAAGTCTATAATGCAAAAAAGAATACAATGATAGGATTGGGGTAAGGGCCCTCTATACACCTGTCACGATCCCAAAGATATCCTTATGATTAACGCAAGTCAAAGATGAGCAATGTGCATCTCACAATGCCACCATATAAAATTATGAAAATATTAATCACTACATTTATAGGACCGACTCATCCCTAGCTCTAAGGGTCACTGGAATGTGATCCAAGGCCACATCCTACGTCTCCAAGTTCATGCAGGACATAAAATAAATGCTCCAAGATAATCCTCCTGGTGGATTCACCCTCACAAGGGACCTCAATGATCATACCCAATGAGTTTGAAAGTCAAAACCATACCATCAGGGTTTTCATGGAAGGAGGAAAATGAGGGAGGCACTACATCATCCCCCCAAGGACTAGGCTTACTCCTGGAAGCTGACATGACAATTTGAAGGAACACTACATGTGCACGGACCAACTACCTTAGGAAACAGAATACTTACTAGACCTCCTATCACAAAAATCTCAACCAATTGATTTGGTAACTACAAAAGGGGATCCATCCTACAAAAGTGAGAGTTGACAATTTACTCCAAGCCCCTCAACCATGGGTCCAACTCAAAAAGTGAGAACGCATCAAAATATTTCCCTCACCATAAATGGTGTTACTCCACCTCCAATTCCTAACCAAGAGGGTCCAAAATCTAAAACTATCCTTGAGGCTATCCCCAAGGTCGTAGCACTAAGATTTTCCAAGTCATTAACTTAGGAACAAGGAACAAAATCATCTTACCAAAGTTGCACTCTCCTGAGGAATACTACATCCCACTCTAGTGTACCAACAGATACAACTCAAAGGATTTCCTCACACAAGCAAGAGCACTCCCAAAATAGGGGTCCAATAGTGCACCCTTCCATTAATAGGGATAAATAGAGTACCTTAAAATAATTCCAAGAGTAGGACCATTATGTTTCCACAATGATGAGTGGTCAATTACTCTTGCGGAATAGGGCCTCTTAACCCATAGTACCCTATTCCTACCGCAACAAGGAAGATAGGTCCAGATAAGGGATGACCTTAAGCACTCATCCTCAACTCCAAGCTTTGATGAAAAAACAAGCATACAAAATCGTTACCTTCAAGCCAAGCCTAGGAATGCCTCAAAATAAGTCATCCTTTATAGAGGCCCCCCCAATAAAAAGCATGGAAACTTTCTAGAGGGAACAACTTAATTGATAATATAGCATGACTAAAACATAACCAAAAATAGTGTAATCACCACCAAAATTTAGGGCTATCAAGACCCCCCACATGGATTGAAACTCTGAAGTGGTCTAGTCACACCTGACAATCCATCAAGCTGTGCTAAGAAGAGGAAACTATCCTAGTTTCCAACACATCAATGGATCAAGGAGGGTTCCCATCAAGCATACATGCTAGATCCATCATAGAAGAGAAGATTTCATATGCCCTCATGAAAGCCATAAAAGGACTTAATCCCAAGTGGCATTACCTTTCTGATTCATATCATTTCCAAATGAGGTCTTCTCAACCTTCATGCATTGATTAGTGTCACAATCCAACTATAGCCTCCACTACCTTGGTATCGATCAACCAATAACAATTTTTCAAAAAAGGAAGTATCTCCCATACAAGGGAAACCTTAGATATAAACTAAAAGACAACAACAATCTCAGTACGCTCCCACTAGGCTACCAACCTGCACCACTACAAGAATATTACAAAGGCGCATCTCAATGTGTCCTTCTTGGTGTTACCCCTTTGCACATACTATCAAGGACCCTCAATAAAATAGGTAGAGTCACAAGCATAAGACTGGCCATCAAATTAAAAACATTTGGAATAGTCACCAAGAACTAATAAAAAGGTAAATCCTAATCAAATATGTATTTATTTCAATAGTAAATTCAAAGAAAAATATGAGCTCAATACAACAATAAAGTGAGTGTGTCATAAGTCATAGTAAGATAAAATTTGGTGACTATTTCCAGGCATAAGAAATAACCAAAATATGCTAGCCCGCACAACAAGAGGAAATTTCCTTTGCAAAACATGGACAAGATGAAAGGGAAAATAAATAAATCAAGAAGTCATCCACAAAATATTGTAATAGAAGTCAGTCATGTAAGAGGGAGGAATCACCATAGGACACTAAGGACACCACTTCCCAATCAGCCCTTTTGAGATCAATCCACCACATACGGTTCACAGTTGCAAGCATTACTACAATTCTATTAGCTACAAAAATATCCTTATCCTTAAATTCTTCTCTTTCACTTTGTTGCAATAGCCTTCTCAATGTGATAAAAGAAGTTAGAGGGATGCCTTCAACCACCACTCACAAAAGCAAAGAAACTTCTCAAAATCATAACATGCACCTCAAACTCTTAGAAGGGGTTCTCTATGTGCTCCAGGAAAATGTAAGAATTTCCCCATGAGGTTCTTCCCAAATCTAGGATACGCACAACTTACACTACATCCCTAAAAAAGGCTTCTGCAATAAGACATCCTGCAAAGGTGTGGTAGAAATCCCTTCACTACACAATGAGAGATAAATTCATCTTACACAAAAGACATCGTAGAACAAGTGGAGGGGTAAACATTTTATTCTCTAGAACATAATAGCTCCACAAAAGGAATAACTCAATAAGATTCTGCACCTCCACAACAATGATACATCTTTCCTCAAAAGTCTAAAACAACCCTAAACAAGCCATCACCGAAGATCTTCCTTACTCTCTCTCGAGCCATGACCCCAAGGCCCTAAACATAATAAACTCAACACATTCTCATGGTTCCATAACAATATAAGTCAACAAATGCACTACATGCTATAGGGAGAAAGCTAACTAGTTCTCATACCAAGCATGGACACCAATCTATCGTTCTAGCCACACATGATGATGCTAGAAAGAGAACCTCTAAAGGGCTACCAAGAGAAATGAAGGACTCAATAACATACACCATCCACCATGCCACACCTAGTGGCATCACTATCACCATTGCCAAGCCTATCACACTACGGACCACAAAAAAGGGTTGCTAGAAACTCAATCTATAGCCAGTCTTAGAATATCTGAGGAAGCGCTCCTTCCTAAACCACAAGTTACTTGGGTTAGTTTACTCAAAAATCTCCAAGTTTCATCACAAGGGCACCCAGGCTATAGGTCAACTACAAGCTTAAAATACTCTAAGCACGATAACTCACATCAAAGAGATTGTAGAGAAAGTGCATGGTCTCGATCAAGTACCTACCTCAAAGGTAGTTACTATATTTCATTCTGGTTCGGGAGCTTTTTGGGAAGGGGGTTCTCGATTTCCTTCTAGTATCCTCAAACTCCCTGCTCCACTTCCTCATGTGTCGAGAAGAATATCAAAGACCTTTCCATGTCTACATGCTTGTCACACTCAAGTGGCATCCTAAAAATACAAATACAAAAGGTAAATGCAATGGCTTAAGGTTCCAAGCATTGAAACTATGCTCTAATACCAAAATGTGATGCCCAAAACTTAGGGAAAAACACACACAACATTTTTATTTTTTAAAATCACATTAAACCAACTAGGTTACGAGTATGTGCATGATCATGGTATGACAAACTAGGCCCTTAAGTGGCAATGAAAATTTAGAAAATCAAGTTTAGGCAAGTTGACATAAAAATTTGAACAAGTTATAAATATTATATCAAAAATATGTAATTAGAGAATCTGTAGAAAATTGAATTTAGTTTCTAAGATACTAGGCCGTTTTTGAAAAATAATTATTCTATATGTTGAAAAATTTAAATTTCAATGTAGTAGTATGAAAATTTTAGGAAAAAAATAAGTAGGTGTATGTCTGCCACCTTAAACACAATCAAATGATAAAAAAAAATTACAAGATTCTAGATATAAGAAGTAGACTCATATACAAATGTGACACATATTTTTTTTGTAATTTTTTCCAAGTAAATAATTAATTATGATTTTTCTTCTACAAATTTTCCAGAATACAAAAACTCTTGTGTCTGACCATGTTAACTTAGTCTAAACTTTATCAAATTGAAAACTTTTTTTATTTTTCTAGTAGTTTGAAAATCATAGAATGTGACAGCTGTTTTGGTTTTCAAAAATGTTATATAGTTTGAAAGTTATAGCTATTTTTCAATAAGTCTTTCAATCAAGACTAGAAAGATAACAAGTAGGTGTATGTCTAACCACATTAAACAAAATCAAATGATAATATTTTTTTATAAGACTCTAGATCAAAGTAGTAGACTCATGTACGAATGTGATGTATATCTTTTTTGTATTTTTTTCCAAGTAAATAATTAATTATGATTTTTCTGCTACAAATTTCCTGAATATAAAAAATCTTGTGTCTAACCACCTTAACTTATTCTAAACTTCATAAAATTGAAAGAATTGTTTATTATTGTTGTATTAGGTGAAGAATAGAATGTGATGTATATTTCAAATTTCAAAAATGTTATACTTTTTGAAAGTTATAGTTGTTTTTCAAAGAGTGTATCAATCAGGACTTCTTTTTCACATCACCACTTTTTGGCATACCATGATCCTGCACATACCCTTACATACTAAGTAATCACTCAACACTAAATGAAATGTGACAACCAACGCATATTAACTCACAAGAGGTATCATGGCACACATTGGCTTGCCAACATCCCTTGTTCGTCAAACTGCATTACTCAAAGTGAAACCCTAACTAGGTCTCTAAGAAACTCTAGCCAAGTTCAAAACAAAAGTTAATAAAAGGGGATAACCCAAGCTAAAAATTAAAGCTTAGAAAATATTGAAAAGTCAAAGGTTGGGTCAACACACCCAAAAGGGTTCAATTCAAAACAAAGTGCAATTCAATCGAATCGTAACCCTAATGGTTCCTAACGGAAACCAGTTACCAACTAGGGTCAAAACACAAAATATCAATAAAGAGATAAGATGATAAAATATGATTCAAGATAATAACCCTAAGCGAAATCTAGGGTTAACAAATTATTTCTTATTAAAATATA